>VWZO01013351.1:378504-820169 GCA_013396975.1 Bucco capensis | reverse complement strand
GACCTCTCCAGTCAGCCAGGACTGCTGATAAATGATGGAGAGTGGCCTGGTGAGCACCCCTGCCAGCTCTCTCAGGATTCTAGGATGAATCCCATCTGGCCCCATAGATTTCTGGACGTCAACGTGTAGGAGTAAGTCCCTGACCATCTCCTCGTGGATTATGGAGGGGGCATTTTGGTCCCATTCTCTTGGCTTGGGGGGCTGGCTTCCCTCAGTTATATGATATCAGATATGCTGTTGTCATGACTGTTAGCAGCTATTAAATGAATTTCAGTATCACTGTTCCCTATACTAAGGAATTTCTTTCTCTTGTTTTAATTGTGTACTTACTTTTTTCCATACCTCTTTCATTTACAGTGTCATTACTCCATGAAGAAGGCAGCCTCCTTCCTGGGTATTGGTACAGAGAATGTTTACTTCATCAAGACAGATGACAGGTAAGCAAGCAAAAGTCATGGCTGTGGTCTCTAAGCTGTTTTAAAATACAGTAGTGCTGTACATAACCAATCTATTTGAATGTAACTTTGTTTTAAATAAAGTTTTAACTTTGTTTAAAGTTTTAAATCTGTGTCCCTTAGAGGTAAGATGATACCTGAGGAACTGGAGAAACAAGTCCAGCGGGCCAGGAAAGAGGTGAGAGGGGAAGAGAGAACATGAAGAAGAGAGGAGGAGTGTATGCAGAGTGAGAATGTGTGCTTGTGTCTGAGTTAAAGGAAGAAAAACTATGAGTGAGTGAAATCTTAAAAATAGGGCAGTTAGATTGTATCTGTAAGAAAGACACTGTTACATTGTTTAGCATAAACTTGGAACGAGCCAAGACTTCTCCTCTCAGAGGGAGAAAAATTCCATGGGGTGTTTGCTACTGATGAAAGTCCTCAGTGCAATATTGCTCTGAAATATTTAGCAAATTTCTTACAGGATTTCTTTTACTCTTGATGCTTTTTTGAAATAGATGCAGTATTTGGTTTATTTCAATGATAAATGAAAACTGTAGGTTTTTCAGTTAATTGCTGCAATTATTGCTCTACCCTCTGCAGTGAGCAAGAACTGTAACACGTGGCTTAGCCTCTAAAACTATCATATAGGCTACAAATGCTAAATTTGTCCCTTTCTAATATAGCAATGGTGCAGAGATTTCATCCTGTGCCTCCTTTCCCCCAGGCACTTTGTCAAGTGGGAAGTCAAAGGCCAGCACTGGGAAATGTACTGATGTGTGCATTTGGACAATATTAACACACATTCCCACAATCTGTAAGGCAGTACTTATGACAATTGACATAATTTATTTTGAAGATCTTGGAGGACTGAATGCGAATTCTAAGGCACAGGGGATCCTCTTTTGGTGTGATTAGCTCACCTTTTTTCTTACTTCCAGTTTGTGCATTGGAGTGGTAGGATTCAAAGCTCAGGCCTTTGTCCATGATGTGTGAATACCCAACAACTAGTGCACTGTCCATGGTGTGGACAGTACCTACAGTGGAATCCTACCTTGGGAAACCTACTTCTGTGGCTGATAAAAAAACCAAAGGCAGTGCTGTCCTGTCATGCAGTGGCATGACTGCAGCAGCTTTCACTGAGATCTGATGTAGATACATCATCTGCCAAGCAACCTTCTCTTCTTTGGGTTTCATTCTAGATAGCATAACTATTGATACATGGTGGCCCTAATGACTTAGCACAATTTCTTTCTTACCTGTTTCTGTGTATTGCATTAACTGTGGAAGACAACCTGTACTTCACTCATTTGAGCAAGATGGGGAATAAAAAAAAAAAAGGACTGAAATAAAATGGAGAAAGAAGCAGCAGGCTGACAGGAGAATGAGCTCCTTTCTCCAGAATAGAAGTCTTATTTGTTGGTCTAACAATAAATATAATGGTTATTTGAAAGAAATTCTCTGTCATTTATGGTTTTTGAAAAAAGGTCAGCCTCAGTATGGTGCTCTGCCATTTAGAAACAAATGTTTTATATTAAAATGCTCTGCTTACAGGAGAACACTGTTTCACTTTCATTATAATAGAAGTTAAAGCTGTATTGCAAGGTTTTAATTTCATCAGATTCAGTAAGTGTGTCTGTCCTTGATAAAGTGCTCCTTTACAACTTTTATAGAAAGAAATTTTCATCAATTACAGTAAATATTCTAATGACTACAGACAACAGAAGATGTATTTGCTAGTGGTAGAAGCACCAACTGATCACTGACTACAAATAGCAAGATTCTTGGGCCTCTTTTTAGAGAATTTAGTCAGGAAGATTTTATTTAACTATATTGTCAAGAAGTATAAAAGTTTAAAAATTCCCTTCTTTGTGAGAAAAATGTAATAGTAACAATTAATGGTAACAATCATTGGAATTTGTAGATGTCCTAGAGTTGTCCTCATATTCAGTCATGTTACCTACTGGCTGTTGGGAGACCTTTGACTTTGATGTAGCTGTGAGAGGAAGATGTAGCTAAGAGAAACTAGGTGCAGCAGGTTGCCTCACTTGCAAGTGTTTTGCACTTGAGCTTTAGGGTGTTTTGTAAGTTTAACTTCTGTAGTAGGTTGTAGTAGGAATGAATGACCAAGAAAGAAGTATTTTTTGGTGAATGTATGGGATTAATTTAAATTCATTCCAAGGTTACTTTCCACTGCTTTATCAATTTGTAAAAGAACAAACAAACCCAGACAACAACAACAAAAAAACCCACCCAAATCAAACAAATAAATTATAATTGTGAACCATTCTAACAGTCCTCTACACTGTTGAAGTATAAAAATGTCAGTGTAAACCTGAATCAAACCTGTCTCTCTTTGTAGCAAATGTTTAAAAGTAGCAACAGGTGTGTTTTTTTTAAAGGAGCAATTGTATTTCAGCTGGAGAGAAGATACATAGAACTGATGTGTAGAGCTTGATTTTTTTCAGCTGATGTCTGACTTCTCTGAAGCTACATTGAGTTACATCAGCAGAAACACTCACATCATCTAAGAGATTCAATTCACTACAGATGAACTCCAGGGGTCCTGGGTTGTACAATTTAATAACAACTTCAGTAAAAGCACTGTCATGCTGTAGGCCAGATGCCAAAACGTGTGCATTAGTTTCTTCAGCATGTATCTACCAGCAAGTGAGACAACACAGTTGTTGCTAGGGCTGATACCCTCAGTTTCATGGAGCACTTGCAAACTCTTCATTATTTCAGTTTTTGCTGCTAAGGCACATATCTGCAATGGTATGTAACCTAGTCTGCTACTGTAATTGTACCCCTGCTATTAGTTGAATGAGAAAGTGATGAGTAAAGCCACTGAAACCAAAATGGATGACTTATGATGCTTGTCTGAGACTGCAGCCTGACAGGAGTTTTGCTCATTCCGACTGTCTAATCTTAAAACTGTCAGAGATTTTCAATGTTCTCTCTCCTAACATTCCTTTACCATTTGCAGCCCTTCCTGTTTTCTAGACAGGGTTAAGAACAAGAGAATAGTGCTTTGCTGTAGATCGGGCATGGGGTCAGCTTCAGATAGTGACACTTGTCCCATGGTGGTATGTGCCAGTGCTGCCAAGTGCAAAGCATGTTCCCTAACTGAAGGTTAGAGAACCTTCAGTTCAGATGAGGCAAATCAGGCAGAGAATAGGGGCATTTTAGAGACAATGCAGGTGGAACCCCTAGAGGGATGAGCCCTTTCTTTGCAGGAGCAGCCTGCTGGCTGAGCTAGGAGCTTTATTTTAGTTGGCAGAATGGCAGCAAATATGGTAGTAAAATGTGGAAGACTGAAAACTGAAAATTGGCATATAAAGAGAGATGTCAAATATCCAGTATGTTTTGATATTGACAAAACTAACATCTGTCAAAACAGCCTGAAGCTAGTGAAATCTGCCCTGAAGTGATGTTAACTGGAAAGGGAAAATGCATTTAAAAAAAGTCAGCACTTTTAAATGCAGTACCTTCTGGGAAACTAAAATTCAGAATGTTGTATCTTTGTCCTGTATTCCTAGTCCTTTTTATACTTTACTTTAGCTCTGCAAATATACTGGAGGAAATGAGCAGTGCAAATGACAATTTTTTTGTTTTGAATCTTATTGCAGGGGTCAGCACCATTTCTTGTCTGTGCTACAGCAGGTACAACTGTGCTGGGAGCATTTGACCCTTTGGATAAAATTGCTGATACCTGTGAAAAGCACGGCCTCTGGCTTCATGTTGATGTGAGTTTGTATACTGCATAGCTTTGCGTAGTATTGCTTTTTTTTATAATTGCTGTTTTTCTTTGACTGTTGTTGTTTCTCTGTAGAAGTTGGGCTTTCATGAGTTCTATTTTTGCATGGAGAACAGAAATACGTTCTGACTTGTTTCTGCTACATGGGCTGAAAAACAGTAAATAATTTGATTGTGACAAGTGGTCAAAGCTGCTTTGTAGTTTTCAGCTTACATTTAAAAATGATTTTAAAATCAGTTTCTAACTGCAACCTCATAAAAATGCTTGAATGGTGATTATATACAAATATAACTTCAGGTCCTTTCCATCTTCTGTTGGAGAATGGACATATTAGGATTGTGGTGTGTGGTTCATAAAGGTGTATTTCTGACTCTCACTCACTTGTAAATTATTCTGTTTCATATTTACAGGTTTGAGTCTCCTGTAGATTTCTTTAAATTTTCCTAAATTGTTCAGAACCTTTTTTCTCATTTATCATAATTTTGGGTTTGGATATTAAAATCCTTTATGGACTAATCATTGCACCCTTTTGTTACTTGAAAGTGTTAGCTGTAAATGTGTTTTTCTAAAAGTAGGTTTCTTCATGTTTTCTAAAACTATATTCTCTTTATGATAGCAGTGCTTACAGGCCCAGAATGGCTAGATTAAAAGCCATGGAGCAATGAGAGAATCTAGAGCAACCTCAGTGGAGTTCTTTAGAGGTTCCTTGATAAACAGTTTTACCCCATCTGCTACAGGCTGGAGGAGCCCGAAAGGACCTACGATATTTGGCCCCTTTAGGGCCTGCATGTATAGATCTGCTCTAAATTTTTGAATATTTGTTTAATTTTGAGTGTCTAAAGAAAAGTCATCTAGGTGGCTATGATTGTTTCAAATAAACATCTTGTAGCCATCAATAAATAAAGTTACTGTATGTGTGAGTTAGAAGAATTTTTGTAATGACTTGGAAAGCAAAGATGCAGAATTTAGCCTTAGTATGCTGGTGAGAATGACTCAGCAAAAGTTCAACATTCACGTTGGGTGCTAGCCTCTTGCGTATAGTTGGTGTGTAGTTGGTGGAAAGAGGAATGTTTTTAGAATCTGTGCTGGATCTCAGATGAGTTGGGTAGTAGCCATGGCTGGAGCCATCTCTGATGTCTGTAGAATAATGAGTAGTCTCCTAACATAGTGCACTATAGCTGAATAACTAAAATTAGGTAGAACAATCCTGGGCCTTATTCTGAACTATATACTTCATAGGCAGTTGATAGTGTTTTGTAAAGAATTAACTTCTTCCAAATTTACCTTGTGTTAAACTAAGGTAAAAACGTCAGTGAATATCTTGTTTTTCTGTTTGAACAGTGATGGTAGTTGTCAGAAGTTGATTGATTTCCAGTAGAAGGACAAATGCCCAGTAATAAATTGGGTTTATGTTCTGGAAGACCAATTCTTCTGTTAAGATGTGATTCATGTCATGAACTTCTCAGTGATTCTCAGGAGGTCAATCAATATTTTCTTCCACCTTTCACCTCTGTGAAGAGTTGGGTGGATGACTTTATTTAAATTTTCTAGCTGTATTTATATAAGAACAGGATATGAGGAAAAGACTGAAAGCTTTCCATGTAAATGACATCAGGTGTACATGTGTAAGCAAATGTGCTATGATAAAATGAGAAGACTATAATTCATAATGTGATCTTTTTTTCAGTCACGGCAACATCAGAAATAGGTTTACTAGAATAGTATGTGAAGAGGCACATTGAGACCAGGCATTTGCCATTCAGAAAGAGTGTACAAGAGACACAGTGAAGAGTTGGAATTTTCTCTGTTTTTAAGCAAGCCTATCTCCTTCTAGCCTTCCAGGCAAGGCTTCTTGAAAGCTTTGAGGTTCTACATTCCTCCAAAAGGCCTAGCTTCTTGGTAAATGATTTACACATTGTGCAGTCTGAGTTATAGCAAGTGAGTACTGCAGTCTGAGTTATAGCAAGTGAGTGCTGCTTTTTGAGCCTGCTGTAACTTTGGAGGGGAAAAAAGATACAGTACAATCAAAACAAAGATTAAAAAACAGGAAAAGTTCTGTCTTTAGGGCTTTTCATGCATCATTGGTGGGAATCAGAATTATTGGTCTCAAGGGCTGTTTTTAAGAATATAAGAATGTCAGTGGTGTTATTCCATATGTACACTGATGTATCTCATTTCAGAATATTTTCTGATCCTGAAGAATATGTTTGCCTTAGGGAGCCTCTTTTCATTAAAAAAGAAATGATAAAGCTCATGATTCTTAGGAAGGGCAAAAGGGAGAACGTCAACATAAAATCAGTGGGCTTCAGGAAGATAAATTTCAATAAAGTCAGAAATAGTACATAAGCTATCATATGGAGACAAACCTAAAGAGGAAAAGGGAGTTAAGGAAAAAGTTATTTTAAGAAGATAATACCAATAAGCCCAAACTTGTCTCAGCAGTTAAGCGATTCAACAGCCTAAGTGCAGAGGCTATAAGCAGGCTTCCTGTGTGCACGTTGCAGTATTCATAGATGCACTCCAGTTGCTTATTGCATTCTATCATACATCTATAATGCCTTTCTTATTAATGATGCAAAACAGGTTACTATGCACTCAAGCTCCAGCTGTTGTGTCATGTATTATGTTCTTGTGGTTTAAATGCTATGTATGTTTCTTTCCTGCTGGTCCTTACTTTGACTTTTTCCTGTGGCTAGACCAGTACAGAAAATCACTGTGCTTAGGTAGTTAGTTTAATCTTTCTGAAAATACTGTGATTCAGATTGTTCATCTGTAAGTAGTTTGTTGCATATGAAACACAGTTACATTAGTAATTACTTACTAGTTATGTTCCATGGGTACAGGTGATTATCTTATTGGTTTTATTTACTTTGCATTGCTTTCAGTTGGTCTTGTAAACAAAGTGTTGTATCAGTCTAATTTGATCAATCTACTTTTTGTCTGTATTCTCATGGATGGAGGAGAAGCAATTAACTTTGTGATCTTTGCAATATGTCATCAGAAAGCCAGAGAAACCTGCCAAGCCCACAGCTGTGGTAGTGAGTTAAAACCTGGCTGGAAAATCATACCCAGAGAGTAGTTACCGTGGTTCACTGCTGAAAGGGGAGAAAATTCTGAGTAGGCTGCCACAAAGGTCTGTCTTGGGTTAGAATTTATCTGGAATTTTCATTAATAACTTGGATGGAGAAGAATATGCTGGCTAAATTTGATAATGATAAAAAGCTGCTGTAAGAGGTAGTGGGAGGACAGGATTAGAAATCAAAGAGATCTTCACAGTTTGGGAAAAAAAGTAGAACAACTAGGCTACAGGTCAATAAAGACAGATATCTAAATTTAAGCTATAAAAATCAACTGCACAAAAAAATCCAGGCTGGGGATTGTTGGCTAGACAGATGATCTACAAAAAAAGTTAAGGGGTTTGCAGTACATGACTAAGAAGCAATTGTAAGCATTTTCAAACAGGGCTAAATGTCTTTCAGAATTGAATAAAGAAGATATGTAAAAACCTTCTCTTTGCTTGGCGATGCGTCTGCTTTATTTAGATTGCATCAAAATAAAAAGTTGCATTTCAAGTAGGTAAAGGATCTATAGGAGAAGGATTAAATAATAAAGCAGTTAGGATTAACAGAACCATATCTAGAAATTATGATCAATGAGGGAAGATTGAAAGCACTGATGTTATTTAAACTAGAAAAGACAAAAAGACAACATATAATAGTCCAGAGATGCTTTAAAAGTTGCTGCAAAAAAGAAAAGGAAGAATATGTTCCTCTGACCCCTGCAGATACGACAAGAGGTAACGCTATTTAGGACTGACCTTTTCAATCAGTAGAGATGTTACTGTTAAATACCGAGCGGTTATGCTGTGGAGCCTCTGTCATTAAAGATCTTTAGAACCAGACAAAGCCAGTGATTCTTTGTCATCTTAGGTGCCATCGCATTTGTTTTAGTTTTTCTGCCAGCCCTGGATCCTTAAGCACTTGGTCACTGAACTTAGTCAAGAAGCATGGAGCACAAATTCATCTTTTATACTTGTGGCTCAAGGAGAGGTTGAAAAGTAGTGGAGATGTCTTGACCTCCAGTACTATCATCCTTCTCTTCCAGATCTCCAGCCATATTTTTTAAAACAAAGGCAGAAAGTAGTGCCAAGAGTGCTGTGGACCTGCACCTTATTTTTCACTTTGGTGCTAATAATGAGCTGAGTATGTTCACGGATTAATAATATCTAGAAAAGACAAGTGTTTGGCAGAAATGAGTATTTCTGTTTGTGCCTTTGAGAGTGGCACACTGTTGAGATGACCTCTTGAGGGCCTTTCTAGCCCTACTTTTCAGAGATACCATGAGCAGATACTGTTGGATGTGAATTTTGTAAAGATTTATATTTCAGTGGATTGCTTATGAATTATGAAAATCAGTGAATAACTTAGTGACTGTTTTGACTCAAAGTCATATGCTGAGTAAAATTTATTGGTGAATAGGAAGTTCAGTTTGATTGCCTTCCCATAGCATGCAAATTTGACCTAGCTGGAGAAACCTAGTTTCAAGTCATGGTTCTACCACAAGATTACTGTGAAGTTTGAGCTAAATCATATCCTGCCTTAGGCCCAATCTGTAGGCTGAGGAGCAGGTGTTTCCTCAACAAGCATGTTGTGAACATGACAACATGAAATATGATTATGATGCATTAATGTGTTGCTTTGAGAATGACGTGTTAAGACAAGTTATTAACCTTTCATGTCCCTCGTGAGCCTTTACCATTCCTGTTTCCCAGAGATATCAGATCTTATTCCTCATGTATAGCCTGTGATGTAAATACTGATGCTAAATGAATAGAACTATCACATCTGGTTTTTCTCAATGAAAAAAAGAACAAAAGCCTAACAAGCATGTATACTCCATGCTTAGGTCAGGCATCTTCACATAAGTTGTTTTTTGGTTGTTGGCTTTTTTTTTTTAAAGATTCATGAATTTGGGGCTAAGGAATTAAAAAAAAATAAAATCAAAGATGAATCTGTTTTGTGGTCTGATGCTTCCAGTGCATCTCTGAGGAGCCTTGCTTACTACTTCACAGGGAATTTGCTTAAGTGGATCTTACCTGCACAAACTTTGAAAATCCTTTTTTATGTTTAATAGTAATTACTCAAATGCACTGTACAACATGTCTACTGTTTCTTGTGTGTTCTCTCCTCCCCTGTGGACAAATATTGTTTGAGAACTGAGGATTCACAGCACCTAGTGGGTGAAATCTGATCCTTGCAGAATTTATGGATGAGAATCGCCTTCCCTGACTTCAGTTGGCCAGAAATTAAACTTGTGTAATAAAAGCTTGTTATGTAGGTTCCTGCTATAGTCCACAGAAAAAGACATCTGCAAAAGGTGTCACCCAAAGACAAGCATCTAGAATAGATAAGTAATTTCAGTGGAGAGCTCCTTGCTACAGAGAAAGCCTAAATGACTCTCAGAGCATACACTTACATCTTAGATGATCTGAGGGAGATGTGATAATCCTTACTCCATTTTAATGTCAGTTGGATTGCTGGTAACAGATATGCTGCTATTGCCTACTTGCTATCCAAATTCTGTGGCAAATCTGAGCTTGGACCTTACAGTTGACAGAGGTGATAATTTTCTACTGTTTTCATTGTGAATGTCTCGGACGGAAATGGCTAACAGGAAAAAATAGGCAAAATGGGGCATTTTGCTATTACTGTTTGTTTAGGCTGGGCAAAAGGAAGCACCTCTGATTCAGTATCAGGAATGGGTCTGGTCATGCCAAGACAGTTACCTCATGTGCTTGCTTACACAGAAGGAACAGTGTTGTTTGTGGCTTGCATAGTGGCACAAACAATCAGCTCCTCTATTTTAAGAATAGCTGCCCCAGGCCACTGTCTTTATTTCAGTAGATGATACTAAAGACAAAATTTAGCCCATTGACTGTGTAGTAAGCTAAGTATTAAATGAAATAAAACATCTTCAGAAATGATTAGTTGAAGCATTATCAAAAGAACTTTATACAAATAATATTGTCTTGACGCGATAAATGTTCCAACAGGCTTCTTGGGGTGGCTCAGCTTTGATATCGAGGAAGCATTGCAGACTTCTTCATGGCATCCACAGGTAAGTCAGTGTAGTTCATGGCCACACTTACCAGGAGCAGAATTGGAAGTTGTGTAGCCTGCTGGCCTTCATGAGAGCTGAATTTTCCAAAATACATATTGCTATTACTTGGAGAGGTTTCTGAACCTATGGGGCAGGAGGTGGGGAGAATGGGAAATATGATTTTTCTGCTTGAATTGTGTTTGGCCATTTTTGCTTCTCTAGTACCCATAATTATAGGTACCATTCCTGCCTCCCTTTCTCCAATTATAAATTTTGCAGAGCTGATTCTGTCGCTTGGAATCCCCACAAAATGCTGTTGGCAGGAGTTCAGTGCTGTGCTCTTCTGGTGAAAGACAACTCTGTAAGTACTCTGATGTCTTTCTTTTTTTTTGTTTTTTTTTTAAATGCGGTAGGCAGTCATTGCTGTAATATAGAAGTGGAAAGAATTAGTAAAACTGACTTGCAGTTGTTTTCTTCACTACAGTGCAAAAGCTGAATTCTATTGTTTTGAATTTCATCACAATTAATAACAGCTGAATAAGAGAGCAGAATCAAGCTGATTCAAGTCATTGTACTCACTGGTGGTTGAATTTTGCAGCTAGTGCCCTTGCTTGTTAACTTCTGTACATGACTTGCAATCAGAATTGAGTATTTTGTCACCTGGGTCTGCAGTACTTAAACATGGAGCTCATCAAACTCCTCAAAATAGCTGTCATCCACTGGGACTGCAGCAGTACTGCGTCTCTAAAGTAGGCAGAACTCCTTTGCATACCTTCCCATGGATGTTCCAGAATGAGAAAGGAGAGGAATAGGAATCAGAGCACAAGTGGGTAAAGGTGCTGAGCCTTCTTTCCCTGGCTTTACTAGTTCTTCCTCATCACTAGGGTGATTTAGGCTTTTCAAAAGGCATGACTAATTAAAAGGTCTGGCATGCAAACAACAGAGCTCTGATGTCAAGTGGCACAAAAGTGAAATGGTAAAAGTTCCTGCTTATATCTTTGTGCAATTCTACCTTAATAAAGAAACCAGTAAGAGGTTAATTATTTCAAGCTCCATTTCAGACTCAGCCCCGCTAAAATTTATGTGCATTGTCCACCATCAGGGGTGAATTTTAGCATATACTTCATAGGTTATGAATGACTGAACAAGATGAAGAGATGAAGTCCCCGAGATCTGAGTTACTATTTTGTGGCCATAGTTTGTAAATAACTTTTATAAATCTGTGTCAAAAGAGCTGATAGCTTTCTATTCGGGTGCTAGTGGTTAGCTAGTCATGTAATTGGCTACTAATATATGGTCGTAAGGACTGATGAGGACTGAAAAGCATAGATGTTTTCTTGAGGCTGATTGCTCCATATTAGGGGTGAGACATGGGACTACCTATCTGTCACTTGATTCCAGGATGAAAAGCAAACAGAATTAAGTTTGTTATTAACTAAGATTAATGTAGTGTTTTTAATTGCAGGCTTGGGAAGAACATAGTGTTGTATTTTTAGCTAATTAGGCCCAGTACATAGCCCCAGGTAATGATTAGGATACTTGTGGGCTGCATAGTGGAAATTTCTCAGGAAGAAAGAGGAAAGAAACAGAAAAGGAATGAAATATCCTAACTGTCCTAGCGTTTAGTCACCTTACACTGTTCCAACTTCAGAGCTCTGGCAGCCTTTCTGTGTTATCTTTCCATGAAGTGTAACATTTGGTTGAGCAATCCTATTCCACTCCTCAATCACAGCTAGGCAGTGATATGCTGGAAATCCTTGTAGAGCTGAATGTTAGGCTGTTGAGGGATGGAAACACAATTATTATCATGCAATCAGGTCCTGTTGTACAGTGAGACATGTCTGGAAAGCAGCAGATTTCTCTGCATGAGAAGGAAAGGACTTCTTACTCTGTTTAATTCTTGGAAAACTGGCGTTTACATGTTTTATATATGTGTCAGTGCAGTCTTTATATGCAAGCAGACACACATACAAATGTGAGTACTTTCTTACTGGCTCTTTGGAAGTGTTGGAATATAAAACCATAAGAAAAAAAAAATCAAATGCATATTTAAGACACTTTGGTAGGAATACCTTGCTTCACTTTGATCTTCTCCATACCAGAACAGGCAGTGGGATCCCATTTCCCATTAAAAATGTTATTTCAACACCAGTAAGGGAAGGGAAGAGTATGTGTATCCGTTTCTCTCTTTGGAACTTGTTCCACTGTTCCTAAATTACGTAAGTACCTATGAGTGCAGAGTTAGCCCACATTTGTGTGTGAGCATAATTCATTCACACTGATTTGAATGTATCAGAGGGAGCTGGATGCTGAGGTGGGAGCTGGTAGTCTGGCACACATTGTTCTGCTAGTGAATGTTCAGGGAACCTCAGGTAGTTTTTGAAGTGTGAATTCTGCAAGAAATCAGAGCAGCAAACTGTTAAACATAGATGTTAAGTCCCATTTATGAATCAAGCTTTAGCTTCCTTTGAGATGTGATTAAGGAAGTTTTGTTAGCCTGTCTGTCTAATTCCTTTGAGATCCACTTGGAAACTGTAGACTACCTTAGTATTAGAGTTAGGTGATTATAAGTAGACAAATAGTTCTTTTCAGTTTTTCTTTCTCTTTAATGTTGTGTGTGGGTTATTTTTCCCACCCTCCCTCATTAAAAAAGCCCAAGTTTTGTATTTTACTTTATATATGAAAAGATAGTCTTTAGAAAGAATAATCACATTTCTTGTAACACCATAATTTCCCATTAGCAAAAGAGTAACAGGTTTTGTTTGGTTTGAGTATTTTTGCCACATAGCATCAATAAAGTTATGTGCTTTAGCAATGTTAATGGGATTAGACCATTGTAGCTAGATTATTAGAATGAAACACTGTATTTAAATATTTTCCTCTACAAATTAAAAAAAGATGAACTGCAATGAAGTGCTGATAAAATAGTATTTTCCAGCCATAGTGAAACAACATTGGAATGATTTCTGAAGAAGGTAGAAATGTAAAAGAGAAATATATGTTTTACTTTATTAGAAGGGTGAAGTGTTTTCACCAGAGGGAGAGATGGGTTAATTTTCTGTAAAACCTCAGATCAAAGACAGTAGTTCTTTAGTGCCTCAAGGACTCAAGAAATGCACATACATAATTTTTCACTGCTATAAGCTGAGTAACTGTCGTTCCTTCTGTAATAAGACAGACTTACTCAGAAAACATGTATTGCTGTGCCGTGAATTGCAGTGACTCTTTGAACACAAAGCTAGGAGGACAAACATTCTCCAAATTAGTGAGTCAACTTTGTTCTTGTATATTCTTAAAATGCTGTGAATCAGTCTTGGATTGTACATACTTCCTTAAGACTACAGAGCTACTCCAGTTTGTCCTTGCTGTAATCCATATGAACTTGAATATTATCACCATATAAATAAAGAACTAGTGTTTGTCACCAGTGCCAAAGTTCTGTGACTCAGAGTGTAGCACTAGATTAGGTAATTAGCAGTCAGTTCTAGGTAATGAGCAGAATTTTCATTTATTAGTTAAAAATAGTTTCAAGTAATGTAGCTAATGGAATCCAAATATACTCTATTGCCATTGCTTTTTGCTTGGGGTTAGTACAACTGTGAGCTCCTTCTTGGCTCTTGAAGTGAATTACAGGCTTGGCCTTTTGCACTGTACTGCTTTGGAGAATTTTCAAGTATGCCATTCAAAAGATTGTCCTTATTGCTTCAGATGAGGCAAATCAGGAAGAGGTTTGTCTTGGGGGAAAAAAGGTGTTTTGTTAATGAAATAGAAATTCACTTTTAACTATCAATGGAAATGAAAAGGGATCAGAAGGCTTGCTGTAGGCAAGTATGTTCAGTGAGAAAAAAGTTGAATTATGAAATAGCTTTTATGTATTGATTTCAGTATTTATAATTATTCATTTTCTTGCCATTAAGTAGAACACAGCAGATATCCATAGACTTCAAAACCAAAGGCTATTTGAATATAGTCTTCATGAATACAATATTTCTATTTTCTAAACTTGAACAGCCTAGAACAAGGCAAAGCACCACCGTTAGTCTCCGTACAAAGGGTAGAAAGAAAAGGATGTGAAAAAAGAATTTCAAACTTCTCAGATGGGGAAGATCTAATGACTTCTTTACAATTCTTCTGAACAGATGGAGCAGATCAGTTACTGTGTGGAAAATTGTTGTGGTCTCCTTGGGACCAAGAATTTTGAGTTGGAAAGCATAATTTTTGTTGTTGTTCTACTTTTCCATCATTTTACTAGGAAAGCTGAGATGTCTTTTTATGCCTTCAGCATGTTTGAGTCTTTTGTGATAGCAGCAATCAAGGAGTAACTGCTTTCTGGAGCATAAAATTTGTTGGATTATTTTTTCCTCTTCTATTGTCTCCCCCACCTAAATGATTCTTTGATGTTCCTTTCACTTCCCTTTAGTTTCTCCTCAACCTTGCTTCTTACACTAGTCTGGGATATTTCTTTCTTTCTCACAAAGCATGATTTTTTGTTCCTTCTCCTGTCTACTCTAGTGACATGCTGGCAGAGATTGGCAGCAGGCACTATCTTCAGCAGGGTTTCTTTAGTGTATTGCTTCATTAGTAAGATAAGCAGGTAGAAAAGATCATCAAAGTAGAGTGTGTCCTGTCAGCTTCAGTAGGACAGTACTCACTTTTTTTTTAATGAAATATGGTTCCAGGAATTTGAGTTCATTCAGAGATACTCAACTATTTTTTTCTTGTTATGTTTTCATTGTAAGAGCATTTGATTTTTAAACCGAAACTCTTCAGCTATACTATGATCTTAAGTGAACTTCTCTGTCTTCCTGTTATATTACCAACTGAGTTTAGATTTGTTGTGACAAACGAAAATTACTTCTCTGTCAAAAGGCATGAGGGGAACTAATATCCTGTGATGTCCTCTGTTGTGCAGCTGTATTACATTCTGATAAGGCAAAAGACAGTTGCATCTAGTTGAAGACAGACCAACCCTGCTAATACACTCACTACGTAAATAGTGTACACAATTTTAAAGCCAGTAAGAGATAAAACAATTAACTTATGTGGTTGTTGCAGCCTTTTTTTTTTTTTTGTTAAATATCATGTCCAGTAAACTTTTATTTCTCCTGAAAATGAAGGTATGGATATCTAAATGACTAGGGCACAATGGATTGATAAAGGCACTCCTGTTCTTGGTGTGCTTCTGCTAGGCAAAGAACACAAAGCTGTAGAAAAACTGTAAAGTGCTTGACTTTTCTTTGTTTTCTAATGTAATATTCTTGCCCTTTGTTTTCTGAGAAAGTTGGAAAGAACGGGTGAGAATCTTACATACTGCAAACAAACTGTGCCCAGCATTGGCTTTCCAGCTATGGTTGTTATTTGCTGCAGCAGCACATTATTCCTTTGACTGTTGAGGGAGAGCAGCCACTATCCCCTTTTTTCCCAGCTGTCACAAACTGTTTTTTCACAAGGCTTAGTGTTTTGGTCGTGTGGCTAAATAGTTCAAACTTAATTTCCTGCCCTTTTTGCAAACCAGTGATACTATGATGGGATTGTCAAACCCTTATAGAATTCGTGGATAAACCTTTGGTATTTTTTTTCCTCCTTTTGTGCTCTATGAATAGGTGCACAGACTGGGTTTTTTTTTGCTGTTTTGATGGAGGGCATTGAAAAGTCTGGGAGAAAGGGAAACTTACTCTGTGTATGCCAGTGGATATTTTCTCCTTTGGATTGTTATATCTTGACTTTTTTGCTCTATTTTATTGGAGTATCAGTATTGTACTGTAATGTAGTTCAAGAATTGTTCCTCTGTTGTGGGAATATGACACTTTGATTAAGAGTGATGTCAGATGCTCTCTGCCATTTTAAAATCAGACTTGCAGAAGATGCAGAGAAAGGGATAAAATGTGAAATGCTTTTTCAGTTGGTTCAAATTGAGGAGTGATGCTAAGTTGGAAAATGAATTGTGCTCTGGGATATACTCCATAGCAAATTCTGTCATGCTCTCCACTTTTGTTCCTAGGTCTGTTCTACGTGGAAGACTTCCAGTTCAACTTACATACATCTTTGTAGATCAGAATTAGATGCTGTAGCCATGTTTTTAACCTCATCTAAATTTCTATTCTAGTATTTATTTTTCTTACCCACTTTTAATATTACTGACAAATCTACAACCTTTTCTGTCTTCTGAGCTCCTTGTAAGGCTACCATCATCTCTGCTCTTGTAACCTGCTTTCTGCAAGCCCTTTTCTCTTCATAATATTACAGAGTATGCTTTGATACAGTCCTATGCTTGTTCTCTTCCTCTGCACTTATAAACCTATAGCAGCCTCTGTGCTTTCAGTTTCTTAGCTTAGTTTGAACTTGCCTCATTGCTCATTTATCTTCATCTGTTTTCTGCTGATCATCTCTGCCCAGGCAGCCTCTCAGAATTTGGAGGTGGGAGATGGCTGAATAAAAATAATTTCATTAACGAATCATAGTTAGGATATGCTAAAGTACCTTTTCTGAGGTTTCTTTTTAAATGCTAAAATTGAACTATGAAAACAGACAAAAATTGGAGTTGTACTAACATCCTTATGGTGTTTCCACTCAAACAGTCAGATAGCCTATGCTAAATCCTCAGTGACTTTATTTTCTGGTAAGGGCTAAATATTTATTTCTTGAGGCTGAAATCTTCCCTATCTGCAACTAACAGTGCCATATATGAAGTTCATTGTTTGACAAACAAAGACTAGATTAGGCCACTTGTGAATGTGCAGGAAGCTCCTCAGGGTCTGTTCTTCCAATATATAGACTGGAGCAGTGCACGTAGGCTTTTCCTTCTCCTCCCTCTTGTCCAACCATGTATGTCTTTGACCAGCTGTTCCTGTAGTACCTACTCCCATAGTTTCTCGAGATCTGAGTCAGATTTCCTCTTCAACCTGCAATTCCTCAGTGAATAAAAAGTTTCCTTCTTGCCAGTGCTGACATCACTGGGTTCAGATTCATTTAGGGTTCTTAAACCACACCATAAGCTTTGGATAGTTGCCTGCGCATAGAGTTCTGTTTTACTAAGTAGTTGGTATGGACAGGAGAGGAAGACTTTGGCTTGTAAAGATAAAATGGTCTGAAAATATTTTTCAGCAATGTGTCTCTTGTGTTTCGAATAGGGCCTCCTGAAGAAGTGTTACTCTGCCAAGGCTGCATACCTGTTCCAGCAGGACAAGTTCTATGATGTCAGCTATGACACTGGTGACAAGTCCATTCAGTGCAGCAGGCGTCCGGATGCGTTCAAATTCTGGCTGATGTGGAAAGCATTGGGAACCAGAAGCCTTGAGGAGAGAGTAAACAGGGCACTGGCTTTGGCTAGGTACTGCCTCACAATTTTAAATATATTTGCTCTGTTTAATTGACTGAAATGCTGACACTGGTGATACTCCATATCCTGGAACAGACCATACTGTTACTACTTTTTCCCTCTACTTTTTTTTGGTGTATAATAGGAGGAACTAATAGCATTAATTAGTATTATTACATTGGCTACAATATTTAATAGTTGTTACTTTTAGCAATAAACATAGATCTTGGGAAACATAGAAGACCCAATTAGGCTATCAATCTACATTGTTTAACATTTATGTTATTTAACCAAACACAGGACAGCTTAACCAGTACATCCTCTCTTACCTCATAACAGCATGTTCTTGTTCTGATGTTAATATAAAAGCAGCCCTGTGTGCCAGCCTCTGAGCTGTATCTTTTAACCATTCTTCTGTTCGTTTCACTTGTTGTGACTAAGGAAATGCAGAAAGCCAATAATGTGGGGAAACTTGAATGAGGACACTCTGTTAATGTTGAGATATAGTAGAGGCATATGAAGGCATATTGTTCTAAGATACTGCTTGTTTTTTCTCCACAAGTTTGCTGAAGTTCTTAATGCTTACAATATGTTCTGTTAGAGACCAAAGCACCTTTTTCTTGCAATCTTCCCCTTGCCCCGTCCCATTCAATTTTACTGAGCTTTTAGTCTTACAGAACTGAGTTTTAGGAATTCAGTAAAATTCTTGCTAGAAGGTGTTTCTAAAGGGAATAGTGATAGCTCAGTTTCTGGGAAGAAACTTCCATAAATGGATTGTTTTGTCTTCTGATAGAAGAAATAATATTGAAATAAGATATTGACCCATTAAAACCAATTCACTTGAGGTATTATATTTGTTCAGAATTTATGCAACTTAAACTATAATGAAATCTTCACGAGCTATACACTACCAGAAGTCAAATCATTAATATTGGAAAACAGCCATCCATATTATTGACATTCTGTTTTTGGTATGATGTACCAAGTTGAAAATAATCGAATTTTTACTCCAGTGAGAAATAAAGGAATAGTCTCACTTTAAAGAAGTAAAAATACCCGTGACCTAAACCCATAGCAGATTAGAAAGGAACAAAGAGAAAGAAGCAAACCCAGAAAAGCCAAAACGAGCTGTGACTTTTTTCAGTATTTCTTCAAAGGCACTCATTGTTTAGCTGGTTGAATGTTCCTTTATATCTTCTGGTTAAACTGCACTTTGTTTTTGTTCTGAAGCATTGTACTGTTCTGTGTCTGTACTGAGTAAGTAATTCATTCCACTATCAGTAGGAGAATTCAACCTTATCAAGGTCACTGGCCAAAGTTGTTTTGCTGAGAGTGTAGTGATTAATGACCTTTCTGGGATTGATATTTTCTTTGAGCATTAGGATTCATCTGGTAGCACTTCCAAGGAGTGACTGGATTTTCTCCTTCTTATTTTTTCTTTAAGAAGAAATTTAATTCTTGGTTATTATTTGATGAAATACGTTCTTTACAGTAGCTGCATTGCTATCTTCAGTTTGTATGGACATGGCACTTTGGAGCTGAGACATCAGGTTTCCTAGGCACTATGCCAGGTTTCCTAACTACTCAACAGCTGTGCAGCCTTTCTCCTGATTTGTTACAGTAGGTGTTTGATGTTGCAAAGATAGTATTTCAGCATTCCTAAACATAGACCTGAATTTAATTCTGGAACTAGTTCACTGCCTATAGAGATTTAGAGCAAAGATTACTTTATATTTTCCCATGGTCAGACAGAGCTGCAAAGGCTTTAGAGTAATTGCAGGCATGCAGTTCTGTTGAACCAGACTTTGATTATTGGCTATGCCATTAATATTTTCTTGCTCTGGAGATGAATTATAGTTTCAATGTATTAGATATCCCAGGAACATTGTGGTGCTTCCTATTCAGAAAGGCTGATTTTTTTTAAACTGCCTACAGCAGACCATTCTGCTGACAACCAGAAAATTTTTTGCTGCTTTGTTTCTTTTTCCTCCAATTATTTTTGATGCAGACATGTTGCTTTATGAAGTACATTAAAAGGAAAATAGAAGTAAATTGCTTTTAGAATACAACTATAACCACCTTTGCATTTTATGCTTCAGCATCTTTGCATTTTTTGTGCTTGATTCCTCTTTTGACACTCATTCTTAGTGGACATTTGTCTACTTCCACTGCAGATCTCCAACCCTCATTTTCTGCAAGGCTTAATCATAGCAAATACCACTCTAGTCCTCACTGAGACTAAAGGCCTTCTGATATTCTACATCCATGACATGGTAATAAAACTCCACTGTCAACTGTGGAAAGATGCATAGAGTAAATTACTCCACTGCCATCAAATGGTCCTGGCAAGATAAATCATGGGTGATGTATTTTCCAATGGCTACCTTTTTAGGCTATTGACAATGTTAGTAAGAACATGATTAACAGTGTTGTGAGCTTGATTGACATCAGATATGCTAAGTCAGATGGTATAAATAAACCAAAAGGCCCTTATGGTAAGGAAGAAGGGTATTAAGCACTGCAAAGTACCTCTAAAATCAAAACAAATCACACCCCACAAAAAAACCCCAAAACCAACACCTGATCATAAGTAGGTTTCTTTTTCATGATTTCTTAAAAAAAAATAAATAAATTGTGGGTCAGTGTCTTTTAAACAGCCTGCTGATTTTGTTAGATGCTGCTTTTATGGCACTCACATATATCTTCTAATCAATAGGACAAAAGCACTCAGCTTGTTTTACTTAAGAAAACCCCCCCTACAGAAACAGGTTCCCTCCAACATGCCTCCTACTTCTCTTTCAACATGCCTTTTTTCCACAAACAATAGTGTGGGCATCAACAGCCACGTGATGAACAAATTCACATATGTAGGATCTAAATGGCCATGACAGAAAAGACCAAGATTCTCAAATTGTAATAGTGAGAGGAAATATCTCAATAATGCACAGTGTGATGTAAGTCATGGAGCTGTGTGTCATGGGAACTCACACTCTACCACAGCAATCATTTTGCAGTGATGTATGCTAAGTAGTATAAGTCACACGCACAATACTTGTTGATGATAAACAGCAGGACAACTCCCCATGCTCTGCTTTGAAAAATGTGTGCCATCTAGGGTATTGTTCGCTGCCTCCCAAGCCAACCTGTTTCTGCAGCACATCTGCCAAAGAGCAGGCATTGCAGATAAAATTGTACTAGAAGTGTCCCTGGTGGGGCAAGTTTCAGGCATGTGCAGACCAAATGGAGTTATTTTGACAGTATTTTTCTTCAAGTAGTGGATAAAAGTGTTACTTGTATGATGGCCAGTAATATACCTACAGGCAGGAAAATGCCAAACAAATGCCAAAAAAGAACAGTTTTTAACACAATCAGTAGTTTAACTGCCTCTTATTACTATTAGACAGCAAAGTCTTTGTGTAGAAGACTGAAATTCTGTTGAAATGGAAAAGCTGTGTGAATTTGAGGTGATCTTTTTGGAGTTTTCCTTGGGAAGGCTTTGGAGGGGGGCTGATGGGGAAGAGAATAATGAGAGAAGTCCCAGCTATGCCCAAGTGTCTTCTTTTTCAGAATTCCTTTGTGTGCCACAGCAATGTTGAGAGCACATTTTTAAAAATATCTATGAATTGAAGCGATTTGGATTGAAAGTTCTGATTCAAACCCATCTTCCCATTGGAGGCTGCTGTGTGTTTTATACAGATAGGTGAAAGAAGAAAAAACACCCCCAACTTCAACACATTCATGGCCTCAAGTTACACCAGGGGAGGTTTAGTTTGGATATAAGGAGGAATTTATTTACTGCAAGGGTTGTTAAGTCCTGGAATAGGCTGCCCAGGGAGGTGGTGGAATTATCATCCCTGGAGGTGTTTAAGAAAGATATAGATGCTCTATTTAGGAACATGGTTTAGTAGTATGTTAGTGATAGGTATGGTTGGACTTGATGGTCTTAGAGGTCTCTTCCAACCCTAATGATTCTGCAATTCTGTGGTTGTTAGCATAGGATGCCCAGGGATTATTGTGCATCAGCAGTGGCTCACAGAATGGAAATATGCAGTGTTGTGTACAGTGTGGAATAAGGACAGTACTTGGAAAATTGCTGGCTTGAAGTATGTGGAAACTCTTAAATTGTGGGCTAAATTGAGAGGTTCCAGTGACAGTTGTAGTGAAGAGATGTCAGGGTGACTATGAATAACACGGCAGCACAGTATCAGCACTTGAGAAAAAGAGATGAATTAATTTGTAGAGAGCAATATCAATGGAAATTTGTATTGGGAAAGTTCAAAAAAAGTATACATGGTCAAGACCTTCTTTGTTATTTTATGTATCTACTGCTTTGTTCTGTGCTTTAAAACTCTACTTATTAAATTACAGATATCTAGCAGAAGAAATAAAGAAAAGAGAGGGATTCCAGCTTATTTTGGAGGTAAGCAACAAAAAAACTAACCTCTTGTTAGTAGGAGAGTGCAGTTTCTATTGCTTGTTTTTGGGTTTGGGGTTTTTTTGTTTGTTTTGGGGTTTTGGTTTTTTTTTCCTCATTTGTATTTGAAGTATATAATTGAGTGAGTTTATATATTAGAGATACGCAGGTATAACTGAATACATGTAACACGCTCTGTATTTTCTACCATCACTCTACCTTTCTTCCTGGCTTCTGGGCCTGTATTTCCTCAGGGGGTATAGATGGAGCACTTTTCTGTGAAAGAGTCTGGCTGCAAAACAGGCTGTGCTTGCCAGGCTTATGGAAAAGACTTCGTGCTGGATAGAAGAATAATTTGACCCTAAAAATGGACTTTTCATCATTAAATCCATTTTTTTCCTTAATTCTATTTCTACATCCGTCTTCCTAAAAGATACCCAGAAGTTGTGTTTTTCACTCTTCGCTAAAACTGTTGGCTTATTACCTGTGGGTACACTTGCTTGTGTGAGAGTAAAGGAGGCAGAGTTAAAGCGCTGTTTTTCACCTATTCTCAGCTCTTTGGTTAATAAAGCTAATATCTGGGGATGTTGCAAAGACCTGCCACTTTTAGAAAAACCTTCTGTGTTGTTGGAAGTGTGTATGTGTGAAAGACAGCTGGATCTGTAGCACAGGGAGGAAGAGAGCACATGGAGGAGGAAGGGGAACAGTGTTGCACATGGAGACCAACAAACCATAACAATATGGATTTGGTTTACTCTTGCTGATACTGTAAACATTCCAGGTTAAGCTGGAAGAAATATGAAATATACAAAATATTTTATACTGTTTATATGCTATAAATTTTTCCCTTTAACTTTGAAAACTATTAATATGAAAGTGCATGCTTGGAATCTTTACATGGAGTGAAGACTTTTAGGCTGGAAGTGTGTGATAGCGTTACTAAATTGGCAATTCTATTAGAAGCTCTCCAATCTCTGTTACTGTGGAGCTTAGCAGAGACCCCAAATCTACTGTAGATGTGAAAGCTGTTGGTGAGAGCAGAGGCTGCATTTTAGTTCCTGCAGGAACAGGATACCTGGATTAAAAGTGAGATTGGAAGGAATACTGTGGTATGGGCTAGAGAAGGAAGTTGAGCAAGGATTAAGAAAAGGTTTTCAGGAGTGCAGTGCGACAAGCACTGAGAATTCAGAGAAAGATTGCTGGAGGCAGATAGGCCCAGTTATGACAGCATTTTCTGAAAGGAAGTTGGACATTGGACAGGAAGCTTAGGAAGATGATTCTCTAATACATGCATTGAGAAAACTCCTGTAAATGAGAACCACTCTATGGCCTGGTAATGCTACTCACACTGGCGCAGTCTTGAAATCTTCGTGGTATAATTGCTTACCTGCTTGGGTAAGAACTGTGACAAGATAACCAGAGAGAGTGAGTGAG
The DNA here is from genome assembly GCA_013396975.1 of Bucco capensis. Taxonomy (NCBI): domain Eukaryota; kingdom Metazoa; phylum Chordata; class Aves; order Piciformes; family Bucconidae; genus Bucco; species Bucco capensis. The sequence continues at coordinate 796,713 of VWZO01013351.1, read as the reverse complement.
TGAAGCATTGTTGGGGGTAGTTAAGTTTTTCTAGGATAAATGGTATTTTCAGAGGGGCATGACGTATTTCTGTGAGAGGAAACTGAGATAATCAAGAAGGCAATACAGGCAATGGCAATATGTTAATACATGCTGTCTGTCTATTCCTGCCATCTGATTTTAAACAGTTCTAAAATAAACCCTGTAACAATGAGCTAGTACTTGTGCTTATGAGGAAGCTGCTGCGTTTTCAGAGTCTGTGTTTGTGTGTGCTCAATGCATGCTCTCTGGGGAAAGAAATGGGACTTTATGAGCTGAGCTTTATTTCATTCAGTGGCAGCAGGTGGCAGGTTTTCAGCTGTGTTCCTGCTGACAAAGATATTCTTCCTGATGATTAAATTGTATTTAATGCCTTCTTTGAAGCAAGTTATGAGCAGTTCTCAGCACCCTTTCATGAAAGAACATGCCTCAGCTGGTGGGCTCTCCTTCCTTGTTCAGGAGACTGCTTGGGATTGTAATTGTCCCACTGTGAATGTGGCTGCTAGCAGATGCTATGACCCAGCTACCAAGTGCCCTTCTAACTTTTTTTTTTCTTTCAACCAGTACTAATGAGGATGGCATGTGGAAGGAGATTGGGGTATCTAAATTATAATCCATGTCATAATCTAGACCCCAGTTAAATACTGTCTGGCCTATAATGTGGATCAAGATTGAGGTTTTTTTTTTCTTAGTGTTGGATGGGATTAGAAGGCAAATCTATTCTTCATGCTATTCTGATCTGTACAGGTAAAAAAAAAAATATATTTATTCATTCCAAATTAGCAAAAAAAATAGAGAGAGACCATGGACTTGTCTGCTGGGAACATTTTCTAAAGCATATATGGAAAAGAAACCAAATAATACAAAATACCTTATTTTATAATGCACGGAGACCAGCTATTCTTTTGGGAGTCTTGCAGATAACTCTTGAGTTTCTTGAGTTTAAAGGCAAAACTTTTCGGGAAGGAAGTGGATGTGGAGTCTTGGTCTTTGCTCAAAAGGCCTGCTTAGATATTTAACAACATATGTCAAGGATATGGCATATACTCTGCAACGGGTCCTGAGATTCTTATGAAATGTGGAAATTGAGAAAGACAACATTAACTACAGCACTGTGTGGTGTGCTGTATAAAAGGAAATTAGCATTGTTTAGTAGGAAATCATTTGCAGTAGCATTGTTCAGTGGAAAACTAGGTGTGCAGGTGTTAAGTGGTGACAAAAATTGAGTTTGTGGTTTGTGTAAAACGTATAATAGGAAATTTCCATTTAAAAAAGACAAACAAACACTAAAAAGGGAATGTATTCTTCTGTTTCCAGTTGCTTCAGTTTTGAAATCTGTAAGTTACTTCTCTATGGCTCTTAACCTTTTTTTCCTAACCAAAGTTTTTTGTGAACAAAGTGGAGTTAAATATGTATGTAGGAAGAAGAAATGAAAAAGGGACTCCAACAGGTTTCCTTTTCTGGCAGAGAGAAGAGAATTGGATGATATGAAAACTACTTCTAGTTTCAAAAACAAGAAACAAATATGAAAAGGTTATAAACTCAAAGACTTCTCCTCCCCTCCCTCCAAAATGAAGCTGAACTCTTTGACATGCTTTATAATATGTATTCCTGTCCCATATGTTACGTCTCATGAGCAATCAATCACTTGTTCTCTTGCTTAGCCGGAGTATGCAAATGTTTGCTTTTGGTACATTCCACCAAGCTTAAGAAAAATGGAAGATGGATCTGAATTTTGGCAGAAGTTACACCAGGTAAGTGTCACATGAACAGTTGTTACCTGTAGTCATTGATTTACCCGTGTGCCAGATAAGAATATGAAATAACCATTGGCTTTGCTTACCATTAACCTATCAGTAGAATGGGGATTTAATCCTTATATAGACATTATCTGGATTTAAGTTTGTTCTTTTATAGACAGGACTAATTTATTTTTTTTCCTAGTGTGAGAGATGCAGGCATTTACATCTATTCAACTCACTCTCAAAGCTGTTAGAAACTGACAGAACTGAGAGAAGAGGAACAGTGTTATCTACATCTCTTGCCTAGATAGAGTATTCAGAGACTTGATGCTGTCCTTGGAACTTGTCTTGGTAATCTGTCATAATGCAAGTGAAGAAGTGCTTAAGGGAATACATTTCTGATGTGTAAACAACTCGTAAGTGACAACAGGAATGCCATGGGAAGAACTTCCTTGGTGAAAGTTTTGGTAACTTCTTTGCCATCCTGGTAGAAAATCATGAACATCTTGAAAAAAGCAGCAGTAAAATGTTGCAGTTACTAGTGGGGAATCAGTAGTTAAGACTGAATAAAAAAGCTAATAGTCACTGTGTTGTTATGTTTTATTGAATAAGGTATTCTGTGGGGAACAGAATTTAATTCATTGTTTGCTCCTCTCTGTAGCAGCTTTGGTGTTCTGCATTTATTTTTTCCAAGCATTTGCTACTAGAAATTTAAACTAGAACATAGATGTGTTCTATATACTATGTATACTTGCATACTTATAGCATCTACTCTCGAGCAGCTTTCCTTTTACAGGAATTACTTTCAAGTTATGCTGGATGCTAGTATCTTTAGGGGCAAGGTCTCCCTTAACCCTCTCTTTATTGTTTTGGAAAGTACATTTGACTTTTGCCATGCATAGCTGCAGTGTGGATACAAGGACTTTGCATTTACCTTGCTTTCACAAAGCTTGGATGGGTTATGATCCTTTCACATGGGACTTCCTTCTACTTGCTAGAGTGGAAGGCCTATATATATATATCTGTGTGTGTATACACCCAAAAGTATAGCAGTTCCTCTACTCATAGAGGAGAGAGGATTTGGAACAAAGCAATGGGAATGCATAGAATAAATAATGCTGCAACTACCATCTTCTGATTTATGTATGCTATGGAAGGGATTGAGGAAGGAAGGCATGAAGCACACCAAATAGCTTTGAGCATGTATATTGTGAGTGGCTTAAGTGTAGCTTACTGGTTATTTTTCTCTGCTGTCTATGGTGCTTCTAGTCAGAGTGGGGAATAGATACCTGGCTTTATTTCATGTACTAGTGTAGATAGACTGGCTCTGGAAATGCAGATTTCCTAAACTGTGTTTTATGGGAGAGTACTTGGAGGGAAAGGAGCATGTGTGCATTTTCTCATGAGAACTGAGCACAGCTGCAGATTTCAACCATTCTTTTCATGGGCAAGGTGGCATTTTCTTGACTCTTATGCATCCTCTGATGAAGCACTAGGAAATCCAAAATCCTAAACCGTACCCTATTTCATTCCTTCCCCCAGAAGTGCCCCCCCCCCCCAAAGCCTGCTAGAAAGCAGACCAAAACTCCCTTACAAAGCAAGACAATGAATGGTACAAATTTCTCTCCTGGAGGAAACAACAAATGATGATTGTTAGTTGCTTTGTTTTAGGCACTGTTGGGGGGTTGTTGGACATTACAGAAATGAGCCTGTTCCTGAACTAAAACATGCTACTTCACCTGCCTGACTTTCTACAGGGACAAATCTGGGTTTACCTTGCTTTTCGGATGCTGAGAGCCAGTTTGGGGCCTTCATGGGTCCAATACATAGTAGCAAGCAGATGAGATGACAGCACTGGGTCACAAAAAGTAGGAATGACTTGACTTTTCCAGCTATTGTCAATTTCTTTTAACATTGCTAGTGTATAGTCATTATATTACATTAATCAGTGCAAATAATTGGCTGGGCAAAAAAGAATGCATTCTGATCAGCAATGTGTAAGCGATAAGATGATGAAGACTGGAGATGTTGTTTCATTATGCTGTTGATGGGAAGATGGAGATGTATACAGTTTCTTGAAGTACAAGTGTTTCCTGACTATCCCCCTTATTTCGCTAAGATTACGACTAAAATGCGTTAATTCACAATTTATTTTTTCACGCAATATTTTACCATCACATTTTTTCTGTTTATCCAGAAATCACTCTTCCTTTTTGTTGACCTGCATATCTGATAAAAATTAAGGAAATGTGTGTCTTAAAAATCCCTCAAGCAAGTAATTGATTTTATTCAACTGCTTGTTCAACAATATTATTCAGAATAGTATGCTGTCTTATAAGGTTAGTTATGTGAATTTTAGTGCTGGTGAAAGTTGATAAGCAAATAGCTCTGATCTCAATTCCCCAGCTTTGTGAAGAATTTGTATAATCCTACACAAAATAAGCCTGAAGGCTTTCTGCTGTACTGGCTCTTCTCTAGCTTCTGTGGCCCACTTTATGTGGAAATGTGTCAGGGCTGACTAGATCACAGCATGATACCTGATTCTGATGTCTGTCTTCTACAATGTCTCTCAGAAGCTGCTGTGTAGGCTGTTTGTTTGTTTTAAATTCTGGGGCCTTGGACTTTAGGTATAGAATTTGTCCTCTTAAGAGTCTCTAACATGGAAACCAGAAAGGTGATAAGAAAGTGGCCTGAAGGATTGAGACAGCCATGAGGTGGTCATTTGATTCATCACCTGAACCATTTAGGGAAAAAGAAACAACACGGTGGTGAGGCAGTAAAGAACAGCATAAATGGTGCATTACTCTGTTACTTGGTGAAACTGGGAATTCTGTGCACATCCACAGTCTTACAATGCTTTCATCTTTGGGGATTACAGTGGGAATTGGCTGTGTAATGAAGCTGATTCTATAGACAGTATAGCAAGGCTTTGAATGCAGTTGGGTGGTCCAAGATAGTCCATGCCCTGAACATTTTACAGAGGGCTGAGGGCATAGCAGATGGTATAACGATAAAGAACATGCAATGTAAGATGTTTTTCAGTGACATTCTTCACCAGTGATTGAAGAGGGATTTCTTCATGTAGAAACCATACAAATAGGCAATCTGTAGTAAGTGAGGAGCTGCTGTTCCATTCTACTAGAAAATTTTGTGAGTGGTGTTATTTTGTCAGTGCAGACTAGGGGCAGTTTTCTCTGTCCTGGAGCTGACATAACTGCCTGGGTGAGGAAACAATTGCTTTTCTAGTGCTGTACGTGCCCTCTAGTGGTATTTTTGCTGCTCTTCCTGTTGTGACACATCATAAGGTTTACTTTGTTTACTGCCAAGGATGCTCAGTATGTCACAGGGTCATAGTGAGAAAAGCATTACTGGAAATTATAAGTCAGAAGTGGAATTGAGGGAAGAAGTTTAAAAAAAAACCAACAACAACAAAAAAACAAAAACGAAACAATAAACCAAACCTCAGACCATTCCAATTTTCATATTTTTTCCAGAGCTCCAAATAACTGTGCATGTTCTTACTTGTAACAATCTTCTCTTTAGAAAAGTTAGCTTTCTCAGCTTACGCTGAGGTGTCTTCAGGTGGTGGAGAATTAGTTGACTGTCAGTAATACTGTCTCTGGAAAATCTAGCAACACAGAGGGTGCTAGGACACAACAAAGGGTGCATCTGGAACTGTTACTATACTGTTGCCAACCTAGCAAGTCAGCCATGCCTTGTGCATTCTATATTAGGTTGTAGCCTGCTCAAAATCAGTGTGGTCTAGAAGACTGAGGAGGAGACACAGAACTAACCATCTTTAACAGTCTTCCACCTGCTGCAGCCTGGCTTTGCTGAAGGATTCTGGAGTGGAAGTGTAGGTAGACTGCTGTGTGTTGAGTACTGCTTGATCAAGAGGGCTAGTGGTATATTGCTAAGTACCACTTTAGACCTCAAAATTGGGGTTAAAAATTGGCAGTAGTGCTTTGACAGATGTTTTATGCTTTACTAAACTTTGCCTTGTTTGTAGTTCTAAACATCATATGCTGAAATATCAAGTTTCCAATGCTTCAGTAAAGCTTTGATACGCAATTGTTAGTTCCCATTACTAAAAATTTTAGCATTTCAGTCTCAGATTTTACTTATGTGATGTGTTTGGGGTGTTCTGTTTGCTTCCTGCCCGTTTGTGTATTTTTTTGCCAGGTAACACAGAATTTGTTGACAGTATTGCTTGACTCTGGATACAGTTTCATACTAAAACATTTATAGCTTGGAATGCCATTTTTGCATCTCCCCCTTAGTAAAAGGCAACCTTATTCCTGCCTTTCCCCCTGACATGAGAAGGATATAGCTATCAGATATATGAAGATATATTTGTAAAAGTCGGTCATGCTGGCTGGTGTTGATGCATTTATGTAATGAGAGGGTTCATATCCAAGCAGAAATGTAGGAAGGTTCAAGTGGTTGTTGCCTTGGCAACCTCTGAATCTTGTGGTCTTTATGGTAATAAACCAAACACTGATCAAGGACCCAATTCATTATTCTTTATGTATGCAAAATACCTATTGACTACAGTACAAGGTTTGAATGGGAAGGGAAAACAAGACCTCCAATTGGTTATGTTTTTAGAAGAACAAGAGAAAAATGACATAGATTATAACCACATTAAAAGCAACAAGCCCAGGTTTATGCACAAAAAAGGTCCCCAAAATGTCACTGCAGGTGTTTTCCTACTTGGGATTTGTGTGCAAGACATTGTTACTTAGTTGCTTGGTGTCCTTATGTACTATACTTTAGGTTTTTCTTACTCTTGGACTAGAAAATAATTAAATAATAATTTAATGTGTTTGTTTGAAGAGTAATGGTAGAGACCCATTTCTGTAAACTTTGCTTATATGAGTAATTTTTACAGCAACACGTAGCTTACTGACTCTATCATCTAGCTCTGTTTAACACAAGTTTCTGTGGAGGACCACATCAAATGACAGGAAAATCAATGGTGAGATTTACACAGAAGTTTACAGGAGCTAGATTGGCTAAATCATTGTGACTGACAGATCTCGAGCTGTTAATCAGTCATTTGTGAATACTTTATGTTGATCTAATTGCTTCTGATCCCATGTGCTTTCTTATTGCATTGAGAAAATATAATCATGTGGAAGTACCTTTGGAAAAGAACAGAAAGAAGAAGAGGGGATCAATCTGGAGTTTTTTATGCCAACATGTGGGCATGAAGAGATGGTGCCATCTCTTAACCTTTATCTTTCTCTTATCTATTGTCTTTCTATCTGTTGCGGACTTCAAGAAATAATAATATACAAGTGGAATAAACTGCTTTCACGGGTCTAAAAAAATGTCCTTTTTGGGAGATGGATTGTCATTTCAGAAAATCAGGTGGGGACCTCCCAAAGGATTGTCTGAAGAAAGTTGGTTGGTTAGGGAAATCCTTAGGATCAATAGAAGCTTAAATAACTTGAGGTAGGTACCCCAGCAAGGCTGTGGGAGTTGCTGGCACAGTTTTCCTCGATATTTAACAGGGAGAAGGGGAACTCCCAGACCATGATTTAGACAACCTGCAGTCAGAAGCACCCTTGTGAAACACGTACCAATCTTCATTATTCAGGAGGGGGACCTTAGGGATGCCAGGATCCTACCTTGGCTGCTTTACTTCGTAAGAGCAAGAACCACCCAACACAATTCTCAGCATGCTGTGTGCTGGTTTAGGTCTCTATTTTACAGGCTGCTGGAGGGAAGAGATGAAAGAAAACCTCCTAATTCAATGGGCTCAACTGAATTCTCAGTATTGTGTTAAAGAGGGACAGAAATCCAGCATTCCTGGAGAGATGAGAGCAGGAAGTCTGGTGGAGGAAGGACAGCAGGCAAAGATCTTAGGGGAGAAAGGCACAATAAACCCTGAAACCACAAAATGAGCAATGCACTAATAACCAGAAGTTACATTGTAGTGTGACCATTCCTCAGCAGAGGATGTTGCTCAGAAATTTAATAATAAAATAAGAAGTCACTTGTTAAAGTAACAACATCTCTTACTATAGCAACTAACAGTGCATAATATACAGCAGCAGATGGATAAAATCTTTGTAGTTTGGCTTCATATAAATGACTTATTATTAAGAAGAGAGAGCTGAGCTCTAATAAAGGGGAAGCAACAGTACAGTGTAATATAATAGCAGAGAAAAATTAGAGCAGTGTTTCAGTATCTTGTTAATGAGGGATTTGCACACTTTCCTTTTTAATCTTTTTTTCTGCAGTTATATAAAACTCATCAGTACAAAAGTGACTTTAGCTGTTAATTAAAAAAGATATTTTACATGACTTTGGCTCAAATGTCTCCTCCAAAGATTTAAGTAAGAACACAAATGTAATATGCCTTTAAAAAATAATTCAAAATAGAATACTTTGTTTTCTGGCTGAATATCTGCAGATAACTGGAATTTGTCTTTGTTCTCTGCTATGTTTATTCTTGCATGAGTACTGAGGTGGTAGTGCTAGACTAAGGTGCCAGATTGACTCTTAGTCTCCACCAGGAGAAGCAGGGATCAGTGCATGTTACCTTGGTGCTAGCAACACTTTGGTATACATTTTCCGTTGATGGAGTTGTACACCTGCTTAATGTTCAGCCACATATAATAGTTTGTGAGACTGACCAGACCTCATGCTTGCTCTGTCATAGGATGACTGGCATATCAGATGTGTATAGGAATAGAAAGGAGGTATGTTTGTATGACTGTATTGTAACCTACAGTAGAGGTTATAAGACAAGACAAAGATGTGAAGTGCTTCCAGTCCGTGCTCCGTAACAGTCCTAAGTGGTATTCCAGTAATTCATGAAATGACAATTGTAAGGATTTCTGTTCTAGCTCTCTGCTTTCCTCCTCTTCCAGATTTCCAGACTGGCTATTCAGGAGTGGGCTTTACCAGTTAGACTCTTTCATGCAGAAATCNCCCCCCCCCCCCCCCCCTTTTTTTTAAGGCAGTACTATTTCAATGGAGGCAAATGAGCAAGTGTCAACATTGCTAAATAACATTCCACTTCATTGTAACCATCTAATTTCTGTCTTTTGGGTAGTAGGGTATTTTTATTCCATCCCTCAGTCCCTTTCCAGACTTGTCAGTTCCAAGTATAACCTGAGATTACAGTATTTACAGCCCATCCAGCAATGATAACACATTTGGCAGCAAAACATCTCTACTATCTCTACTGTAACAGCATTATTACATAGCTGCCAAAACTACTCCTCAGTTCTTGGAACAAAGAGAAGAAACCCAAATGGCTTTGCTGCTATGTGGTTTACTAGAAGAGAGTGCAAGGCAATTTTTGCCAGACTTAACACTGAGCTGTGCATGTTCAAGGCCCACGGGGGGCTGACGTTTATGGATCCCTAGTGCTCAGCCTACAGAAATGAGCTAAGCTGTGAGAAGGGAGTCTGCTGCAGCTCCATGTGTTGCATTTAGGCTGAACAAGGATTTCATCTTTCCTAAGTCACCTGCAGAGCAAGACTGCTCAGAACTCCAGAGGTGAAGTAGATTTCACACTAGTTGTTTCTTGCTTGAAATCCTTTTAAGGATAATGGAGAGTCCAATCATTTATCTGTGTAGTAATACACATAATGGCATGAAATGAACCTGCAGGGAATAGAAGAAGTTCAGAAAAGTACTGTGAGGAAATAAAATCATAAGAGACTGACTGATTCAAAGTAAAGGACCAAACCTTCCAGGGAGAGCAATGCAGGATGTATTTTCACCACAGTATGTAATGTTCTGTGAAGGTGCCAGGAGTGATATGGCCACACCTAAGTATGGTATTCAGGTTAAAAACTGTCTCACAAGGACTAGTTAGTTAATATGACTGTTCATTCAATGACCAATGTCTCAAAAATTTTGCATAGGGCCTTGCTAAAACCTGAGAGTCATTCTGGCTTTCAGTTCAGATACAGAAAACAAAGAAGCCGATTTCCAAACTTTGCACTGTTAAAAGCTTCACATGATTATTCTTTCCATTTACATATAGGAAGCATCTAAAAAAGCCTTATTTTCTAACTGAAAGATCATACAAACAAAAGCTGAGAGGATTCAGTGGGACTGCATTCTCTGCTTTATTGCCAGAGATTCAATTGACTGAAGAGTGCTTAAGCACTGCATAAGGGCTCTTTGCTGTTTGTGTGAACAAAGACAGTACTATTTAATTTGTATGACTTTCAGAGAGATACAGCATGTTACCCAAGCAGTGGACATTTTGCATCTATTGTTACAGGTCTTACAGCTTGTAGAGGGACAAAGAGAATAAAACTAAACCCCGTTTCTTTTCCAGAGAAGTGATTTTATTTTATTTTTTTTTTAATGGGGAGGGAGAATTAAGTGGAAATTACAGAGCTCATATAAATTCAGTGGCCAGTTGGTTATATACCTCAGAAAATCTTTCTTTCTGGTTTTGGGAAGAATTGAAAAAGACATCTAATTTGGAGATAATAGTCACCTTGATTAAAGGCTATTATTGGGGTAATACTGAAGCATTGGAATAGTAAATCCTACTATGAATGACCAAAAGCAGCTAATCTGAAAACTAAGTCAACTCTATGATATTTGTTAAAAGCAAGGATTGAACTATTTTCAGAGTATAGGGAGCCAAAGGGAATTTATGTCAAATCTGTCCCACTAGTGAATCCTTGTACATATTTGAAAGGCAGGTTAATTCATGATGAATTATCAATATTTTACAGATAAAGAAAACAAGGGGGGAAAGACATAGATGTAAGAGTTTATCATGTTTTTGCATTAAGAGCACTTCAACGTGTCATCCTTTATTTGTACCTCTCATCATTTCCCAATAGCATAATAAAAATAAGCACTAAGAAGTTATGTTGCCACACAGAACAGTATTGCTTTTTTACGCAATAGTGTTATAGAAATGAAAAAGTTCATATTTTGTAACACAACATTGTGAGACTTTTTAAATTGTTCATATGTGATTTCTGAATGTAAATGTGCTCATGCATACTCATCTATGTGATTATGTATTTACATATTTGGATCACGTAAAAGAAAATAATTCTTGAAAAGAGAGAGGATGGAATAAGGCATAGTATTACTGAAATAATGAGATTCTTAGAAAAACATGTTAACAGTCACAGAGCAGTTGAGGTTAGAAAGGGCCCTCCAGAGGTGATATTGTGAAAGCTGATGCTCAAGCAGGGACACCTAAAACTGGTTGTCCAGGACAATGTGCAGATGGCTTTTGAATGCTTTTGAGGAGGGAGACTCCACAACTTCTCTGGATAACCTCTGTCAGTGCTCAGTCACTGTAACAGTGAAAAAGTATTCTGATTTTCAGAGGGAACCTCGAGTATTTTAACTTGTTCCTATTGCCCCTTGTCCTGTCACTGGGTCTCTTTGCACCCTCCCTTCAGGTGTTTGTATACATTGATAAGAACCAGCCCCCGCCAAGCCTTCTCTTCTCCAGGCTGAACAGTGCCAGCTCTCTCAACCTTTCCTCATAGAGGAGTTGTTCCAGTCCCATAATAGTTTTCATGGCACTTCAATGGGCTCTCTCCAGCATGTCCATGTACTGGGAAGCCCAGAGGTGGACACAGTACTTCAGGTGTGGCTTCAGCATTGCTAAGCAGAGGGAAAGGGTCACCTCCTTCGACCTGCTGGCAGTGCTTTGCCTAACGCAGGCCAGGCTACACTAGCTTTCTTTGTGGCAAGGTCACGTTGCTGAGTCATTGAACTTGGTGTCCACCAGGCCCACTACGTCCTTTTCTGCCAAGCTACTTTCCAGCTGGGTAGCCCTCAGCATTTACTGGTGCATGGGGCTTTTCCTCCCCAGATGCACGATTTGTTATTTCCCTTTGATCGTCAAGAGACTCTTGTCAGCTTGTTTCTCCAGCATCTGTTGTCTGCCTGTTCTGGTTTGTCTTAAACATAGTCAACATTTTTGCTATCTTAATAGTCTTTGGATACTTCTAGGGGAAAAAATCAAACCAAATCCACAACACTACAACAGCAACACAGCCTTAGTTCTCACAAATGTATGCTTTCCAATGGTGACCTCTAAATCTGTAGTTTATTCTTTGACAAAAATATAGTATGCATTCTTAGCTTATTTACAGTCAAATATTTTCTGTTCAGAGCTATAGCAAATTGCTATACTTTTGATGTATTTTGTTGGTTTCAGCTAGTGTGTTCTGATTCCTGACTGCATAGTGCATCTTTGCCCAAAAAGCACATATTTTTCTCTGCTTAAATAGGACTAATTACTCTTCTTTTGCTTTGCTTCATTTTGGAGTCAGAACGTATTGACTAATATTTTAAATGTTCTTTCATGCCTGCCTGTGAAGAGAACCACTTTTAGTAAGAAAGCAGAGTTTGAAGACACTCAACACAGTTCATTTAGTCCTAGTTGACCCTATTGGCTGTGTTCTCATAAAGCAGCACTCTGCTCCTGCATATCTGTGTACCCCTTCATTATGCTCTCTGTGCCATATGTACATTAATAACCAATGATGGAAGGAAAAAAAAAAGTTTGAGTTACAGCCTGAACTCCAAACTACAGCTTTTCTGAAGGTGTCATAGATCATTTTTAATAGCCTGTGGATCAAAATGAAACCCAATATACATCACAGGAGAACTCAATAATTGAAGCATCCCAGGAATGTCTAAGTACTAGAGTCTTGAGGTCAGTAGAAGCCTCATTCTGTTCTTCATTTTTACCTGACTAAAAGCTGTGTCCTCCCTCCATTGTCTCTTCATTCTGTGACAAATGGTAACCATATTTTAATGCACTAACTTAAATTATTTTATCTGGCATTTGAGGGGAACAATGAACTCTGTTTACTTTCCTTTCCACCACCTAATTTTCTGTGAAATGAGAAAAACAGTTATTTAAAGGCATTAGCATTTCAGTATGTCTCCAGTACACTCAGCTCACAGCTATCTCCCTCTCTATGCTGAGTGTGTGCAGGGTGGTCTCACAGGGCACTGAACATGTTCTCTGTGTCTGTGAAGCTGGTCTGCACACCAGCTCTGAATTTAACTCCTTTCATATGGAAAGCCCTGGGGGCTCTCTGAAGGATTCTAAATGGTCCCTTGGTGGAGTGAACACAGTCATTTTCAACCCTGGGGCTGCACAGGTGGTATTGTGTGGGTATAGGAGGATGTATAGTCTTGTCTTAGGAAAATAGCAGTCGATGAAGGGTTTCGTGGACTCGATGCTCTGGGTTTTCACAGAGGACAAGTTCTATTCCAATGTGAGGGTCATGGAAGGAAGGTTGACTTTTGCAACATCCTAGTGACAGAAAAAAACCTTGGGAAGACACTCTAGGAAGCCTGGCCAAATTGAGACCCTTGGTCATGTCTTGAGTTGTGATCCTGGGGCTCCTGTACCAGGACTGCATTGTGTGATTATAGCAGAATTGGGCTGGTGCAGGGAGTGTTGGCTGATCCAGAGCCATCAGGGTTAGAGGCAGTGAGGCAGCTGTGCAGACCAGATCAGTCTCATCTCACTTTGGGCAATGGTGCTCCTTGAGAACCATTGTTGTTTCACCACATTTTTTTAATTTATACCTGTAAGCTGCTCCTAGAGATGCCCTTCCAGCCTGTGTCAAAGCTATGGCTCCCTGTCCCTGTGAGGATTTTGGTATGCAGTTGAGAGGATCAGGAATTTTGTCTTTAGTGTTACACAGTGGGAGTTTGAACTGAATGAGGTTGGTGACTGAGGAATGCAAATGTGGGACTATCATGATTTTTAGGTGAGCACTTGCAGTGAATATTTTAGGGTGCACTAGGGATTGATGAGATAACTGCCCAGCAGAGCCACTGGCTTGATATATGATGGTCCTTAACCTTGCTAATAATTAATATTTCAATGATGAAGGATATGTGTAGGACAAAAGTGATGTCTGCCCCTCCCAGTGGTCCTTTGTGTAGGATGACTGTCATTGAGAGTGAAAGCAAGGAATGTGGCCAAACAAAGTTTACTTTCATTATTTGTTTGATTGTTAGTGCATTTTTTTTTTGCTTTTGTAAACTGCGATGTGGAATACAAGCCATCACTTCTTGGCTTGCAAGTTTTTTAAGTGCAGTCTCTACCTGTGCAAGAATATAATACCAGAAGCTTCTCTAAATGCTTTAAATATCTTATAATGGTACTTGAATCTCAGAAATTGCAGGTGGGCTAAATGACAATCTCATGAATGAATAACAAGTGCTAGTGTGGTCTGTTAGTAGTTGCTTTTCAAATGAACCCTTTCTATACTACACAATAACATTTCCTCCATTTACAAATCTTTCTGGTGGCATCATCATCAGTCTGCCCTGCCAGCTGGTGCCTGCTGTGGCTTCTGAATGAACCAAGTGTTCTCTGGCAATGAATTGGCTGTAGTGCAGTAATAGTGATTACAAGATAAACAGCACAGTGATTTTTTTCTTGGAGTGGGGTGTCACTTTATAAGAAATTGGACAGAAGGAAAACAAAATGCTTGACTTTCACAATTAATGGACCCCTGCAGCATGAGTCACCATGTATTTGATGGAAGATATCTTTCTGCCTTATCAGCCAGAAAGCAGAGGCTGCTTAATGGTGTATAAAGCCTTTATTTTACACCACAGGAAAGGTAAACTTTCACTGTAGTCTGAAACATGGGTGACAATTTCAACACTTTTCTCAGGCTAGCCTGGTAACACTGTATAAGTACATCTTCTAGAAAGTTATCTATTATTGACTGGAAAATATCAAGAAATGCTGAAATTATGATTTTCCTTGGCACCTTCTTTGAATGGCTCATTAGCTTTCCTGTAAGAAAGGAGACTGACTGAGAAGGGAGGAAAAAAAAAAGGAAAAAAGATGGCAAAGAAAACTTCCTTTCCACACTAAAATAGCTTTCTCTGGTTTTCCCTTCTCACATGGTTATAGGCTATCATCAAGTCACCTTTCATTCTTTTATTTATAAACTAAATAGATTCACATCTTTGTCTTCATTAGCCTTTAAATTATTTCTGTGGCTGTCATCAGCATCCTTCCAGTTTTTCATTATTGTTTGAAAAAAGTGAACATTTGAACTGTGCATTTTTTGTCAGCATCTGACTTTCCATTCCTGTAAGTGGAAAAACTTTGCCTCCTTAATGCCTGTGCACTTGTTTATGAAGTTGTGGATCATATTAATTTTTTTCTTCTGCTGTATTTCTTTGGGAGTTCAAACTGATAAAGCTTTGTAATATATATTATTGTGATGATGGATGCTGAAACGAAAAATTCTCTTGTGTGTATAAATGACTATTTCAAGAACAAAATAAATTGTCAAGATATCTTGTGGGGTTTTTTCCCCCATTGGCTCAAGGAAAACAAACTGATATCCCTGATTAACCAATGATCCTAGGACCTGGGGATCTGTGTTTAAGAGCAGCTCTGGCTCTTTTAAAGGATGCACATTAGAAAACTTTGTAGTCTGTCTCTTGACAGAACTTTTTAAAGCGCTGATGTAGAGTGAGAACAATTGCAGAGAAGTCATTTTCTTGCCAGGAAGGATTCTTGATTTCTCATGTGTGGCCTGGAAGCTTGTAAGAATTCTGTTTTATTGTTGACTGCTACAGTTTTTCCAGAGTCACTGCTTTCAGGACTGTCATTCATTCTGAGCTTTCTGTGGTTTTTTTTTTTTCCCCTGCATGCACAACTTACCTTTTGTCTGTATTCAAAAGCCATTGTTAGAATGGGTTTGAGCACTCCAGGTCTGTGCAGTGGCTTGTCTTCCTTGGGTTTCTCCCTTTGAGACTCTCACTTGCAAATGGTATCAGCTGTCATTTATTGACTTCCAGAAAACTAACAACCAGGATTAACATCGAGGCTAATCCTGATTTCTATGCAGTCTTGCTAGAAGCAACATTTGATTGACATCCTATTCACTGCATGTGGAGATATGCTAGTCAGTCAGATCCTGCTCAGTTTTACTGTATTTCTGTTGCATAGTCCTGATTTTTTTTTGTGCTCTTGCTGTGTGAATTGTTCATGCTGTTTTTCATCTAAATGGCCTGTGTAAGGCTTTCTTATTAATACTCTAAGTGCAAGTAAATCATCAAGGAAACTTGTAATATCAACAAAGTAATGAAGGCAGGCTAACCCAAAGATACCAGGGTAACTGAACACAAAAAGCTAGATTTTAGATCTGTTTCTATCCATTTTAAATTTAGTGTATATTCTTACTCTTCAATTTGTTATAAATTAAATCCAGTAAGAGTGCTTCTTTTTTTAACTTTATGTTCATGTTAGCATAAATACCCTTATCTCACTACTTCTGTCT
Organism: Bucco capensis; assembly: GCA_013396975.1. NCBI lineage: Eukaryota > Metazoa > Chordata > Aves > Piciformes > Bucconidae > Bucco > Bucco capensis. The sequence goes on along the minus strand of VWZO01013351.1, from coordinate 780,665 downwards.
CCCTAGCACTTCTAATACTGGTGCTTGTTTTCTGAAATTTCCATGTTGTCCTCAGAACTCTCCAAAGATTCAATGAGCCTTCTTTTAATCTTGAATGCAAGCCATCCAGGCCTGTAGACCTAAAACTTTGCCTTCAGTAGATCTTTAACATCCCAGTAGCTGCTGAATGCTCGAAAAGTTCATCAGATTTGTGGTAGGAATCTCTCCCTTAAAGCTTATTATTGAACACTTCTGTTTTGCCTGCATTTTTAATTATTAACCATAGGCAGGGCTTTACTTGTCACTAACGTACATACTAAAGTGTTTCTTCTTTCCTTAGTCCTGTCAATTAAGGATTTCTTTTCCTTCTGATAAATTTTTTTCATGTCCCATTTGTATTGATTGCTATCTGATATGCATCCCCCTTTCAACTTGTAAAATATTGCTTTGCTAGCTCTGCTTTGCCAATAAGTGATGGGCTTTTATATTAAGCTGTCTTCTTTCATGATTGAAGTAGTGCAGCTTTTGACCATCTCATCTCTTCTTAAAGAGCTTTAAGCTTTCATCTGTCTTTTCCACCTGAAGTTTTTTTGGAAATTAGGTCTTTTTAAACACTCTTTGTGATTGAGGGCATTGTTTTTCTTTGGCTGCAGTAAGTATAATCAGGTTGTAGTCAGTTCATAGACAGAAATGATGATTTATAGCCCAATGATTCATTTCTCTGTGCCATTATATGGTTGGAAATGAAGATGTGTCATACTGGGTCCCCTGCTGGTGAGCTGGGACAAGATGCATTTCTGTGCATAACTGATCATTGTGTGAGATGGGACCTATCTGGACATGCTAGGTCAGCATGTGACAACGGGATGCAGCAACTGGGGAAGGCACAGGCAGTGTTGGGTATCTGTGTGTTTTAGCTGCTCAAATGATGCCTTGGTTCATTAATATAATGTAATTTTCTACAAAAACCCTGGGTAGTAGCATCTGTGCTTGTGAAGTAGGTTAATTTTCATAATCAACTGTAGCTATGAGATAGTTGTGTTGACGTGCAGAGCTCACTGTGCTCAAGCTTCCAAAGCGCTCTGCTGGAAGTGGTTAGGGATGTACCTGGCTGTAGGACCTGCCCTGCACGCCCAGCTCTGTATATTGCGTGTGGCAAATCTGCAGTGCCAGTAGCTGTGTCAGGGCTCAGAGCTCGGGTCCAGCCGGATGAAGAGCTACGTGTTCATTTGGAGATTACATCTGAAGCGTAGCTTTTCCAAGAGGCTTTTAAGCACCTAAGGCAGTAGTAGAGCGAGGTGACCATTGGGGGGCACCAGAACAACAGTAATATGCTGGAACTGCTAATTAGCACGCACGCTGTTGGTGGTTATGTGGTGCAGTCAGGAAAGAACCTGTGTTTGAGGAGGGGAGGAAGTTTATTCCAGTTCTTAAATCAACATACCTTCCTCAATAATAGTGCCAGTTCTCTTTTGAAGGCACGGGCTGTTAAAGAATGCAGCACTAGCTCATGCTGGCTCTCTCTCTCCCTTCCTTTTGTATAAAATTAGGCATAAGAGTGTCCTATAATGAGGTCTGAATCCAATGATGTTTGAGGAGTTAGTGTACAGTTTTAACAGCAGTTGAGTGTTGTTTTTTCCTGGGTGATAATTCAACTAATAGTCTGAATTTCAGATACGAAAGGATATCTAAATACATCCCTTCTAGCTAGGTGGATTTTAGCATGGGTAGATACTGTATAAGGGTGACTATACGCTACTGGTAAGTTATGATATCAAAGCATCTTTGATATCATAACTTGACATGGCCTCACAAGAAAATGGGGGGAAAGTAGTATTTTTCCATTTAAAAAGAAGGCTCTTTTGCTGTCTACAGGCAAAGGCTTCTTCCAAGTGTCTCCTGAAATTCCTCCTGCTAATCTTTGATGAAAACTTACACTATTATTATTTAATATTGAAAGTATGATGCTGTTTCAGTAATTATGTGTTTCCTGTTTTGTTTTAACCTTTTTAAGTTCCTCAGTGTGAAGATACTGAATTTCTATGTGTTGAGTCACAGCCTGCTTTCTGAAAGGCTACTAGCCAAGATCTGGCTTGCTTGGCCAATGCTATTGGCAAGTATTGTCCAAGTTACCCTGATGTGGCTGCAATGGTCCAAGCCTAAAGGTCGACTTCCTTTGTCCAGTTGGTTTACTGATTTACTGGCGTTGAAGTCTTCATTGCATGAGTGAAAGTTGAAGTACAATCAGAACATGAGGTTTATTATAACAACATAATTAATTTTGTAAATGAAAAATTTTGCAAATAACGTTTTTGACAATCTTGACAAAGTCAGACAACAGTGAACTGAGTGTAACATTTAGACACCTGGAAAAGGCACAGAGACTTGATGAAAGGACTCTTGGCCTGAAACAATGTTGCTTTTTCTCACTAAGTAATTTGGCCTGAAAAAGGTAGTACTTCATTCTGCAGGTCTTGCTTTCTTTATATTCTTAGACCATCACAGTTACAGACTGCTAGAAAACGGTGCCATCATGAAACATCTGATTTCTATCAGGCAGCTAGAAGCATCTGGAAATTCCTGCTTTTTCAAGTTCACTAACCTTATCTGAGGTCTTCTAAAACTGATGAAAATCTGTTAATTCTACTGCTGCTTAACTTAAGATCGAGAAGATTCTGCTTAAATTTGTGCAGTTCCTTCATTAATGCACTAGGTGGTGATCAAAAGCAGCTCAAATTCTATGCTCTATTCGGCTTCCCAAAGTTATAGTTGACAGCTGGAGATGAAAGCATATGAGAGTAGCTGGTTTTCCTGCCAAGCTTTTAAACTTTTTTCTCTGTCTGGGAATGATTAATCTATCTAGCAGAATCCTCATAAAGATTAAGGTAGAAATGAAAATATTTAGTGGTGCTGCTGAATTAGTATATCCTGTTGGAACATGGTTTTTAAATCAGTTTTTTGATAAACACAGAGGATGTACTTCTGTGTGATCATTAAATATTCATAAAACATCCCACAATTTCAAGCTGGGGTTGGTTTGTTTCCACAATAAAGGAATTCAAATATACCAGGTTTTAAAATAGTTTCTATGGACTGAAATTCAGTCTCTGAAGGTACAAATTGATTAATGATGGTTAATACAAGGTTGTAACAGAAAAGGGGGAGCACTGCTCTTAAAGGTGATTACAGATTTTTGTAAGACTAAAAACAAACAAAGGGGAAACCATTTCCATGCTGCTCACCCTGAAATTATAAAAGCTGCTCTGATCCTGTACCTTGGGAATACTACTGGCTTCAAAGGGAAAGTTTGCAAGATGTATTTTGGTTTCTGTAACTGGAAAAATTCATTACACTGAACATAATCAGTCAAAATATTCATTTTACTAAAAAATCAAGTATAATTTTCAGGAATGGAGGCTGATAGATGGACTTAGACACAAAAGGGACATGAGGAATGCTAGTACAATACTATGTAGAGCTATGGTAGGTAGAAAATATCAGTAGTGCACTATTTAGTTAGCAGAAGGGGAATGTACAACACATGAGACTGCAAGATGCCATTGTACAATATACTGGACTCTATTATGGACCAACAGTGCAGTTCAAATAAACAGTTGAAAGAAGGAAGATGCCATATAAATATTAAGTCTTAATGGCTGGGGGATTTATTTATTTATTTATTTTGTCCTCTGTTGCACCTGTAAGAAAGGCAGCAGAAGCTTGTCTCAGGACTAGTGTTCAGAGCCAATCTCATGTATGCATCTTTCCTCTGGTAAGGTTAACAGCAAGTAGAACCAACCCTCTTGCTGCACCAACATGGGAGGGGGTCCCACAGGGGATGGCTGTGGCAAAAGATAGAGTGCTCTCAAGCTACCTTCACATACAGAAAGATGGTGGAGATCTGATGGTGTGTGGAGCAATGGCATGGCTTAAATTAGGCTTCAATTGAGAGTCTTTGTTTTTTTTCTTCCTGAGGAGACACTCAGTGCTGAGGCATTATCCCAGAGGATGCAGAAAGAGATCCTCCTTGGGTAATAACCTCAAGTGAAATATTTGTAACTCTTTGCAACTTCTCCAAGTGTGTGTGAAGGCACAAATCATCAGTGGTTATGAAGCTGGGTAAAAGTGAATAAGTATCTGCTCATGGGGAATTGGAGGGTTAAAAAAAGCCAAGGGAAGTCTGACGCAGCTACGACATGTTTTACACTGGTGATCTGTGTAACAATGAGGAAATGCATAGAAAAGCAAGATTCCAGACAACTGAGTTGATGATATGATTCATACACTGACTTTTTAACTCAGCACTTAGCCTGGATATAATGAGAAACATCTGAGGGAAGGAAAATAACAGCAATTTGAAGCTTGTAGGAGTGCAGTAGCCTGTAGCTGTGCTAGATGTGGAGAGTCAATTGCTCTCTAGCATGCTAGAGAGATGGAGGTTGGGCCATATACTAGATGGAGTTTTTTCTTTGGTTTGATTTTTGTGTTTGTGGTTTTTTTGGAGGAGTCCACTGCCTTCTGTTCTAAATTGGTCCTACACGGCTGTGTGTATAAACTTGCATGGATGTAATATATGTATGCAATTATTCTGTGTATACATGAAAAATGAATCTGTGCATGTACACGTAGATGGCTTGTCAGCAGTGCACCAAAGGAATTTATATGCACTAAATTTATAAAAACTGGCTCTGAATGAAGAAGAGAAATAGTGTCAAGATAGCTGAGACACACCCCTTAATACGGTGCTAGAACGTATTCTCACAACTGTTCTTGTTTAAGGTGACTGTTCCTCAGAGTCAGAAATGCAAACCTCACATTGTGTCATTCTGTGCATTTTAAGGTTTTGATCTTGGAGAACTTAACATATGGTAGGATAATGAGGTAAAAGCATATGTAGATTTATTCCTAGTCTGAAGTTCCATTTCAAGTTCATGCCAGATGAACCTCCATCTCAAAGACAAAGTTTTCTAATGATCAGTATGCATGTGTCAGGCCAATGGGATGTTTCTGGAATCAAATCCAAATAAATTCTTACATATAGAAAATTATTCAAATAACATGTCCCCACCATTTCTGTGAAAGTTGTCAACTGTCAATTCTCAACCACAGAAAAGACTTCAGAGCAGTGGCAATTAAGTACAATGTCAGAAGCTGACTGAATCTAGGTGCACTCAGGACCCAGGAGCTTTCTTCCTTTTCCAGCCTGGTATGTATGAGGCCAATGTGCTTCCCTGTCCTCAGGTCCAGTAAGTACACATATTCCAGTAGGTGCACACGTGTGTGCACACACACACAAAATATATGATATACACACAGCTGGCTGCAATGATCAACACAGAGAGCAGTGTTTTTACTGGCACCCCCATAAACACGTGGAACAGTCATACAGACATGAACAGTACAAACAACCAAATTCTCTTTAGTATCAACTGAAGGACTGAAATCTTGTAGGGTGGTAAATATATGCAAATTATGGTCTCTCTGTTAGCTGGTCTTAGAAAATGAGTCTACCTAGTTGCTGGCACCTTGGTCTGCAAACCTCTCAGGTTGCAGGTATCCAGACCTATTATCCTACTAGCTGGCTTGTCCACCTTGAAGTTCACTAGTGATCACACATCCACATAGATAAAGAAATGGATTTAATAAGAATAAAGGACAGTCTGCAGTGATCAAGCATAGCATTTAGCTAGGTAAGTGAACTGACCATCAGACCGTCAATCTGTTTCTATCTTGATAGCCCTGTTTATCTTGTTTGCTCTGTTTTTTTTTACACTTGTTCCTCCCCAATCCTTCTTGGCCTCTCTCTTGTCCATACCTTTAGCCCTTCACCATAATGCATTTTCTACAGTCCCAGAATTTTCTTCCCTCTGCTTCCCATAGTAAGTAGCATACTTCTCACCTGGCATTCCTATGAGAGTTTTTCATTTATTTATGGGGGATTCACACAAATGGCAAGTATCCTCCTCAGCTGATAGTCAGAGGAGTAGTCAAAGTGATGTGCTCCATTTTCACTGATCAGTTTACTAGAGTTCCTCTGCTTGTTGTTTCCCTTACCCTTGCATAGTCTTTGGTGTTCTCTGTGGTTAGCCTTTAATCACATCACCTAATGTTCATTCACTATGTTAGTCACTGGAGAAGCACTTGATTCCCCATGATTCTGCTTGTACTCTGGATATCCTTCCTCTTCACTCTGATCAGTGCAGCTCTTGGGCCTACCCAGCAGTTCCGTAGCCAGCATAGGAATGTGGATTTTGGAGATCTTGGATTTAAGATAAACTGTCTGCACAGACTCCTTCTTAGCTTGCTTTAACCAACTAAAACTTAGGCAGAGGTCTTCCACTGAAGCCCTTGGAAGAGAAGATTTTCAAAATCGAGCTCATCTATCTTAGATGCCTACTTTAGGATTAAGTGAATCATTCTTTATAGGTGCTTCTTTTTCCCTGTTAAAGGCAAAGCCTAGATGACTAGCTTAGACTAAATGTCTAAATTTTAGACTGCTAAAATGATGCAAGTTGAATCCTACTTCCAAGTTCTACTTTCAGTGCTGGAGGCCGTGTGTCTGGGCAACACATGATGTACAGTTCAATGCAACTAACACTTCCTCTCAAGCTATTACTCCCTTTATGTGTGAGACTGTAACAGAAATAAGCAACTACCATCTGTAAATAATGCAGGTCCTGATGGAAAAACACTATCAAGGATCAATGTAAGTCAATATACAGAGTTGAAACTTGGGAACTGTAGTTTATATTGCTGTTGTGTGTGGCACAAAGAAGATGGACAGACCAGGGTTTGATTTTCTGTGATCCTTTATGTCCTCACTAAGTCTTCACCAACAATGAAGTTCACACCAGTCAGCAGCTCTAGATGTGCACTGTAAGTGCATGGAGTGCTAACTGCTGGAGGAGCTGTCATCTAACACTTCAAGAGAGGCACTTTGCATTGCACTCTTAATGCCTGGGTTCAACTGTGGTTCCTCCAGCAAGAAAACCCAAATGAGTTTGTGTGTATTCTGCAAGAGTATTTACAAGACAAATTTGCACTAAAAATACCCTGTCTTGCTCACTAACTCACTAATGTACCTGAGTGATGTCTAACTTTGGTGTAGGGTTGTGATTAAGGTCTTGGTCGTTATTTCTTCTCTGCGTGCCTCACTTACTTCTAAAGGCTAAGATGGAGATACTAGTACTTGTCTAGTGCATGAATAGTAGATGGATATGGCTTTAGGAGTATCAGATATTTTAGACAAATGAGAAAGTTTAATAAACGATTTAGTTCAAACAGAGGTTTTAATTCCTTAGCTGTGCTGGTCCTGGCAGAAGAATGGAAGAAAGGTCTATAGCAGTGTGAATGAAGAACCCAATGAAAAGTACAGTAATATAGTTGTGGTAGAGAAAAACAAGTATTTATATTCTCACATATTTAATTTTATTGGAAATTATATGATTTAATTATCAAAGCACAGTAATTATGACCCATGCAATGCTAATGACTATTGGCAACAAAGCTCACGAGGACATACAATCTAATTAACTTTAATGGGATGGATTTAATGATACATTGGATTAACATCTGTTAGAATCATGTATCAAGATTTATTGCTCTTTGAATAAATATTGACCTCTTGCTCTCAGGTCAATAAATCTTAAGCTTGCCTCTAGTTAAATGAATATAACCTTATTACATTAGTGCTCTTCTGTTTCCTATCACTAACCTCAGTAGGAGGAGAGAGGAGCTGCACTTCTCTTCTGCTGCATCAAACAATTCTTTAAGAAATTGCAAGAAAAAACATTGCATTTGCCAGTAGAGAAAAAAAGATTGGGCTCTAAACTCACGTGGAACTGCTCTTCCTCACTGTGATTTGATAAGAAGTTTCAGAAAAAAAATTGGTTGCTAGTAATGCCACAGAAGAGGTGTGTAGCTTGCATCATCTGCTCAATTAAACAGTGTTTAGATTTTGAGTAATGTTGTAGTGGTGTTAAAAATATTTGTGTGTGTAAGTGGGAGGAAATCATGCTCCTTCATCTGTACTGAGATGCAAAATTTTTTCTAGGACTTCAGATTCCATTTTGTGCTTCAGATATTTAAGCACAGATTCTATTCTAACTGTAGGCATCTTGAGAGGTTTGAAAGGGAATAGACTTCTTTTCCATGCCTGCAAGGGAGGAATTACTTGTTACTCTCCAGAGGGGTCAGTGTGGTCAGAAATATCTAGAAGTTACAAAATTTCTATATAACTAAGAAGAGTTCCTCTAAAAGTGGTAGAAAATACTTGAGATTGTTATCCATTCAGCAGATATGTAAACCTCCCTTTCAAATTTAATAGAGTTAAAAGGAAACTTGTTAGTCTAACTACTGCAGGTGAATTCAGCTATAAAATTCCAAGTGACTTCAATAACAGACTTGTGTGGGTGAATGTTGATTAATGTAGAGAATCTTTTCTGGAATCTCACAGTAATTGGATATATTGTACATTTCGTAAGAAGATTATTTTTATTTATTGGATTGTGTGGAATCTTTTCCATAAAGGAAGTGAAATCTAGCAGACTTTCGTGGAAGATTTTACACATCAGATCATAACTGCTTTCAAAGATCATAAGATTGTTCTTGCCTGTTCTCTCTCTCTCTCATAAAAATATCCATGCTGGTGTGGAGGTCTGACAAAAATGTGTAAGTTTTTCACCTTTCTATTCCAGAGCAAATACTTGGTGAAAGAATAAGGTTCTAGGAGCAATTTGGTATATAGGATTAGAGGATTTAACCTGTGGCTCTGAATACTGAGCCATATCTTTAGGGCTATAGGGTGGTAGGCCTGAGGTTAGCAATTTTTTTTTTTATTCTGTGTATTCCTTTAAGGTCACAAATCTCTGCATAGTAGATGCTAAATTTTGAGCGCAGTGTGCCTTTCTTCATCCAGCTGCCCTTAGGGATCGACTGCAGCCTAGTTCTATTTAGCTAAGAATTTTATTAGTCATAATTATGTACATTTTTGTTCTTTAGTTTGCAAATACTTGTAGATACAAAACATGATTTTCCCTTCACTTTTCGCACTTCTAGACTGCAAGAAAATTGGAGAATTTTGAAACCCTATATATTCTACTTTGTCCTTTCAGTTTCCTCCTTGTGCATGCATTCAAGTACAGAGGTTTGTAGTAGATGTTACGTTTAAGTTGTGTAAATGACCAACTAAAGATGTCATTTAAGACAATCAAAATCCTGAGCCAACTCACCATCTCCTACTAGACAGGTCACTTTCAGCCATTTGTGGGGTTCATTACTGTGTCTTCTGGCAAAAAAACAGCAGGTGAGGTGATGTTGTGCAATATATGATAGCATTAGACATGCTGCACAGCCATGAGTCGAGGCGCAAGGAGAATGTCAGTATCGAGACAAAAATGCAGCAGCATCTGTTCTCCCTTGATATGTTAGATACTCCAAAGAATGTGGAAGTGGTTACTGTTATTCTGACAAAGGCACTTATTTCTCCTTTTTTTTTTTTTTTGCCTGGTGTGGCACAAGGGGAACACTGGTGCAATAGTGTTCAGCAATAATTTATTAGTGGTTTAGGGATGTGGGCCCAGAACAAATTCTAGACAAAAGAAAAACATGTTTGGGTTTTACAGAGCGCCTTGGCTACAGGAACAAAACTGTGATTGGATGTGCAAATATTTGGTATTTCGATTGTCCCAGTTGGGGTGACAGCTGACAAATGGTCTGAGTTTGTTTTTAATTATCACCCAAAGGGAAAAAGCCTGTTGTTTTAAAGCCAGGAACTGATGTTGCTGCACAAGGCAAGGAAAGTATTTTAACTTTGGAGGATATACTTTTTCACTGTTATAATATGTTGAAAGAACAATTACTTATTTATAGGATTTAGCTAGTTTTTTTTGATTACAAGCAACCAAGGAGTGTTTTGTTCACTTGTGTTGCATCCAATGATCAATATTAAAATGTCAACTACTGAGCTTAATACTGACTGGTATCACTGATAGCAAAGTTGTCTTCTGCAATCACACTGGGAAATGCAGCAGATATGCTGTGGCATATTTGTGAGACCAATTTGACACAGCAATTATTTAATATATGTCATTCTAGTGTGCAGAGCACCCACAAGGTATCAGGGCCAATTACAATAAAAGTATGAACACACAGAAACTTCACTGTCTGGAAGGGTTAGATGCCTTTTTTGAACAGAAAAAGAAACATTACCCAAAAGAGATGGAATGATTTGTCCAAACAACCTATAGTAGGGTTAGGGACCAGTCCTATTTGTTGAGTCTGTATCCAGTATTTCAACCACTGTGCTATCATTTAAGAAGATAAGAAACAATATTGTGAAGACCCATTGAACATGAATCTGAACTGGTCATTTCTAGCAAGAAGCATATCTTGTCAGACTCTGGATAGACAATAAGTTGTCTTTTAAGTAACAATCATGAACTTCCAAATAAATTTGCCCCTTCTGGGGGATCCAAAATAGATTCTTGTGGTAAGATGAGAGAGACTGTTGTGTATGAACTTGTCTTCCACTGCAAGGAATAATTGAGGCAAGAACACAAAATGTGTTTCCCATTTTTGTGGAATCGTGAGAATGTGATCTTTCCATTTTGTTAAAAGGGCTACTATTTTTTTTTTTTTGCTTGTAGCTACAATTTTTTAGCTAATTTCTAGTGCACTGTTTGGTACCCTGGAAATTTTCAACAAGGCTGTATTTGAGGAAGAGAAAACTTATTGAGTTGCTAATACACTCTTATTCTTCCAGCACTGTCTAGCCCTCTTTTGTGGATCCCTAGAAAGGTTATTGATTTCCTGTGAGTGTGGCTTTCTCTTGTAGAAGCTGAAGTCTGTTTGCAAACTGCCACCTGAAACAGACACATAGGGAAGACATTTAGATAATTGCATTCTGCTTCCATTGAAGTCTGTGGCAATTTTGAAATAAATTTCAGGAGGAGCAGAACGGGATCCAGTGACTAGGAGTCACAGCTGCCAGCAGCTGGAACATCTCTTCAGCTTTGTGTTGTATAGATGCTCAAGAACTGTCTGAAAGATTTGGAAAAAATGTTTCTGATAACAGTTGCCAGTATTAACACCAGTTTTTATAGGCTTTCTGACTTTGTAGCACTTTCTGGGCTAGCACATTTAGAGTGAGCCACACTACCCAAGCTGTTCGGGTGAGATTGCCAGCCAAGTTTTGCTGACAGAACAGACAGTTCTGTGAATTTTCTCATACTTTCTGTCTTTTCTGGGGGCCAGAAATTCTACAGATGTTTCAAGTAAGCAGTGTCAGCACTTTTGATCTCACATACGTATGGTTGTACAAATAATGGATTTTTTTGTTTAGCTATTGAATTGAGAAACTGGAAACAATTCTTGATTTTAGTTGACCAGAAAGAATTTTTGTTTTCAGACAAGCTAAAATGAAACCATTTGCTTAGTGTCAGTTTCCTCAGTCTGTTTTTTATTCACTGCAATAAAAATGGGTCAATTTCCAAATGAGCTTAAGTTTTAATTGAAAACAGTGTTTTGAAACAAATATTCTAATTACTTTTATTTTAGAAAATTAGAAAACCTTTAGACTCTTCAGGTTTATTTTTCTGGCTAATGCTATCTTTTTACTTGGGCTATTTGTCAAATTCACTTTTTTTTTCCCCCTGGAGCAAAATATTTTTGTAAATTCACTGCTTAGCAGAATATTTTTATCCAACATTGTTATCCATTTACAATGCCTTAGTGTTTAAATACAAAATTTACAGAATGTTGATTTTAGAGTATTGCCTCTAGCCTACAGTTTGGAAAAGCAGTTGCAATATGTCAACATCTGGTATGACTAGACTAGTATGACTAGAGTCTGTGAGAATGACAGACCCTAGTCATATTAGGGACATTCAGATAACAAAGGTGCAGTGTCAGAGGCACAGAAAATAATTTGTGATGGGACAGTTTGAAAATACTGACTTAGGTCTAAAATGAAATCCTGTACAGATTAGGGGAGGGCATGGAGAAAGAAATTAATAACCAAGGTTAGACGTAGAATTCATTATCAGGTTGAACAACTGCAGAATAGGTTGCTGAGCTTTCTTGCACTTTCAGAATATCTGTTAATTAAAATTGTCAGAGATAACATTTAAGCAGAAAAAATAAGGGGCTATTTAAAACCACTAGGTGCTTATTTCTTTCTTTAAGCAAGAAGAGCAAGGTAGCATGTTTGCTGAGAAATTCTGCTGGGTCTTAGGACAACTTATTTGGCTCTCTGTAACCAGCAGCTATAGAGTGGTCGGGATTGAGGTGATGCAAAAAGTCCTCAGACAAAGCAGTTCCCTAGGCTTCTGGTTGCAGAGTGCAATGTGTGCAGCTCTGCTGCAGGATGGCCTTTCATGCACTACACCTCTGCCCCACTTTCCTAGGTGGAAGAAAGGCATCTCTGATAGCTGAGGTGAGTGTTTGAAATAATAGTCTCCAGGGTGGAATGGCAGGGGAGGCCAATGGTGGGAAGGAAGTAGTGAAGGGAACAAGGAGATGATTTAGTTTTAGGATATATTACACTTAAAATTCTGAGACTGTTCCACTGATGGGTAACATAAAGAATTAGATTTACAATTTGAAGTGAGTTCCATAGTTAAAATAATTGGACTGGTGAAGCAATCTTACTCTCACTAAATTGCTTTTTGAGGAGCCTATCCTGAATGGGGCTGTGCAGCTCCTTCTGATATTTGAGCATCCTCAGGTCTCGTTGACTTCAGTGGAAATGAAACTCACTGAATTCCTCACTAGGCAATTAGTTCCTTCTAGGTCTAATTTTTCTGCTGCAAAGTGGTAGCTGCCTTTACTATCAGTTAGCAGTCATACCCTGTGATCCTCAAGTTCAAGCCTTAGTGCGCAATGTATCACTTAACGGTTCTTTTGTGAGACGTGCTTAAGCATTTGTGCATATATATCAAAAGCCCATAAGACAGTTTTATGTTTTGTTTCTTTTAAGTAGGAAGTGTTTGTTTTACTATCAAAAATGAATGGATGCACTTCAAATTAAGAGGACAACTTCATTAGCATGGTGGATGAATGAGATAACGACATTTTTCTACCTTTGCTTCCCTTGAGAGAAGATCTATTGAAATGCAGTATATTTACCATCCTGAAATTACTGAAGCTCTACATGTTTTTGCTTTCGTGGTCTCCATTTGTGCTACTGCACATTTTGGGATGATGGGTTGTGGAGCACTGGGTGTCGAGATGAAGAGAATCAATAGTGTGAAACAAAAGATGAAATAACTGTGATGGAACATCAATAAATGCTAAAAGTTGCCATAGGGATTTGAATCTAAAAGAAGAGCTTGAGGAGTATTTTAAGAAGAATTCACATCTCCCCTTGTATTTGCAGTGTCTTCATTCAATGAGTGGAAGCCACCTGGGGCTTCTTGTCAAGTACATAGGTGGAGAATTTTTTCTGTTCTCTATCTATATGGTGCCCAGCATAATGCCTCGTGGGCATGATGTCTTCCAAGTGTTGTCACAGTGTCATTGCTATCTCAGGATGTATGTGGTATGAATAATAATGGAAGAGTAGAGGTCTTAGTAGCCTTGTGTGCTGTTCAAGGGTACAACACATGCAAACAGTAGAAGTAAGAGAATTTTTATCATGCAGTAAATTATTCACTGTTTAAGAGAGGATGTGTTGCAGGTCCGTATAGTAGGAGTTACTTCAGTTAGAATTCTGACTCCATCACTCTCATAGCTCAAAAAACAAACACAAAATAAAACACGTAGCTTTGTCACAAAGATAAAACAAAACCAGAGAGGCAAATTATGTCAGAATTATAAACACTCCACCTCTGAATTCAATCTGCATTCTGAAACAATGGTAATTTAGACATACACCACTAAACAAATATGGGAAAGCTAGACTGTTTCTAAGCAAACTGTAGTGTTTTAGACTACTAAGGGACTTCTCTACTAAAAGGTGACATAAAATAAAGCTATTAAGACAAACAAGGTTGGCATCATCATATTTCTTTTGCGGATCAGGTGGTAGTTTCTGGCACTAACTTCTAGAGATGAAATAAATTAATGCAGAAACCAAGGTTAGGTTATACACCTATTTGCTTAGTTCAAAGTCACAGAAGGAAGAAAAGGAACACACTGTTCTCAAATACATTAGTGTTAGTAGTAGTATATTAAAATGGAACACATCCTTAAAAATACTACTTCTGTCAAAATATTTATGTTGAATTCTGTCTTCCAATGAATAGAGCACTTAATCCAGCAATGCATTTAAGCTTATGACTGATTTCAAACAGGAGAACACATGCTTGAAGTTAAGCACAAGATTAATTGGACAAGGTTAAGAGCCTTGCTGGGACAAGATCAAGTGTTTGACTGTAAGGACCTGACTCTGCCAATCTTACTCATGTTGTTTTTCTGCAGTGAGACATCTATGAGATTTCATCTCATTTGACACAAAGGTGATGTAGCCAAATGTTACTTGTACCATAAATCTAAGAGATGAAATCTCAAGTTCCAGGATCAGGCCTTGTCCCTTAATATTGCCTCACACTGACTTCTTTAGCTGCTGTATTTTTCACTGGGGTTCAATGGAGAGTGTTGTCTAGGGAAAGTGTCTTTGCAGATGTGATGAGAGAAGGGACACAAAGGCAAGCAGTCAGTCTTAGCCAAGTTAGCACAAGGAGAAAAACCTCATCTTTTACCAACTGTAGTTGATGTTCTTCCTGAATTCTAACTTTTGATCAAGTTCACAAAGACTAGACACCTTAACTTGGTCTCTCCCATATTAGAGATGAATGCCCCAAGCAGCAAGTTTTTGGGGGCTCAGATCAGATGCTCTGATTCTTACAGGAGGGTCTAAGTGCACTGTCTGCCTCTAAACCTGAAGGTCTGAGCTTTAATCTTTCTTAGGGTGGGCAGTGGGAAGGCAGGCAAGAGGTGCAAAACTCACACACTTCAAAAAAACTTCAAAAGTCACAAATACTGTTTCTGCCCAAATCTGCTGTAGTTCTGAATGTGACATCAATTGTTTTTTTTGTCTCTACTTTCAGGTTGCTCCTAAAATTAAAGAAAGGATGATGAAGAAGGGCAGCATGATGCTTGGGTACCAGCCTCACCAAGGCAAAGTCAACTTCTTCCGCCAGGTGGTGATCAGCCCTCATGTTAGTCGAGAGGACATGGACTTCTTGCTGGATGAAATTGAACTGCTTGCTAAGGACTTGTAGCTATAGCTCCACAGCACCAGGCACTGCTCTCTTGATATTTGTGGAGGGAGAATGGCAGCAGTGTTCCGGAGCTGTTTCGTGAAAAGTAGTAAAAAATTTGACATATAGTTTGGAAACAGTAATTTTAGAGAGTGATGCTGAGAGCTTTGTAGGTAGAACATCCCTTCACAGTAAACTATTTGCTGATGGAGGTTGAGAGTGGCTGGGGGCAGGCCAATGCTTTCAGCACCACTACCATTATAAGAAGTGTTTCCTCAAGAAGAGATGAAAATGGGGTCTATGTCCCAGAGAGTGCAGCTATATTACAAGGTGCCTGTGCACAGTGTAGATCAAATGAGTCACTTATATGTAGGCAATACTCCTCTGAAGTTACTATTAGGAATAGATTTATATGCTAATTAATACTGTCTACTCTGTCAAAATTTTACTTTGGTGTGTGTTTAAGGGCTGATTGGTAATTACACTGAAAAGACTGGAAATTGTGAAATATGTAGAGTTCCTCAAGGCCCCTAACTAGGTGAATTGTCCAAGTTTTCTCCTGTGAGTATAGGCAGAGACTGAACAGGACTCAGTGGGGTAGTGCAATTGCCATCCCAGGAGATTTGTAGGATCCCTCTGCACAAAGCCCTGAGCAACCAGCATTGAACATGCTTTGAGCAGGATGGACTAGATGACCTATTAAGACCCCTTTCAACCTACAGGATTTTGTGATTCTATGAAATACAATTATTGAGCTCAGTCAGTGTTTGCCAGTGTTGCCCACCCAAAATATTACGACCACTTCAGCAGTGCAAAGATAATTGGAATAGCACTTAGAACTTCTTACCTCTTTGTTAACACAAGTCACCTGTAATTTCTGAACTGCTGTTAACCTTCCTCTATTTTTAAGTGTAATGATCTATTTAGCAGCTTTTAGATGGACTTTAGAATTATAACAGAGAAAAAAAAGAATATTTACCTGAAAGGTATGTACTTTTTTATGCATGGTGACTATATATTAAGAATATAGCAAAATTACTTATTTGTCATTGTTTATATTTTCCTACAGATTTGAGATGGCTCAATCTTGTGTTATCAGTGTATAGTTTTTATTTTGACACTGAAATTAAGGTGGTGCTGATCAGAGAAGGCTTTCCTGTGCTTTTAGGATACGAACAGCTTAACATTTTTGCAATCTTAAGTTGCAAAACTAAGTTTTAAACTTTCTTTGTGTTAAGAATTACAATGTGCTTTTGATCTGCTTTTATTCTATAAAATGATCCATTTTATAAAGATAGAAATGTATTTTTTGGGTGAAAGTTCTTGCAGCAAACTAACGGAAATAAGCATGTGTGTTTCACCTTGTAATCAATACCTACTTAGCTTAAATATTTTGATGTTTATTCCTTATTCTGTATTTGAAGTAGCACTGACCAATATGAACCTTTCTGCTATAATGTGTTCTGTCCTGCTGAAAGCTGTCTTTAAACAACACCTTTTTTGTTTCCATTTCCTACATTGTATTGGGATCTGACATTGCCTGACATTCCTATTTCCAGTCTCCAGGATAATGGTGTGGAGAGTTTAACAAGGTCATGATAACTGAGGAGGTTACACTTGCAGAGCAGTAGATAGGTTCAAAAGTCACCCTGCAGCACTTGACAGATGCCTTCAACAGTGTCCTGGAAGTGAATATTCTTGTGCTATTATAGTGATTCACTTGTCTTAAGCCAAAACTAACTTTGATATTAATATAAAAATGAATATCACAGTATGGCCCCTGGATTCTGCCCTGGAATACCCACAGATCACTTAAGCATTTATTGCCTTGTGCTTTTGGCTATACCAGCTATCATGATCTTGGGAAGTGCTGAACTAAATTCAGGGCCTGTGAGGCTTATTTAGCCTCCCAGACACTCCAGGTAGAGTGCAGAGTGCACAAGGACTGCTGGATGGGTGAGATGACTTTGCTGTTGCTTCTTGAGTTAGACAGGACTGTTATCACAGAATCACGAAGACTGGAAAAGACCCCCAGGATCATCAAGTCCAGCCTATGACCCTATACACCCAACATCTAAACCATGCCACTCAGTGCCACATCCAATCTTTTCACATCCAATCCTCCAGGGATGGCGACTCCACCACCTCCCTGGGCAGCCTATTCCAGAGCCCAATCACCCTCTGCGTGAGGAAGTGCTTCCTAATGTCCAGTCTAACCCTCCCCTGCTGCAGCTTCAAGCCATGGCCTCTTGTCCTGTCACTAGCTGCCATGGAGAAGAGCCCAACCCCTACCTGACTACAACTTCCCTTCAGGTAGTTGTAGAGGGCAATAAGGTCACCTCTGAGTCTCCTCTTCTTCAGGCTGAACAGTCCCAGTTCCCTCAGCCTTTCCTCATATGGCTTCCCCTCCTCCTTCTCCTTCTCTTCTCCCTTCTCCTTCTCTTTTTTTGACCTTGAAGGGAAAGACAGAATACTGTGTCAGGATGTTTTGATTATGTTCCAGATTCTTGGTGAGCACTTGATTTTTTTATTCAGGGGGAGCTATGTCACTTTCCATCAGCTAAGAATTTGGTCTGTGGTGTTTTGTGACACCACTGCTTTCAAAAAAGTGTTACTGTATTGTTTCTGTTTGTGTTGTTTGAGTTTTTTTTCTGATTCTAGATACTGTGGCATTTATGGTACATGTCAGACTGAAGTTCCTCTCTGTAGCAGTAGTGGCTATAGTATTTATAAATGAGAGCAAAATGGAACTTTTAAAATGTTTTTAGAAAATAGGTCTCTGATCAATATGTGCACTGATTTCTTCAAAAGTATAGGTTAACCTTCCAGTGTGATGTGTGTACATTATCTAATCTCCATATATTTTCTATTATTTCTGACCCCTTATCATGTCCCAGGTGTGCAATATGATAGTCTCATTTCAGGACTAATGTAATTTTCTCCTAGTTGCCTATTTAGGGGCTAGCGTGTACAAAATGTCTATTTTGTAGCTGGTGATTTTAATAAAAAGTGAAGTAAATGGCACTGAAACACAGGCTGTGCTTGTCATTTGTCAATTAAAACTGTAGATATATATGTAAGGAAGGTACCTACCTGTGAGTACTCTAGAAAGAGAAACAATCAACTGCCAGCAGAGCTTAAAAATGTGAAATCTGATTTAACCTGCTTCAGGATGTGGTTTGTCTGTGTGCTGTGCCCATATCATATTTAATAAACATCTTGGATGAAAACGTGTCACAATTTATCTTGCTTTTGCTTTCAAATGCAGAAACTAAATTATCTTCGGAGAAATGGTGATTATATTTATTTTTTTTTTTACTATTCTAGCTAGATGGAACTAGGTTATGAACTCCTTCTCCTAGTTTTGGACAAGCACCATCTTTCAGGATGCTAAACCAGGTTCTGGAAATTGTGAGTTACAGGTGTAAATGATTGTAGAAGCTGATCCATTGGCTGTTTGCAATTTCTTGTGTTTATTTCTAATAATTTTTTTTCAATAGGAAAGGAAGGAAATATTTGTACAGAAGGGATGCTGAGTTTTGCTCTTAGTTGTGTGAATGCATCTTGTAAGAACTCCAGGCATTTTGTGCTGGCTCCATGTGCAAAATCAGTCACTCAGATCATTGTGCCTGGAACAAGGAGTCCTTGTCTCAGGGTTTTGAATATGATTTTCTGTGGTAGCTTACTACTAATCAATAGAGTCTGGTTATATATGATTTTAATGCTTTTAACTTCCACTGATTTAACTGGAAACCTTTGCTGGATTGGGCCCTGAGTTTTATCTTCTATGATCTTTAATTTCAACACCAATAGTCTGGCACTCAGAACATCTGAGTTTATCTACTCAAGGTTCATGCCTAGAGATTCAGATTTATCTTTATTTTTGTGAGACTGAATTGAAACATGTTTTCATTTGTATCTTTCAATGATGCATTAAGATGATTTCAAGTATCATTTGACCCTTAAAGGACAAGAAGTGTCCTTTAAGATAAGCCTGGTAAAACTAGTAGAGCTGCATTCCCAGAATGCCAGGTAAAAGCATGTAAAAACCTGTTCTGTGCCTGCAGCTTCATCATAGATACAGAGCACAGCGTTACTCATGTTCAACATAATTTTTATTAAAAAATTAAAAAATCCATGGGTAGCATGACTGGCCTTTCAAATCTGATATGAAATGTTGAAGGTGGAGGAGAACAATTCAGAAATACTACATGCTAAGTCGTCTTTCTCCTATTATGTCAGAAATCAGCTCTATGATAAGCCAAAGGCAAGCTGGAAGTGTAATTCAAGTCCCTTGTTTTCAACAATGCCAAATCTGTCCAGCTTCTCTTCCCATTGGTTATTTCCATGGGCTTTCAGTGGGAGGGTGAAGTGTATTCATCCAGGAAATCATTTGTAATGCCCACTCACACACCTGCCTTCCTTCCTGGGGCATAATTGGTAAATGCTGATAAATCATTTAAGCTTATAAATCATTATAAGCACTATGCCTAGTATAGTAACTGATATATACTGCTACTGTTACATCCTGAAATAATGCAATTGCACACATTCATTATGCCTTAATTGCACATGCTAATTGCAGGTTAGAGGTAATCAAAGCAACACTGCCTGCCAAATGCACTGTGCAAACCATGAGAAACCCTGGTGGAGGGATTTTCTTCCTTGAAATTGAATCTAGTCTCCCACAATTACATGTTTTTGCTTTAGCTGTACAATTAGATGTTATTACTCTAATTCTGTAACTACACAATAATCAACAAAAAATTACTTTGAAAAGCAAAACAAAACAAGGAAATTTGCGCAGTAAGAGGTACAATAAAGAGAACGTCAAAGGTTTGGAGGCAAACCCACAGAAGGAAACAATGTTCCTGTGAATGATTAACCTCTGCTACATCTCATGGCTGTGAATGGTGCCACATGGCTGTGCTGTGCTGCAAGGGTGGAGTGGTGAAGCAGCACCAATCCTGGAGCCATCAAAGAACCTGCATATGCCCTAACACTGCACTGATCTGGCCCATCCATCCACTGATCCTACACAAGCCCTTGGGAAAGGCAAGACACTTTGCAGTACTGACTTTTGTATATACCAGGGTAAAGTTTGTTTTAAAACAGTTAATAATAAAAGTGATACTGAAAAGGTAGTCTTGAAAAAGTTACAACAGAGGTGATCATTTTAAGCTTTAGTAGCTTGTGTGCAACTGAAGTATAATGATGAACACATTTTAAAAATTCACAGAATCACAAAGACTGGAAAAGACCCCCAGGATCATCAAGTCCAGCCTATGACCCTATACACCCAACATCTAAACCATGCCACTCAGTGCCACATCCAATCTTTTTTTAAACACCTCCAGGGATGGTGACTCCACCACCTCCCTGGGCAGCCCATTCCAGAGCCCAAAATTCATTTAAAGAACAGTATAGAACTTTATGAAGGGTAAAAGCAAATAATAGAAAGTAAAGGACATTGGACCCTTGATAGGTCTGTCAAACAGATGTTTTGTTTTGATGAAGTAATTTCTTTCTTGTAAGTAACTTGGAGAGCATTAATTTCTACTGAGCTATTTAAAAATGGAAAGTATGATGAAAGCACTTGCCATGAAATAGCAGAGACCCATGGAAAATAACATATGTCTTTGGGACTGTGCAGTCTACATTGTTCTCTGCACAATACCGCTCTTCCAAGAAATTTTCACCCAGCTTGTCATTCTGGGAAGTGACTCCTCAAATCTGGCAGGCACTGGCATTGGCAGCTTTATGCGTCCCGTCCCTTTCATAACAAATGATAGGGGTTTTTACTCTTACTCTGTTTCTGTGCCCTCTCTCATGCCTGGACATTTTTTCAGAGGGAGGTTTTCAGTATTTGGCCCCATAGGAAAAATGTCATAGTAGCAGAAGGGGGAAGTGTGAAAGATGAAGCAAAAACCGTGCTCTGGCTGGTTATCTTTGCCTTCTCTCCTTACCAATGGATTTGTCTAGACGCTCAGACGATGATCACCCAATGCTCCTGTCAGAACAATGGTAACGCCAAGATCAGGACTTCACTGTGCACTGTTACAATGCAGGAGACCAGTTTGGTCTTGGGAAACTAAGTAAGACAAAGGGTAGGAGAAAGGTGTTAGTTGTCCTGTTTTACAGATGAACACTGCAAAAGGAACTTAAAACTTCTACTTTGTGAAAACTTGCACTGTGGCTTCAGAAAAATCGTTGGCATAACTGGATGGATAGGTGAGGGGAGGGCAGTTGACATTGTCTATCTTGACTCCAGCAAGGCTTTCAATACTTTTTCCCACAGCATTCTTATTAGCAAGTTTAGGAAGTGTGGTTTAGATCAATGGATAGCAGGGTGGATTGAAAGCTGGCTGAAGGACAGAGCCCAGAGAGGTGCTTAGTGCTCAGGTGCTCAACCTTCAGGGAGGGTGGAGGCCCAAAGCACTCCTTTTTTTGTATTTGCTGTTGATTAGGTGCTAAATAGCTTAATGATGCACCTTCCTTGCTTGTGTCTTAGGCTTTATGTAAGAGACCTCAAGGCCCAAGCTTGGTGTGAAAATTTCAGGGACTGACCCTCAGTTTTACACTGAGTATGACATATATGAAATGGAATACCTTGTTGGTCAGTTAGGTCATAACTCAAACCAGGACAGTGGGAAAGGCACTATGTATTAAAAATCTGCCTATAATCTATAGACATAATAGGTTTAATGGCTGAAATCAAACCTATTGACTTCAGCAGTGTTACAGTGGGACTAAGGTGTGGTCTTAATTCAATCCCATGAAAGCACATGAGGTAGGCCTCATGTCTCCAGCCTTCAGCTGTCTGGCATTCCCTGCGTGTGCTGCCCCACTCCCACCAGGGAAGGGCCTGTTGGGACATATGAGCCAATTTTAGGCCAACCTGCTAAGGTGGTGAAGATGGTGAGACCGCTGCTGCATCTCTTGCTCTCAGCAGAGTTTTCCTGAAGATGTTTTACAATGAAAAGTCAACCTTATTTTCTGAAAACACTCTTCTCGAGAGCTAACAAAGCCAAATTAGACTCTTCTCCAGGTAAGGAATGAATTTTGTCTGATTGTGTGTCATGAGTATAATAAACAGTTTATACTTGGGCAAAGGCTGTTTTAAGTATGGCTGAATCCTGTTTGGTTTACCATAATTAATCCAAACAATTTATAAATGGATAAAGTAAGTTAATTTAAAGTCTTCTTTAAGATTTCCTATGCCTTTGTTAAGATTATGTTCTGAAAGCAACCATTCCAGAAATTATTTCAAGACAAGCAAATTAATGTTGACATTCCTACATTAGAATGAAATTGCCTTATTTTTTTCCCCACTTATTTAATAAGGCTTACATGTACTTTCCAGAAATACTCAGACTAAACAACCTGCTGCTTAATGGGAGATAACCTTAATGCCTTAAAACGTGGGAGTGTTTCATTATGCCATTCAAAGTGTTACAAGAAAAAATTCAGTCTAATCCTTTGCTTCTGCAAACTCCTCCTCAGTGGTAAGGATGAAGTGTCGATGATGTTATCATGCTAGAGAAATGTTGCTCCTGCTCCTCATATGGGGATTAGATGAGCAAAAAGGGTTGTAGCCAAGGCACATGGGCAAATCATGTAAAAATGTACCAGGCTTAACAGCTGGAAAATTAAATGCTTTTGTATGAGATTTATGTCATGTTCAAAACCTTTTAGCTAATTAAAAGTATGGCCTACTTACTTCTGCCTCCAGGAGCAGTGGATGGCTTATGGAAAGAAAATATCTTGTTTGAAGAGAATCAGTACCCTGGCTTTAATTTCACTAAAGGAGGAAACCTCACCTTTTCAGAAATAAGGCTGGCTTCAAGTACCCACAGTTAGGACAATCTTTCACTTGCTAAGTGCCAGTCTTATATAGAGTGTAAGGTGCTCCTGAATATGCTGGCTGCTTGTTAACTCCTGTGCAGCAAGTTATAATTCTCCTTGGTGGCAGCACCATGTCACAGGTGTTCTTCTTGATGGTGTGAGCAGATGGGCTTTGTGTTTTCTTTTACTGGCTCCTTTCTCTGACAGCCTTTAGTTCAATTTCTTTTGGATCAAAGATGAAACACTGCTTTTGTCATTCCAGGCATTCGTATACCCTGTATTACAAGCTTTGCTCTTTCAGAAAACAGTGCTTTACTTCAAATGATGCTCAACAATCTTTGCCATGATGCACTGAATGAGCCCTTGTATTTTAATCACAATCTCTAAAGCAACAACCCTTGACACTTCTGAGTATGGAGCGGCCTCTCTTTTACATTCCAAATGATGTATTCTTGATTTAGTACCAATATTTTTATGATTTTTTTTTTTACGGGGTAGTCATACCATAGACAGTATTGCTAGATGAGTGCAGAGATCCTCTCAGCATCCACACACAGAAGATAAAGACCAGCTTTTAAGAGGTAAACACTTGCAGCCACAGACAGACAGATGTTTGTCGCAGGAAAAGTTTATACTGTTTTCTGAGAACTAGAAAGACAGTTTTCACCTTCAAGCAAAAGCAGGAATTAGATGCAATCGTTATCTTCTGTAAAACATTTTCTAATCTTAAATAGTGTTCCCCCCAAGGTTGAAGTGTGAAGATGTGGGCGTATTTCTAATAAGAGGAAGTCTATTTCTGGAGATGTGTGTGAGCCAGAAAGCTCTGGGTTTGGGCTTTGTTGGGGCAGGGGGTGGGGACTGAGGAGCTCCACTTCTGCAGCTCACCATACAGCACTGGCAAGACATCCTGCATCCCATGTCAGTTTACCATATCCTAAAGAAAACATTCTCCTAAGCCCCACATGCAACCAGCCTGTGAATGAGGTGCTCTGCAAAACCCAGGATATTTCAAAGGTCCTTATGTTACACCAGCAGGTGACTGAGTTGAATGTACACTACAGGAAACTGCTGCAGCAGGGCACTAAATGCTGTAGGGCTGTTTTCAGTGCAAGGGGAATTACCTTGTGTTTCTTCTTCCACATGAAAGCCTTGCTGCAGTGGAGGAGGAAGAGGCAGAGTGTTTTCAGCTATGAGTGGGCCCTCCTGTGATACACACGAGACAGCTAACCTGGGAAGACATGCCAGGACTCTCTGCTCTACCTGCTCTTATATGGCAGCATATCTTTGAACCAGATGTTTCAGCAGTGGAAGTTTAATCATGCTAACTTGAACAGGTGACCATTTTCTTTATTAAGAATTTAGCTATGCAATTGCAACTGTCAGAAGAGATTGGTTTATCACACCAAATAGTTCCCAGCTGATAATTTATGAGCTGCCTTTTGCCTTTGCCTCTTTGCGAAGTGATTAGATGGTGCTCAAAGCATTCATTAGCTAAGAGTTTTTAAATTATTTCCTAGTTTGGTCATCCCAGAAGCCTCACAATCTGGCTGTATTTCAACAAACCACTGACTTTGTCCTCAGCTTAATGCCCATGAGCAAGGCCTTTCAGCCAGAGGTCAAAAAAATGGGTGACAGCTGCCAGTAGGTCAAGGCATGCTGAGGAAATGGGGTCCAGACAGCTTGGCTGGGTCACTGTAGGCTCAGGCCAGCTGGATCTTGTGGGTCCTGCTGGGAAATGTAACCCAGTAGGACACAGGTGCTTGAAAAAAAACAAACCCAACAAACAAAAAACCAAACCACCCACAAAAAAAAACAACACACAAAATAAACAA
Organism: Bucco capensis; assembly: GCA_013396975.1. Lineage (NCBI taxonomy): Eukaryota > Metazoa > Chordata > Aves > Piciformes > Bucconidae > Bucco > Bucco capensis. The sequence goes on along the minus strand of VWZO01013351.1, from coordinate 755,809 downwards.
CACCACCAAAATCCTGCAGTGAGTTGCATCACTTAACACTGATACAGGATGAGACTGGAAGTTTTTGTTACCCTCACCCCATGTAAGAGCCTGCTGAACACATGCATGATGTTTTGCCAGATATATGCATGAATATTTGCCAAATAATAAGCAGCATGAATACAGCTAAACAACACTCAGGAACAAGCAGCAGACAGTCTGGAACAAAATTTACTCCATCTTCATTGTGGCCAGAGGGAAAAATTGCCATAGGCAGTGTTTTATTAAAAACATAATGCAAAAAAACCACCAAAAAACCCTAACCCCGAAACAGAACAAAAAATCCAAGCAAGCAAGGAAAGAGAAAGAGCTAAGGATCAGGAAGATCAGGAACTAAATTAATTAATGTTCCTCTGGAAACAAAGGAAGCCCTTGGGTCCCAGCACAGCTGGCTTGACAAGAGGACAATATTGCAGGTGCTCTACATGTGGCCCAGTTTATTTCCAGGAGTATTCAGAATAACAATATCTTAAGAACTTTCTTTTCCCCCCTTTTTTTTTATTTGTCCACTTAGGAGCTGGGTCATGATTTTTTTCTTCTTTTATTGTTTAAGTCTATTCCAGTAGTAGTTGGGAATATCCTAGAAGGAGGTGAAATCCTCATCATGCTGTGAACTGGTGATACAGAAATAGGCTGCGCCAGGAAACTTTGCCAACTGATTTAGACCATTGCATGGCTCAGTAGTAAACCCAAGGATTTTCTGCATTGCATAGCTGGAGCCTCCTTGCAGTGTACTCTGTCAATAAAGCGCTGATTGACATTTTAATTAAGAGCTGCCTACAGAAGGATGTTAAATACCATATTTAGGATAAGAAAAGTGGGCAAAATCCTTAACTGAAAAAGTATTAGAAGGATATAGTGTAGTTTATTTTGTGTACTTCAAGACTGAGAGGCTAGTGGAGTTTGCCTGCTATGTTTTCTTAATATGCTTTATATTTGGTTTTGCAACACTTGTTTTCCTTGTTATGCTGAAAGGAATTAGACTTTGAGCCAGTATAAACAGCACATCAGTGCTTGAAGATCTTTGCCAATACACAACCAGTCGTGAGGACTGGTGAGGATGGTGCACTACCATCAGTGCACCAGCAAACACTGGGGCAGAGCACAGTGATGCTAGGCTTGCCTAGGGATCAGCAGTGGACTGCTGGAAATTTCAGAGGTGTGGGCAGTGAGGCTTTGCACATCTGTAGGAAAGCTGAGAGTTGTTTAGTACCTGATCTTCACTGAAGGAACAAGAAGGAGGAACCGTTAACACTTGCTGGGGAGGGTGTGGGAGGCTGTAGAGCACCCCAGCATTCTTCAGTGTTAGAGCAACTACAGCAAGGCTGATGCTAACAGTGCTGCCTTGCAGCTGGTGGGTTCTTGCCCTGGCTGCACTCTTAGCAGCAGCCCAGCAGGAAGGCTCCTTGCAGGCCCCTCCATGGTGTCCCCAGGCAGCTGGCTGCAGAGCATCCTCACTGTGCAGGTTGATTTATAGTCGTGTAATGTGAGGCAGAGAGCAGCTGGCTTGAAAGAAGAGCTGGTCACTTGCAGCTGTCTGCTTGAGGGGCCATGTCCACAGGGCCTGCTTCACAAAGCCCCCATTTTGCCATCTTTAGACTAGATGTGGCCACCTAACATGGGCTATGCATGTTGCTCTGTTTGGAGCACCAGGTACCCAAAGAGGCTGTGAAATTATTAGTGTTGAACATACTCAAAATTCAACAAGGTCTGGAGCAACCTGATCTAAGCTGCCTGTTTTTAACAGGAGCCCAGGCCAGACAACCAGTGAGCACAGTGCCTGGACTGAAGGTGCCTGTCTGCCTCAGTTATTCTGTGATTCTACTCAACTCATGGATGAAGACACCTAGGGGCCTGTTTGGGGAATCTTCACTTGAATGTTCAAAAGGTACTCACTGCAGCCAAGCATGAACTCTGGGGGAGGTTTTGGCAACAAAACACCATCTCTGTAAATGAGGTGATGCCTGGAGTGTCAGATGCCTACATCAGCCACTGGTGGACTGTATCCTGTGTAAAGATTTAGATTCAGCCCCAAGTCACACTTGAGGAAATTTGAGGGAAGGGAGAAGGAGGTATCTCACTCTTTATGTGGTGCTTATGTTCTGCATCTTCCATGGGAGGGGCATCAGCTTAAAAAATCGAAAGCTCCAAGTGGAGAGCAGTAACTGTAAGGCACAAGCCCATTAATCATACAGCAGTGTGTGACACAGATTCAGTGGGCTCTCTTCTGTCTTAGCAAAATGACTGCGGTTTAACTAAGGCCTTATCTGCACTGAGAACACCTAAAAGTAGGAGTCACCTGTAAACCCTCTTCTCCTTTCCCTCCCCCGAGACTAATGAAGCTTTTACAGTGCAGGGAATAAGGGGAGTGCAAGTTCCATGTGCTGGTGCTGTTTTGCTGAAGGGCAGGATGGACACTAGGGGAAGGAGTCATTAGCAAAGCAGAACACAAAGGCCACTGGACACACTGAGCATGACATTCAGGCCTCTAGTGGGAAACAATGGGCCTGAATCATTGAAGGGTAGGGTTCAGTTTATGAAGGGCTCTCTCCCTATTCTGGATGTTTCGGAGATGAAAGACAAACATGAGTCAGTGTTATTTTATTTGCTCCAATAAACATTTGATTTATACAAAACAAAACAGACCAAAAAAAAAACCCCAAAACTGTTTACAAAGCAAGTTAAGTGCTTGAAACTTTTGATATACAAGAGCATATATTGTTCACATTCCTATTTCATACATGATGTACAGGTGAAATATTCCTTAAAACAATGAAGTTTTTCCTTTACATGTAGTATTAAAAAGAAAAAATAAAACCATACAAAATGTCAGTATTGCCAGGAATTATCGGATGACATTCCTTGACCTTCAGCATTAATGGTGGAAGAGAAACTTGGTTGCAACATTCCCTCCCACTGCCCCTGCTCTGCAGCCCCTGCCTGCCTCCCTTCCTTTTACAAAAATCAAATCCTCTCTCCCTCTAAAATTTGACATAGTATCCTCTGAATTCCACTGTAGCTGTTAACACTTTGCCTCTGTGTTTAAATATTTCTGAATAGTTTGGTTAAAACAAAAAAAAAAAAGAGAAAGTGGATACAAAACCATTTCAAATAGAGTATTTATTTGAATAAGCATGATTCCTATTGACTTATACAGCAATATTTTCTAAAGAAATACCAATACTTATCTGTTGAAGGGGTTTAATTAATTGCACCAGATATATCTGTAGAGGACTAGTTTGTGCTGGCTGAATTGCTCAATTTCCAAGGCCTGCTTACGTGCCATGGGGAAGAAAAAAGTGGAAAAATCACTGCAAAAATCCTGAAGACAAAATTGTTAGCAATTATTAAACACATTGCTATCATTTTTACAGGCCCAATGTTTAAACTGTCTAAAACATCTTGGAGAACTGAAAGAATGTAAGCAATGTCTGAGGAATCCTTTAGGAATAAATCATCTTCTTTGGGTTTTGATATTTTTTTCCTGTTAATTGCTGAATTGCCAAGGGCAGCCTTATATGCAGGCAGTGCTGAGGGCAGGATATGACATCAACCTCATGTTACAGAGCTTTCCCTCACCTCCAAGGTCCTTTTGCAAAAACAAAGCCACCAGCTGTTGTCTCTTACTCTTCTCTAGAAAGTGTGGAACAGAAACAGACTGAGGTGTGTCAAGCAATTAGACATGCTGTACACGGAAAAAAAAAGTTCGTTCTTACAGCAACACAATCAAGGTAAAAGGAAGGAAAAAAAGAAATAGTACTGCCTGCACTCAGAATCCACAGCAAATATGAAACATCTGCTTGGATTATTGCTGGTCCTGTCTTGTTTTGTATTGTTTGGGGGTGGGTCTGGAAAGAGGGAAAAACTTAATCCTGCTGATATTTTGCAATCTGCTTGCAAGCAGCATGAATTCAAAGCAATGAACATATAACATTAATGACCAATATATTGAAAACACATGTGGGAGGGACCAAAATTCCTCACACTCCCATTCTATAATACTCTGAGGATGCTGGGATTAAGATGAGAGGGCAAAGATATTCCTGAACCATCCAAAATGTCCTACAGATATAGGACTATGTTGGTACAACTACAATGCCAAATTGGCCTGTCTGCTGTGAGACTGCTCTTGCAAGTATGAACTGCAGGGCCACAGCCTGGTGGTTACAGCACATGCATTGAAACCATTTTCTTATTGCATACTATTCCTATGTTTTTGGCAGAGCGCTTAGTGCACAGTTGCTGGTGTTGTGCTATGCCAGTCTCCCCAGGCTCCTTCCCTATTGGGGAGGGATCTCTAATGCACTCATAATTTCCTGGAAGCACTTTTTTTGTAACTCTTTTTTTCAGAGCATGGCTGTTTATAGATCTATAGATAGATATATATATATATATACACATACACACACATATTTTAATATATATGTATATATATATAAAAATAGCAATTTCATAGTTATATACAGGCATTAATAAAGTGCATAATGTTATTGGCTATTTTCAAATCTCATTTCCTGAGGAAGTGCTAACATACATAGCTCCTCCTATGACATGATGCCGGCAGCCAATGCTAGGGTATGACACCTACTCCCCAGCTTTTAACTCCCACAAATACATCTCCCTGTTTGAAGCCAGAGCCTAAAGGGAGTAGTGAGAGCCTCAGTCCTCCAGGAAGCAAGTCAAGGCACTGATCTAGACTTCTTCCTTTGGCAAGGTGAATGCATCTAGGAGCTACTTCATTTCGGAGCTCTCAGGTACATGCTACTTGGCAGTGGTCACAGAGCCATCTTCAGGGATCTTCTCCTCTGAACAGCTTCTTCCCGAGAGCTTGTCATGGTGCTTGAGCTCGCTGAAGCGCTCTGCAACGCACTGTGCCGTGAGCCGGGCCTCAGGGTCATGATCCCAGCACTCAGTAAGAGTTTCACACACCATCTGGATGCCCTGCAGAGAGCACAGAGAGAGCAACGGTGATAGGGCTAGTCACTGCCAAAGCCTGTCTGTGAGAGTTGCTTTAGTGCCCTCTGAAGTTCAGGGGGTTATTCACATGTGTCCTGGAGGTCCTTTTAGGGGCTCTGCTGCTGCTGTCTTGGGGGCATGCTTTTTTTTTTTTTTTTACTTTAGTTGGTACTGTCATTTCTGGGCATATGTTCTGATACTTCATAACAAGAACAATGATACCTTGGACTGGTGTTATAGAATCAAGCAGTTTTTTTTTCTTTTAATAAATATGATCAGAATTCTTGGATAATCTGACTTCCTGCTCAAGCCATGCCTTTGCGTGCCTGAATTCTGTTTGGTTTTTAACAAAATTCCGATAGCTAACAATATCAGACCCTATATCAATCCTTCATGAATTGCTTGCAAAGTAACTAAATCTGTGTGCAAACATGGGCCACAGTCCCACAAACACTTAAACACGTCATTCACAGATGTAACTATTTAACCTTCATTTCAATGCTGATGCGCATGTTTACAGGAGCAAAAAACAGTTGCATCTCTCTAATGCATTTTATAAACATAAAGCATTTGCCAGGAAATTGTTTGCTTTGCTTTATGCTACTAAAAGCCCATGAAGTAGGATTTATCTTAAACTTCTTATTTAAAAAAATAACACTGCATTAATTGCGTAATTTACCTAATTGGTGATGTTGACTGATGCCAATGTTAATAGCAAAATGTTATTATCAGTATACAAATAACATTAGTTTTCTGCTGGCATGAAATTACAAGCAGTAAATTAAATTAAATATTAAACATTAACTTGAAATCAATAGTGCAACAAATCTCATAAAGGGTGAAAAAATTGTAATATGTAAATCCATTCCAGAATTTTATCACAATGAATAATGAGCTCATTACAAAAACACAACTGCAGAGGAAGGAAATGAATATGGAAGTGTCATTACAGTAAGAGCAACTTCATGGAGTTCAAAGCAGATCCTCAGCTGCTGCAAACTGTCACAGCCCTGCAGAAGCTGATGCATCACAGCATTTTATATAGCGCAATGTGAAACACTGGAAGGATTCAGATGAAAGGAATTAAATCCACCTTCATTAAATATCTTGTGAGTATGTTGCAGCCATCCATTTCATGCACTAGACTCTTAGCTGAACCCTGCTGAAGCTGGCTGTGCCCATCCTGATGACACAAGCACAGATGGCATGGTCCTCTCAGTTAGTGGGGTGCCCTGTACTCAGGGCAGCCTGAGGTCTGGGTTTGTCACAGAGAAGAAGTCTCTGAAGTTGCATGCAGGACATTTAGGTCCAAATCTGTGATCATTCTACTTGCTACCTAAACCCAGAGATGACTAAATTCATGATGTATCTTACAGCTCTGCTCCAGCACCCTGAGCTTCAACTCTTCACACACTCAGGCCTGCCCTGTGCACCATAGGGATCCCAAGCTCAAGTGCTTCTCAGCCCAGGTGCCCTGGGCATACCAGCACACCTCTGCCTGCCACTATGACTGGCTGTGCATGAAGCGACCTCCTGGATGCTTCTCTCCAAGGCATAACCAGTGGAACTTCACCTTTCTACTGCCATTTAATACAGTGTCCTACTGCAGTGCTTGCAAGAGTAGCCCTGTCCCAGATGCAGACAAGCCTCTGGGCCGCCTAACACTGCCCCAGGCCTGCTTTAAGTGTATCCTAGTTTGAGTCAAAATAAGGTATTCCATGCCATATACATCATATTCAGTCCTTGAGGCTTTGATATCGAGCATGGGCCTTAGGGTATCTTGCATGAGGCCTAAGACCAAGCAAACAGGTGCTTAATTAGCTAATTAGCAGCTAATTAACTAGTATATATATATATATATATATATAAGGAGAGGTCTGGGTCTCCACCCAAGTAGAAGGTTGAGTACTTGAGTTCTGTGAAGATCAGAAGCCCAGCTCTTCAGGACTCTCTCTGTTCTGTCTTCCATCCTGGAAGACTGCGCACCCTGAGCCTTGTGAAGATCAGAAGCCCGGCTCTGTTCCCACAGGACTCTACCTATTCAGCCTTCCATCTCAATTCAAGAGTTCCTGGGTTCCAGGATCCAGCCTTCTGAGCCTGAGTCCCAGCTGCTGCTGAAGTGCTCCTGCTACAGCATCAGTGGTGAGGTAAGTTACCATCAAGGGGGTTTTGGTTCTGACATTGGTTTTGTGTGTGTGTATATATTATTTCTTGTTGTTATTTTCATTAAAGTAGTTTAAGTTTCATTTCCAATGTCTCTCTCTCTCTCTCTCTCTCTCTGTTAACTTCCTGTTTTCTCCCTGGAGTGGGGGAAAGGGGGGATAATAGAGAATATATGATCCTGGGTTGGTGGTTGACCCAGCCCTTGACAAAGTGCCAATGACTTTTGCTTTTAGGGGCCTTCATCACCTTTTATACATGTACAAAAACTGACTCTTCCCAAATGCAGAAGTACTTGCTAACCACTTCTGCCTTTGCATTAGCATAAGCAGTATCTTTCTTTCATATCCAGCAACAGACTGGTACTAAGACTTTAGCTCTTGAGAAAACTCTGATTAGCCTCAAGTTTGCTGACCACAGACCTTCCTGTTGTTCTTCTGTTTCCGTAATCAGTTCTCTACTCTTCTTATCTCTTCACATGTGAGACCATGTCTTTTGAACATCCTGAGAAATGTTCTCACACTATTCCTTATTTTAAGAATTTTCTATTTAATTTTTTTTCTCCCAAATGACGTGAATCAGACTTCTTTTCTGCTTTTTCAATTGGGCTCTTCTAAAGTACTGCATTTGCACTACTAGTTCGAAATTCATTGTGTGTTTGTGGAAAACGAACAACTGCAGTCAATTGATAATCCTTTTTACTAGCTCATCCACAATATCTATCAAATTTCTGCAACCAGTTATTTCCTATAAAGATAAGCATTAGTATAACCTCTCCTTCCCAGCTCAAGTTGTCATTTTGAAGATGGTTGTATGTATGGCTCTTAAAAATGTCAAGGGCTTTTTAGTACTAGTAGCATCAGACACCCAGGCCCCTCAAAACACACCCTTCCTCCCCAGTTAGAGGTTCTTGCTCAATAACCCTCCTTGTCACAGTTGACTACATAAGGAGCAAGTCCTCATGGTTCAGGGAGGGGCTGTATGCTGCCACCGTCACTAAGTGGCAGATACATTGCTCTTGGTTGGAAAGATGATTGATTTTTGGCCACTCATTTGGCCTTTCTTAAGTAGAATTTAAACTGATTTTAACACCTCAACTGGAATGAAAAAGGGAGTGTTACGTTGCTCCTGATGGACATACTTGCTGATACTGGTTGCCTGGACTTTTATAAATGTTCCCAGTGCTTTCCTTCTGTCTGTAGAGACCACTCAACATATTTCACTGACAAGCGGAACAACCCAGCCTCACTTCTTTGATATGATCCTTGTTTTATCTGTCCTGATAAAACTGCTCAGAGCAAAGGTGAAGAAATGCATTCCTTTGGCTTGTTTCTATTGAGTTTCATATACTAAGGTATCTACAACTGCCTAGGAAGTATGACCATGGTGTCCATCAATAGGGAAGATGACAGAGTGCTTCATGACCTGCAAGGGAAACAGACTGCTAATGTGCAACACGAATAAAACCAGACTGGCTTGCTGAAGACTCATTTCCTATTTTCTTAAACATGTCAACAGTTGGAATACAACTATGACTGCTCTCCATGATAAAGTACTGAGATTTGTTTTCTCTGCTGAAGAGGCCCATGTGCAAAATTGTTCTCTGTGACCTTTTGCAGTGTGCTCTAATTATTCTGTGGCTGTCTGGATGATTGTAGAGTTTCAGGTTTCAAATCTTTTTATTTTGATCACTTTTAGATAACACTGGTGGGCAGATGAAATCCCAGGGCTTTGCGGTAAGCATGGTGAAGAGCTCTATGGTGTCTGAACCACAGACAACACCAGTGTCACCACATGACAGTGCTCTAATCTATGCAAAAGAGAGGTCCAGCCTGTTGGGCAGGGCACAGAGTTAAGGCTCAAGCTTCAGGCAGCAGCTAAATGTGTGGTTCAGCTCCCAGCTAGTCACATTTGGTGCTCTTACCTGATGGTTAAGCCATGAGCTGGGGATCTCGGGTCGCCCTCTGTCTCTTAGGACATTGTCCTTCATGCTTTCCACACAGGGGTGTTCTCGCACTTTAGAGCCAAATGGGGGCTCGTACTCTTTCACTTCTGCCAAAAGAATAAGCAAACACAAGGGTATTCAGCTGTGTTGTGCTGATGACAAGTGTGAAGGGAGCTGGCTGTTCTCTGGAGGAGTAGGAACTACTGATTAGCTGCTCAGTGGCACTCTTCAGCTTGACCAGCTCCCAACAAAGCAGAGACAGCATTTTCACAAATGTTTCCAATGTCTTTCTCCCACATGATCCATCCCTCTCATTTTCTTTCTTAGCCAACTAAACAATTTTCATTTAAATCCTACATAATCATAATTATACATAATCATATTAGCAACAGTCAGAGCAGCAGAGTAACCTATAATAGTGTGTGAGCCTTTCAATCTGTGCTGAGGCAAAACACACAGGAGCTTCAATACAGGTTTTGCCTGAGACAGGCTTGCAAGAACTGATTGCTTTGGTACCCTTAAAGTCCCCTGGAGCTCACACACATTTACCAGATGAAATAAAATCAGAAATCTATCTAGGTCATGATAGATGTTAATATGCTAGGAGGAAATGCTTGAACAGGACAAAGACACAGTAAGGAGCAGTGCTGCAAGCTGCTCTGGTGCCCTTGTTTATTACCGAGCTGTGTTTGCTTGTAGAAAGTAGTAGTATGCTCTTATTTTAGGCCTTTTTCCCAAAATGGGTGAGTTTTGGCTCATGGTGCAGGCAGCACAGCTTCCTGAAGGGGTTGCTGCCATTCTAGTTTTTGTTTGCATGTTGTATATTATCTTTTCCTTTCTCTCTCCAAAGCAAAGCAGAGGCAGACATATGGGACCTTTGGAGAAAACTCAAGAAATCTCTGAGAGCGGAAATATTATAGTAGATGCTGACACAGTGTAGAAAATGCTGTGGTTTCTCTGGGAACAGATGGAGACTTTACTCACAGGCTAGTATTAGATAAAGATTTATGAAGCTGGCGTATTCTGCTGCCTCTTATTTCTTTCTAGGAATTAACTGAGGGCAAGAACTGAAATGCAATCTACAAGACACTCTGAAGAATGCATGTGAGTGCCCAGAAGATGTGTGAAGTGAGATGAATAAGAGAGGAGGCAGAATAATGTTGTGTAATGTTACAACCAAAGTTCAAATGCAGTGTCCAGAGCTGCTCACTCCTCTCAAGGGATAAAAAGATCTGAAAAGGGTGATAACAATGATTAAAGGCCCAGGAAAAAATGGGAAGAACCTCTAAAGCTTGGCTTTGTTTCCTTTGGAGAGAAAGGTAAGAGGTCATATGGTGAAATACTGAAAATAACTAATGATCAAGTTAACATAGGTCAGCTCCTTCTATGGTGGAATTCACAGTCCTGAGGGTCACTGATCAGCCAAGATGCACAGTCAGGACCCTGAATTTCAGAAAAGCAAGATTCCAGCTCTTTAAAGAGTTACTTAGCAGGATACCCTGGGAAACAGTCCTCAGGGACAAGAAAGCAGAATAGACCTGGCAGATCTTTAAGGATGCTTTCCATAGAGCATAAGAGCTCTTGATCCCCAGGTATAAGAAATCTGGTAAGAAAGGGAAGAGAACAGCATGGCTGAGCCAAGACCTGCTGGTCAAATTAAAACAGCAAGAAGGAGCTGCACAGGCAGTGGAAGCAGAGACAAGGATCTTGGGAAGAGTATAGGGATGTTGCCTGATGGTGTAGAGATGAGGCTAGGAAGGCTAAGGCACGGCTAGAGCTCAACTTAGCAAAGGATGCAAAGAATAACAAGAAGGGATTTTACAGGTACATCAATGAAAAAAGGAAGGTAGTGAAAGGACAAGGGGCAATGGTTTTACATTGGAGAAGAGTAGATTTAGACTGGATATTAGAAAGAAGTTCCTCACCATGAGGGTGGTGGAATACTGGAAGAGGTTGCCCAGGGAGGTGGTTGGGGCCCCATCCCTGGAGGCATTCAAGGTGAGGCTTGACAGGGCTCTGAGCAACCTGATATAGTTGGGGATGTCCCAGCCCACTGCAGGGGGGTTGGACTAGATGACTTCCAGAGGTCCCTTCCAACCCTAACCATTCTATGATTTTCATGGCTCATGATAAAAAAACAGGGTAATATTGTACATAACTAAAAGGTGGACTTTTCTCCAAAATCTTAAGATCAGGCTTTCGATCTCATTTCTATGTGATGGCCATGAGATGAAGACTTTAGGCTACAGAGAGGGAATTTCTAATGCTTAAAAAGAATAGCCAAGATATGATAAACATTTTGGAAGGGATATTAAGCCTTGAGCTTCAAAGTTCAGTGTTTAGTGATCCAGCTGCAAACAACTGGGTGTGCAGTGAAGCATTCACCTCACAGATGCCTCCTGCAGAGGACTTCCTCCTTCTCCTGAACCATGTCGTACTGTCCACACAATGCTGTAGAGAGTAGCAATAGTCCTGAAACACAACTCCTATCTCCTATACACACAAATCACTTTAAGACTCAAGGGCCAAAGTCTGCTTTGCATTTTTTCCTCTACAAGAAGTTATACAAGTTTCACTGGCATTAATCTGAGTTAGAGATCACTTAGCCAAAGTAAATTTACAAGATTTTAGCCATAGAAGTTAATTGGGAAGTTGCCATCTTGCTGGTCAGACAAGTGTGGAGCAATTGAAGTTCTTCCCAAAGTAGTATTGCTGAGTTTCTAAATATACCTCTTAAATTATACTCTGGATTAATGTGCAGTGCATCTCTACTTCCAAAGCAAACCAAAATAGTGAAGTTTGCTGGGAAAATTTAAATAGCATGACCTTGATGGCCACTCTCTATGCCATCTTCATCAGTCATGGTTTGATTACGGTAGTTGTCATGAACACCAGATAACGCTCCGAGATCTTGCAGTATAAGGAGTCGGAGGACTCTGAATGTCCAACAGAGGGAAGCCGGTTCTGTGGTGCTAACCCTGATCCTTCTCACTGAGCTTAATCTGAAGGCTATTCTCATTTATGGGAAGGTCCAAGTTGGGGAAGGGAAAGCCCTCTCAGAGAATTGATAGGTTTGTAATACATCTTCCCTGTATGAGAAATTCTTTCTATGCTATGAGCATAGAAAGTCTTCCAAATAGAAAGACTCAATAGGTTTTTCAGGTTTAGGTTTTTTGTTTTGTTTTGCTTTTAGAGTAAGAAAAGAGCAACTGAAGTCAGATGCCAATTCACTGTAATAATTTCATAGTAATAGTCGTGCCTTCCCTCAGTTTGAAAAGCATGCAACATCTTGCTATTTATTATCTTCTTCTCTTTCCCTTAGAAGAAAAGCCTACTGAATCCTTTTGCAGTGAATCACCTTTGTGCTTTGGAATCTCAGGTGTCAGGTACATTTTGCAGTAATAGCTGGGGTTATTCATGGATCATGTTGATGTGCTACAGTAGACAGATGTCAATTTGAGGTTAGGATAGGATGTTTGTGCCTAGCTTCTTGTATATGGCTGTATACAGGTGCTGAATCTATTTCTCATGCTCCCTGCTGCCAGAAGCTGTCACCTCTCCACAACAATATGGTGAAAGCTGAGCATTACCATGAGGTACAGACTGCTCAAATGTTTAGTTTCCAAACTGTGGCTCTTGGCTAACTCTTTCCAAGTAAGCGTAAGATTAATCAGTGATTTGATACACATTAAGCACAGCTCTGGTAAAGCAAGGTTGTCACTTCAAACAAAGCCCTGCTGCTATACCCAAGCCATCTTCCACTCCAGGCAATATTGTATGAGCAACGTCACCATTTTCTGATGGGTTTCTCTTCTCCCTCTTCACCAACTCCATGCATCCAGAAGTTCCCTTTCCTTCTCCCCTGCCACCCTCAACAGTTCCCCAGCCATAGCAGCAACGATACAAAACAGGTGGTTTTCTTTTCTTTCTGGGAGGCTGTCAGAGAAATTACACTTGCTTCAGTTGCCAAAGCTGTGTTGCCCTGAAAGCAAGTAGTTGAAATGAAAATTATATTTCTTGCCATGTGCAGCATCTGGTGCACAGCTGTTGCGCTGAATGAAATACCAAGTTAACGGCAGTGTGGACCAGTTGAAGTTCTCCCCAAAGTAGTATTGCTGAGTTTCTAAATATGTCTCTTAAATTATACTCTGGTGAAAACTCAGTCAAACTCGATCTTTGCCTCTGTCTCCCTTTCCCGCGTGCACCGTTTCTGCTTCTCCATATTTAGCACAACAAAGTAACAATGAACAGCATGGCTTTTCTTGAAAGCTGATCCCTACCTGCTTATTTACTCCGGCAGTTTCAGGGTATGGATTATGCTGCTGGGTATTTTTGTTTAAATGTCTGCTGACTGAAAAGGCCTGGCATAGCGTGGAGTCTGTGTTTGACAAAGCTGCTGTAGTGAAAGGACCTGCCTCCATCGCCTCCCACACTTACTTAACACCTGCATGCTGACAAATAAACCCTGAGAGCTTCCTTTCTAAAGGAAGTCAGTCACTGTACCTTTACATGGCTGAATGGCAATTAGACCCACCACGTGCTTCCCTCCCTGACTAAAATTGCTAATGTCGCTTCAGCTTAGACTACCATTCCTGCCCTCTCAATTCCAGGACAGGGAGCTGACACTAGAGTCAAGCCAGCCTTGCAAATATGGTGCCCAGATCTTTTAGGCTCTTTTGGAAAGGCTGGCTGCAATAGGGTCAGCCTACTCTGGATTATATGGGAGGTCATCTCTCTCAGTGCTTACAGTTTAGGAAGAAAAGAGGGTTTTTTGTGAGTGAAGGCAGCTCCTTGGAAAGGCTGCGAGGAGTGGTGGGAGTCTCACGAGTGACAGATGGAGAGAGAAAGCAGAGGGGGAGCTGCAGTAATGAATCACTGTAAGGGTATTTCACCAGCTGGTTGCAAAGACAGGCAGACTGCAAGAACCAGGGGAAAAGCCAAGAAGGAAATGAGAGCAACCATGTGCTGCTGCAGCTCAGTACCAGTGACAAATTAAAGGAGCTACATTCTGGGAGTTGTATTTAACTGCTCTGGATGAAGATACTAAGCCCAAGTTCCACTCCCCACAGATCTGCCCAAGTACTCCTTTGGTTTTGCTGGAGACTTCAGCTGTTGGAAAGATAACTGAAGTAGGGAAATGAAATCCAAGAAATGTGTTTCTGGAGATGAGGATGACTGAGAGATGAAACAATTAGGGAAACCCAGGATGTGGGTGGGGGTTAAGCTCCATCTTGAAAACAAAGAGGATGCTGGGCCAGAGAAATCTTTCCTTTTCCTGAAATGAATTTAGCTCTTCTTCTGAAGGTTATAATGGGTCAGTCTCTTCTAGCTAAATGTGCTGGTGATTTTCCTTCCTCTTGAAACTCTCTTTATATCCTCTTTTAGGCAGTTGCCTTCTGAGAACAGAAGCAACAAAGTTTGTTCTTGCCACAATCTCCATTTCAGTATACTCAGCAAATATCAACAGGAAGAGACTTTGGCACCAGCAAAGAAAAAAATGACTCCACAGTGAACAGCTCATATATATATTAACAAGGTGAGTTATTAAATGCAAGGAACAGAACCAGCTCAAGAGAGGGCAACAATCCTTTTTCTTGAGTTTTAGATCTCCTTGGGAACATTTACAAAGTGCTAATGAAAGGCTGAGGTTGTGCCAATGCATTTAGAAACAGGCATGACCATGACAGCTAAATGTGGTTAAGTTTGCCTTGGAATATGTCAGACTGAGGTTCAGTTCCTGAAGAACCAAACGTTTTTTTCCCTGAAATGTTTGACTAGAAAAGATTTTTTTTTTTCATGCTAGCACTAGCTGTTTGCACACACACACTCACTCTGTACCTTTTCTAGCAAAGTGCAAGTAGGGGCAAATCTGTTGCCCACAGTCTAGCCCACCCAGTAAGACTACATGCTGGTGAGACATAGGAGGAGACTGAGGTGGAGGCATTCACAGAATCACAGAATGTTAGGGGTTGGAAGAGACCTAGAAAGATCATCTAGTCCAACCCCCCTGCCAGAGCAGGATCACCCAGACCAGCTCACACAGCAATGTGTCCAGGTGGCTCTTGTATGTCTCCAGAGAAGGAGACTCCACAGCCCTCCTAGGCAGCCTGTTCCAGTGCTCCATCACCCTCACTGTAAAGAAGTTTCTCCTCGTGTTAATACTAAACCTCCTGTGGTCCAGCTTGCTCCCATTCCCTCTTGTCCTAACATTGGATGACATTGAGAAGAGCCTGGCTCCCTCCTCCTGACACTCACCCTTAATATTTTTGTAAACATTAATGAGGTCCCCTCTCGGTCTCCTCTTCTCCAGGCTGAAGAGACCCAGCTCTCTCAGCCTGTCCTCATAGGACAGATGCTCCACTCCTTTAATGATCTTTAATTTTATTTTTTTAATGATCTTTAATGTTTTTATTTTTTAAATTTTAATTTTTTAATTTTAATTCGTCCTGCTTGCACATGGACATCATGATGCTTCAGAGACCTCCACGGACACCCTTGTGGTATGCCACAGACATTAGCAGAGAAACAAGGAGCAGCTATGCACATCTTCCCATGGGACACTGGTTTCCCTTGTGCACGCTGTTTCGCATACTGCAGTGCTCTAGCCTGCAAGATTGTCTTGTCTCTGTGGTAGCCCTTTGAAATGCAACTGTGTCAAGTCTGATGAAGAGGGAACCTCTGTGGTTTTGGAAGAAGGGTAACAAATGAAATCATAGTAGCATATGTATTATAATATCCACATTGGTGTTACCTTTTACAGTCCCACTCTTTTGACTACCTGTGAGAGCCCTGGACTATGCAGCAGTTTTTGTTAGAATGAATGGTGGACAATACTAGCAGACTGAAGAATTTTATATAAAATCTCATTTTAGTCCCTGAAGTAAGGTGAAAATCTTCAAATATGGCAATATGTAATGCAGGTATCTCAACAGCAACTTTCCTGATTTCCAGCACATACCAGTGCTGCACACTGGGAGTTCTGGGAACACTTCAGGCAAAGAAGAAATAGAGCTTTTGTTTCAGTGAACAAACTCTGAACTACCAACCACAGCAGCTCTTCCTGGAGCTGTTCTGATAGTCCGTTGCAATAATTTTATTTTGTAACTGCAGTTCACACAGCAAACACAATCTCTCATATGGATGATCTCCTGCAACACCACAAAAAATGATGAGCAGCAGCTGGGGATTTTGGGAAAGCAGGAAGGTTTCTGTATCAGTGTGATGGCTCTTACTTAAAAGATCAGTTAGTAAATGTGACACTTAACTGACCATCAGAAGGTTTCAGAACAAACATTCCATGAAAGTAATGGGAGACAACTATCATTTCTTGTCTTAATATTTCAAAATGTCTTACATTTTGGATCATTTTGAGTGAGATCAATCAAGACTGTGCCAATTCATGGCTGCTCAAGATGTTGTCTACCTAACACCAGATTTATCCTTACACCAACTGAGAACCAATTTTCCGGTGCTCTCAGGTGCTTGCCCTTCAAGCCTGCTCACACACATGTGCACCTCATACTACTGAAGTCCTGATAATTTACAGCGTCCAGGTACACTTGAACATTTGGTCAGAGTTAAAAAGAATTGCCTCCTCCTTGGACAAGCAGAAGAGCATGTCTAGCCAAACATACTTTTAGAGAGAAGAAAACTGACGGCACATACCTCCAACAGCATTACATCGAGATGTCATTTCCCAGAGGACCAAAGCCATGGAGTACACATCTGTTTGTTTGAAGGACTCCACATTCTCCAGGTTCATCCTGGACTCCAGAACCTCAGGGGCCATGTACCTTGCTGTGCCAACCTACAGGAGAGGAGATTGGGGACAGCTCAGGAGCTGCAATTGTAATTCATGTCTCGGATTCTGTTGTGATTTAACTTCAGCTTTCACAGAATCAGTGCCATTTGATATGTATCCAAAAATTCAGGCCATACTTGGCACAGGTCATATTTTCTGCTGCCAGGGGAATCTGCATTGCCCTGACTACCAACTTACTTGCATCTCCCTTGGTAAAGGAAAAAAAAAAAAGAAGTCCCTTTCAGTTCCTTAAGCAAATAATTTTCACACTAACAAGCTGTTCATAGATAAACTGTGCCCTTTGGGCTTGAAGCAACTGCTGCTCTGCTGTGTCTTTCAGATGAGCATGAAACACATTGTATTCTTTTGCACTGCATATTACAGTGTTAGCTGTTTCTTTTCACGGTAGCCTTAAAAGGAAAGTGGTAAATGCAGGCCTGGCAGAAGAACACAAATACACAAATACTGAATGGAGAATCACACACTTGAAAGGAAACTAAAAATCAGCCCCTATGTTTGAAAAGCCATCCTCATAAAATTTATTCACACTGATCAATTTTCAGCGATGATTTTAGTAGATTTGCAGAGATCTAGAAGGCAAAGTTTAAATGTCTGGTTTTATTACAAGAAAGGATTTAAGGAAAAATTTTTGCATCACTCAACAGTTGTTCTTAAATGACAAACTCTTCAAAGGGTAGGTATAAAAAAAATGTATCTCCCTTGAAAAACTGCAAACATACTAAGTCTTTGAACAGGCAAATATAGTTTCAAATTGGACACTGATTAATCACAGAGATGAACAAACACAAACAGGTGATGCAGTAGGACCTGTGATTCAAATAAGCTACTTATGGACTGCACTACAGTAATCACTCCAGAGCCTAGCAGCAAGCAGGACTGTAAAAGATCATTTCAGTTACTAGGTCTGCAATTGCAGGCAGCCACAGAGTAAATGCAGTCCCTGAGAAAGTCCTGTGACATCCATTTTACAAACTTCTGTAAACATCAGTTTACTGAGGTCAACTCCAGTGCCCAAGGACAATGATTCCAAAGAAGTAACCTGCTCTGAGCAGTGCTGTACTTTGCCTTTTGTGTCAGGGTAGACTGTGGAAGTGGCAGTATCAATGCTACCCTCTTATTTCCAAGTGTCTGTGAGCAATGCCAGAAAAATCAGCTTGAAATATGGGTTGACTTTAAGCAATCAAAGTGTCTGTGGGGTTGAGTTTCAGAGCCTCTGCCTTACACTGCCAAACACTCTGTTTTCATTTTATTCCAAATAGAATCAGTCTTAAGACTTACAATATGGTGTGAATTCCCTGAACTCCAAAAAGGTCCAGCATACTAGAGAGAAATTGTATGTAACTGAGTGGTGTTTGTATTATTTTAAATATTGCTTCCTTGGTTATAATTACTCCTGGTATGGGTTTATAAACTCTCTCAAAATGAGATCATGACAGCTGCCTCTCAATAAGGAAATTTTCAAAGACAGAGTTTCATTAGATTATCAACAGCAAAGCTCCTGTGAACTCAACAGAGCACTACTGACTGAAGAACTGTCCCTGAAAATGGTTTAAACCAAAATATTAGTTCCAAGTAGTAAATGCAGTGCAAATGGACAAGCTTTGATGAGACCTAGATATAAAAGTACATGTATAATTAAGTAGCTATGAATTAAGTAACTTAACCAATGTTCTGAATTTATACAGTAGTTTTCATTAGAAGAGTCAATATTTAGAGATTTACTTGAAAAAAAAAAGTTCAAAGCATTCATAAGCATCCTCCTGGCATTCTTGTGACGCAGATGAATATTTCTATGTTACTTAGTTGAAAAAGCAACAACATGGCAATTATTTCTGTTTGAGATTCTTACATTTCTTTGCATTTGAAGAGAGTACTATAATCTTAAACAAGTTTATTTTTTGGCCTGTTAAAAGTTATTATCTATCACTCTAGTTACCTGCTTACACCTCTCCAGGACAGAGGACAGATTTCACATACGCTAGGGTACACCAGGAATAGGTCTACTCACACAAAACTGTAATGCCATGAGGCATGAAAACTGTGGCACAACCTTATAATGTGAAGCACATCCTTATGTGTGTGTGTGCGCATTGCAGCAGCACCAACAAGCTCATACACACTTACTATAAGTGTATAAACAGGATGGTTGCATCATATACATATGCAGCTCTCTGATCATAAAAACTTCATTGCACATTTCACATGTTTCTCAAATGTTAAGTATAAAGCCTCTTTATTTATAAATGCTGTCATGTTAATTTTTTATGATTTAAAGTAAATACAGTAACAAAGAATTCTTCTTCCTCTTTTTCACCCCTGGAACTGACACACCAGTGAGTACAATACACATTCACGCATCTTCAAACTTTTAACTTACCTGCCCACTGTTAGCCAAGTCATCCACAGACAGAGAAGGATCCAGTCTCAGGGATAACCCAAAGTCACAGAGACAGCAGGTTAAATCATTTTTCACCAGGATGTTGGAACTCTTTAGGTCTCTGTGTACGATAGGCGTTTTGGGGCGACCACAAGGTGTGTGATCACTATGCAGATGGGCAATCCCTCGGGCCAAGGACCCACCCAGTTTCCAGAGGTCTTCCCAGCTGATAATGTGCCGTGTGAGGTATTCCTGCAAGTTTCCTCTAGCATGGAAAGCAGTTATTAGCCAATATTGTTTCCCAAGGTCTGTCTTACGCTCCTCAGCTGTCAAGAACTGGAGGATGTTCTCGTGTTTGAGGTTTACATCTGAAAAAATGTCTTTCTCAGTTTTCCAGGAAGCATATTCTTCATAGGGGAAGATCTTGACTGCCACAGTTTCATACTGCTCCGATGTGTTTTGCTTCAGTTTGGCTTTATACACTTCAGCAAATCTTCCTTTGCCAACAACAACGTCCAACTCAATAGGCAGCAATTCTGTGTTGTGGTTGATGTTGTTAGCACAAGTAGAGCTGATGTCTGAGCGGTCATCATCCAACATAATGGCACAAACATCACTGCAGTCCTTAGGTTTCCTAGGCTTAACATTCTTCTCCCATGCCTTGTTGAGCTTCCTCTTCTTATGAGTGCGGTAGGCATAAAAGATAACAATCACAGCAACAGAAATCACCAGTAATGGGACAAGACTTATGATTGTTACTTTGGAAATTTCATCTTTCTCCTCTGGCTTATGGGGGTCATCTAGAAAGAACAGAAGGAAGGCATGCATTAAATGATACAGGAGACTGTCTATAATTATAATTCTTATCCAGAAAGCAATACATTATTTCCACCACTGACAGTAAGTAATAAAAATTATCACTACTATCTTATTTCAAAATGCTGTTCTGCATATAGGCCTCCACTTACCAGAACTTCCCTGTCTGCTTATTTTAAAAGAAACCAGAAATTAATGAGCAAAACCCTAAAGTAATTTCATAGCTTTACTCTTCTCTCAGGGTCTTAATACATTACGGATGAAACTTCACTTACGTGAAGCCAATAGTCAAAGTTTCCTGCACTTACTCTCTCAACGTATTCCTGACAGCTCTGCCCCTTTAACCAGTAATTACTGGAACACATTAATTTTTCTAAGAACTGAACAGATAAATAAATAGACAATGCAGTGTGTGAATTTCCACTTGCCCAGTTATCACTTCAGATCCGTGTATTTCAGTTGAATTGATGTAAAGATCTTCAGAAAGCCTGTCTGCACACTACTAGTGCAGGGTAATATATTCAGCCATAGTATGTATGCCTGCATACACATCTGAAAACTGAAACTCCTTCTCATACTTCAATGTATATGAAAGAGTGTTGCTAGAACAAATTCAAACACCTGCATGTACACAGGTGTTTGAATCTTACAGGTTACAATCAGGCACGTATGACACATCTGACAATTATCACCCACCTATGTACTTTCTGCATGGATGTAACTGAAAACAACCTCTGTGTGTCACTTGCTGGCTGTACACTGACTATCCAGTGGTTCACTCCAAACTCCCTAGCATATTCTTAGGCAGAACATAGAGGCATAGGGAATAGATGCACAACAGGGACAATCTAGAATAGAGATATGTTCTGGGAACAGTACAGAACACTATTCGAGAGGTGAGAGCTGCCCTGTCATCTCTAGAAGTGACCTAGTTCAGTATTTCTTAGGGAAGATAACATTTTAAAAGAGAACAGTTTTATTCTGAAAGTAGATTAAAGAGGGAGGGGTCAGAGTTTATCTGAATCTGATTGGATCAGACACATAGAAATGTACTCTTCCAGCTTTTTTTTCTCTCTTTGAGTCAGAGGAAATGTACTACAATATCCTTCTATGAGGGATGGAGTTGACTGGAAGAAGCCCTGAATGGAGCAATATATCTAGAAAGCCCAATGTCACTGTCAGTAAACAGAAGATTTGCATTGCTTATTCCCATATGCATTCTTTGCTCATGGAAATTCTTCTTTGTAAAAAAACTTGCGAAACACCTCAGTGGAGGAGAACTGACTATGTTTTGGAATGGCAGTTTCAGCATTCTGGCTGCAAGCAGGCCACAACTGCATGAGAATAATTGTGAATTGTAACAATCAGATTTGCCCCCCCCCTTTCCTTTCTTGACTACAGAGAAGCATGCTTGAAGTTTGGACTCTGCTCTTAGAACTGAGTCAGATATCATCTATAGCATACAGTACACTTTTTAACAAAGATGACCATGCCTCTTCAGGGCTCTTTAAGCCCTTTTTCTTTGCGACAGAGCTGCAATATGTAGTCAAGATAGCTGAATCCTGCTCTGGCAGGGGGGCTGGACTAGATGATCTTTCTAGGTCCCTTCTAACCCCTAACATTCTATGAAATATAAATATCTTTCTAAATGAGGAAGAAAAAAAACAAGATGTATTAGTTCTTTTTCAGATTTCTCCCCATGACAGTTGGAGGTAGTCTGATGCATGCTTAAGTCTGAGAAGAAACCCAGCCAAAGCCATCACTCCTTGACTGTTACGCCTGCCTGAGGGTCTCCTATCATTTCTATAATGTAGGCTGTATTATTTTGGCCTACAGCCAAGAAGTTTCTAGCAGACTTCACAGCCCCTTTACCTCTTCCTCTTTTTGCACAAAGAAAAATCTCTGCTTCTGGTGCAGGAGGATTTCTGGGTGGAAGGGAGAAACTGTTGATGTTGCAAATGTCACTTGAAAAAGAATGAAAAAAAAAAAATTTAATTAAAGCAGAAGCTGAGTGGTTTGGCTGCTTCCCCTGTGCATTGTACCATTCCGCACCCCTGCTGCAAAGTGACACATCCGCTTTGGCACCTTCCCTTGAAGGAAGTAAGGAGGCAGGGGGTGAAAAACATAGCTGCACATCCCCACCTAAAGGAACAGGGGTGAAGGCTGTGCTCATTTTTGTTTTTTAAGACGCTAAAGAAGTCCCACTCTAGACTTGGGAAGTGCAAGAATGAGCATCCAATAGGGAGAACTGGCAGGACTGAGCAGGGTGAACCCTGACTTAAGAGGAGACTGAGCTGCCTGCCAAGCAGAGTTAAAGGAGACAGCAGCAGTAAACAGATGGTAGCACTGAGGGCTGGTCTGAGCAAAGCATCTCTGGAAATGCCTTTGATTTTGACTGCTGATAGAACAAAATCAACCCTTCCAGAAAAAGCTAAGGGTGGGGTAATTCTCTGTTGAATCTGTGTGCAAAGTCAGGGCACAATCAACATTCAGAGCATATCTGTATGTTTGTATAGTGGCTAGCCAACATTTTTTGGCTTGACTACAGGAATCTAAGAATAAATATGTTCATTTGCTTATAAATAAGTACCTATGACTCAAATCCCATAATTTCAAAAACAGAAGTGCAGCTTCCTTTCTGAGCACTGGAATGAGCAAAACCTGGCTGCACAGGCAGGGAAGGAAATGGTTAAATAGAATAGCCTTTCAGGTTTCACAAACTGGCTTCTAAATAACTTTCCCCACCCAGAACTATTTAGGCAGATCAGTCCTTTCTTATGCTTCAAAAGAGCCTATTAATATAGCATAACAATAGAGAAGTTGAGCTAAAAGAAAGCTTCCTGTATGTGGTTTAAACTACACACAAGCCATCTGCACAACCCTTACCACTACCTAAGCCTCTAGAGAACAGGGCTTAGGTGCCAAAGAAAATGGAAGCACTGTACAGCCCCCATTCAGTCAGGAAGTTTCAAAGCACAACATCCCTGTGCCTGGAAACTCTTTAGGTTGGATTAGGTCCCTTTGATCAAGCTTTGGTGTCACTGAACTTTGGAAACAAGAAATAAAACAATGACAATAAAATGAGTACCTGCATTTTAATATACAGGACAGCACAAATGCACAGCTAGTCTGGACAGGACTACTTCAGTGCTATTTGCTGCTTGTGTGAGTTTTAAAGTTGCTGCCTATTCAACTGCTAGTCAAAGCCACACAGCGGGCAAGCACATATTCGATATTGGCAGAACTCAGGTTAAATTCATCAGCACCGACGCACCGCAAGCTTTTCTAGTGTCTTAAACACCCTTGGAAACACTGACACAAAACATGGGACTGTGATCTAGATATTTTGCAAGCTCCTGAGACACAAAGCAAGCCTTTCAGCTGTATGAGGGACAATTCCTTTTTGCAGCAATTCTGAGGGTTCAAAGTTTGGTTTCAATTCCACACCGGAATGAAAACCAACAGTGAAAACTAACGGATTTTGAACGTTTTTGTATAAACAGAATTCTGCTCAAATGTTGCAATTTCGCAAGAGATGTGAGTGCTGAATCCCCACCAGTGAGGGGACTAGTCTGTGGTATGAGAGCTCCAGTTCAAGTCCTGCCCTCTTTGATTCAGGGAAGAGCTTTTAATTTCTGATTATTCTGAACCAGGCAAAAAGTGAATTAGAAGCTTATACGCATACTTATTTCTGGGCAAGACACTAGGCAATAAAATATGGAAAAGTCTGCCCATCTCTTTAGTGCTACTTTCTGGATGAAAACTAATTTAATAAAATGTTTCATTTTCAGTGAAATGAAGTTTCACTCTGAAAAGCTCTTTGGGGTAATTTAGTTTATCTCTGTCAAAGAATTCTCAAGTGACAAAGAAATTCTGTAGCTCAGTGTCTCACGTACCGTCCTGATTTTAGTCTTTTTAGAATTAAAATGGCTTTGAAAACTTCAGGAAAACATTTTTAGATGGGAAATGTTGATTTTCAAAACGGAAACTCTGCTTCTGACATTCCTGTACTTTTTCCTGAAACCCCTATCTTGAGGACAACAGTGGTCTGAAGGTTGATCCAAATTCTGTGCTTAAAAACTTCTGTTAATATTACAGGCATTGTTTTTTTGGGCTTTGGGGATAGAAGTGGTGAACTCTTCTATCTGAGGGTGGGGTGGGGCTTTTTTCTTAGGAAAATGGTTGATTCTGACACAAAACTACTTGGAATAATCAAATTCAAATGCCGCACCTCAAACTAACCTGCATTTTTTTTTTACCTCAACAGTTTCTTGGAAACATTTTAATTTTCCATCCTTGCTGGAGATGAAAAATTTTTTTTCAGCTTAATAGTTTTTTGGGGGCAGGAAATGAGTTCCAGTCCTCCCTCAGCTCTAAGTTAAACCACCCAGTAGCATCAAACAGATATTACTAGATTTTAAAATCACAGTGAACTCTATCTTGGGATCCAGTAGATAATTAACCCTGACATTTCTTGTAGACTTTCCTGAAAGTTAAGTTCTGCAGCCTGAATTTGGCAAGAGGTTTTTTTGGACTAGGTAAAGCAAGTCTGTCAAGACTGGTAACTTGTGTTTGAGCTGTATGTCTTCATTTTTTAGTCTAAAGAGAATTATTTCCAGGGTATCAAAAAATATAGTATCTGCTGAAGCAGCCTCCTAGAGAAGCACTAGCTCTGGTTGTTGACAGGTCTGCCTGGCCTGCTATACGAGCTCAAATACTAGAAGTGATAAGGTACAGTCATCTCTAGAGCCTGTTTTTAAACTGTTCTTCTACAGCACTGCCATCAGCATGGCTCAGAATTTGAGCCCTAAGGATGTTTGCTCAAAGATGCGGGAACTCATTCACTTGATCTTTTGTTATTTGCCATCCTGAATGTTGCTCTTCAGTCAATCTACGGCTGGCAAACCAGACCCAGCCCTCAGAGCACTTAATGCAAGCCATTGTGCAGTGCCACCACCTGCCTCTTTTCCTAAGAAGTAAGGCAAAGCTATGAGCAGTACTGGAGAGCTGTGGCACACTCTCTGCTGCTTTCCCCTGGAGACCAGCAGCTTTGCCCTTAGCACATGACTACCCAGAATTGATTGGGTCATGAGGACTCAAGACTTCTCTGTTATGCCAGGGGAAAACTCGCAGTTAAAAGACCCAGTTTTACATGTTGTGCATTGGAGTCACACATATGCATTCATCACCTGATGGGAATGGCTGCATCTAAGTCCTGGGGGTGGGAGGCAGGCAATTTGATTGCCTCTGGGTGTCTTACTTCAGTGAAAAAACTGGGCAGCAATGATGTAATGGATATTTTATCTATTGTAAGCAGAACTTCATTTTTCAACTGACTGCCAAGTATGCTATTCAGCACCCAGGAGGTTTAAGAAACTCGTAAGCTCTAAGACAGAACAAATAGTTTGTTGCTGTTTTATTCTCTCACTGCTGGCTAGAAAGTGTAATTCCTTGGTATGCTGACACAGCACCCAATTGTTTAAAATCTCCCACCTTTGAACGCATTCCCTTCTTATCTATCCAATTCTAACAGGTCACTTCACTGTGAGTACATGGCATCTCTCCCACATTTTAGCAGAGTTTTCCTACGTAGTGATATGAAAGCTGACATATGCTAACTTCACATGATGTGACTGTGTTTCTGTGATACATGCCTCAGTTACACAACTCTGTGTCTGCTGCTGTTCGCTGGTGGTTTTCTGGAACAAATCAATCTCTCCAGTTTCAATATGTTCCAACAGATGCCACACATTAACCACTATTTTTAATCTCAGCCTGAGTTTCACCCCTCCAACTTTTCCCAAAATATTATGTTGCCAGTGTTAGTTACAGTTTGTTTCTGTCTGTAATTATTAAAGTCTCTTCCATGACAACCTGATAAAAGGTTGGCCACATTCCCACACTTATTAAACTCTGAAGTGATGCAAATTGTAACAAATATGCCAACCAGACTGGAAGAGCACTGCCAGTTTGTTTTTACACAAATCTGTAAGTGAGCTCTGCATGGTTATTTTCCTAGGAAGTAAACAATAAAAATAATATAGAGCAAAACAAAATTTTGGCTTCTTTCATGTCTTTCCATTCTACTTCCTTTCTATCCCACTAAGTGAATCAGATGTTCAGTATTAGACAGCCTCTCCTTTGGTTACATACAGCTGCAGGCATTGGGTGGGACTCTGTGGCTGCAAATACCTAAGAGGAAACATAGAGAACAATGCCAATATACAAGGGTGAGAGGCTCTGTGCAATGTTACATAGTGCTACTGACCTCTTTTACGGGGCAGCTGGAAGACAGATACCTTCTGAACATGTTAGTTGGATAACAGAAAAACAGATTAATGAAAGCCTTTGTTAAAATCCACTTGGAAGCAGTCCAGTTGTAATCATCTCCCTTCTGCTGTTCCTTGAGCACTGGACAACTCATCACATGAGTATTTATGGTCTGGTGGCTGTTTGTGCACAGATCTTAAGTCTGCTCTTAAGTCTGAGATCCTCCTACGGAGTCAAGTAAAATCACTAACACCTTGACTCTAGTAAGGAGAGGAAGAGGAGAGAAAGAAAGGAAAAGACAGGAGAAACATGTTAGAGACAAGTGAGAGATACCAAGTTAAGGAAACTAAAACATTATCCATATCTCCTGTGATCTGGGCAGAGGACAAGGCATTACACAGGCATGTGTGTGGTGGTTCAGGCAGCACAACAATACCAGGTCTCCCAGGTAACAACCGCACACAGTGAGCAATCACAGCACTTGACACACTGCAAATCCATAGGCTGCAATTCATTTGGGCAAATGACTCAACCACAAATGATTAATCAAATACTTACATCTCTTGCACTCTCAATTAGTAAACTCAGTAAAACCATGATCAGTGTGAAGATTGTTAGCAGCACAACATCCTCCCATCCTCTGACACACTTCCCCAATTACCTTCATTATTCTCATAAACTCTTGTTGCCCTACCAGTCATCTCTATCACTCAAGTTTTGATATTTCAAGGTAACTGTCTGGATGATGCAGATAATCATTAAAACTTGTATGTATTGTTGGTGTTAAGGGTTTCTCCCATATTATGACTGGTTGCAGTGGGAATGCCCAAAATAATAACCTCATCCTGCAATACATGAGGAATAAACACAGTCTACCTGAAAAATTCCACAGACATCTCAGTTATAATCTGCATGGAGATCTGCATAGCATAGACAAGAAATGATCACCACAGCAGCTATCAGAACGAAAACAACTCTAAATCAAACAGAACAGCAGTATAGGACTGCAAATCCTATTTCCAAATTTTGAGATCTCTGTATTTTGGCTTTGATTTGAACTTGATGCCCAGGATAACAACTGTGTATAGAACAACAGTACTTAAAGGATTTGTTTTCCTGTCTGCAGTCTCCAGTGCTGGTGTCACTCTTTCGCAGGCCACTGAATTGATGTGTCTGAATGAGCCTGCACAACAGGAAGAAATTGCACTGTATAGCAGGTAGGTCATGCACTGACTAACAAGTATCCCATTTCCTTGGCTACAATGAGTGCCTGGCCACATCTGTCTACAGAGAACAGGTCAGACATGAGGCTAGAAAGAGCACAGTCCTATTTGGTCCCTTTTGGTAAACAAGCCTTGACCTCAGTCAAATAGCTTTTGATTGTTAATAAAGAAGAGCTTTGCTAGGCATTTGTCCTGCTTGCACTGGCTGATGATTAGAGGCTGGAAAATGGTCTAGTGAAGGGTAAGCTGAGGAACAAAGCTGCCCAAACACCAAGGGAGGCCTGGAACTGCGCAAGCAGCTACAGACAGACCCGGTTCATCACGACAGGTCAAAACATAAGAAGGCAAAGCAAGATGCAGAGGATCTACCAGACATCAGGGAGGAAAAACCCTGGTAGTCCAGTTGTGCACTCATCTTTTCCATGACTGAAGGATCAGGCCTCTGTCTGCCACCTAGCCAACTTCTAGGCAGCCAGGACCTTTTCCCCATGAATTTTGGCTGATGTTTTCCAGTGGTTTTGCTCCTTGGCGTTTCCTTCTGGTAACACTGACATTAGACATTTAAATAAATAAGGATTAGAAGACATTGGCATTGAGTTTTGCTGTGAGAAGCTTTTTTCCACCACAGGGGTGTAAGCTGCTTGCCAGTCACCCACAATTTTGTTTGGCAAAAAAGGCGGCGATTAAAAAAATAAACAGAGTAGTCAGATTTGCAATGGCTACCTGTGTCCTGTATATTATTACTCCAAGAATTACAGAATATTGTTTGGAGTGATTCTGCACATAGTATTTCACACCAGCTGCTCATGGCCTGAAATGCCAGCAATCTGAATCAGGATCAGAATCCCCCTGACACAGCAGAACTACAGGCATGTTTAGGCACATGTCTGAGTGTGTCTTGCCTATTTTGTGGACTGGCAATCTAAATCAAAGTCCATAGAACAAACAGGCATTTGATTTGGATGTAACTACTTCAAACACTTCCAAAGCCACCTTTGAGTGAGTCACAACACCTCCCACTACCCAAAACCTTTAAATGTCTGTGTCTAAAAATGGAGTCAGGAGATTTATTCTTCATAGTCTGGACTGATACAAGCCACTAGTGCTATAAACCAATTCTTCTATAACCAGTAACAGCTCAGCTGTGAATCAATGGAACATACTGACTAAACTCTGATGGAAATTAGAACTTCTTGCTTTACCCACAATATTCTTTGTTACATCAGAAGCATCAGGAGCAGACTAAATTTGGTCTCTCTTGAGTGTGCACCCAGGAAGAAGAGGAGCTAGCATACCGATAATTTATAGCAATAGTTTGAAAGGAAAGAATGAACAGGTGAAAAATTACAATCTTTTTATCATTTCAGTTTCTGCTAATAAATGAATACTATCACTTTTTGATCAGACTTTTTTAGATGAGCTTTTGTCCACTCTCTAAAACCATACGACGTGCAAAAACATTGCAAAAATTCTTGCTCTGTTTCACAAGAAACACAGAAAAAAGGCAAGAACAATGCACAGTATAGATCTGGATGACAATCATTCCAAAGGCAAAATTATTACAGGCTATTATCTAGTTGTCTGGAGGAGCTGTGGACCAGCTGGCTGTGATGTTCTGCTCAAAGTTAAACACAGACAGGAAACCGCATGTCTGATACTGTAAAAATCGTTTGTCTTCCTGCCATGGCTAACCAGGCAAGCAACCCAAAGGGGCTGTTTTCATTTAAAAGAAACACTAATCCACAACAATAAAAAAGGAATGACGAAGCCTCAATTTTCCCAACTGGGGTTAATGCTTGTGTTTGTGAATGAGCTGGAAATGCTACAAACTGAGGTTTTACATTAATTTTTATCTGTAGTTATTCACTACATGCGAATGCAGAATAGTTTTCATAAGTCACCTAGAGTGCTTACAGCACATGACTTAGAAGGAAAAGTTCCACTCCAAAGAGTCAAAGGAATTAGGGTAAAATGACTGGGTTGTAATTTATACTACAATTCCTTTTAGGCTTTTCTGGAAGTGTGAGGGGGACTGCAGATTTGATGGGAATTAAGGCACTTGGTGTTGAATTTATAGTATGGTTTTCATAAACATACACCCACAGAAGACACATTTGTCAGAGCAATTGTATTCAGCTACGTAGCTCTAGGAGAAATAGCTGTAACATGACTAATCTTTAACAAATTAGCCAAAGGGTGTGGTTCACTTCATATAAAAACTCCAGACAGCTGACACAAAGTAATGGGAACATGTTCTCTTCAATAAAATCAAGGCAGTCTGTTAAAATTAGGTCCTGGGTCCACCACCTGGGCTCCCACTGATACCAGTGTTTACTCCAACTCCTTTAAAGGCCACCAAAGTAAGTGCTGATCATGTAACGATGGATCAGCTGTCAGGTTGTATGAGGAGGATGGGGAAGAAGAAAGGAGGTGGCACTAGGTATGGATGGCCTGGGCCAAGGGAGGCAAAGACTTTCTAGCTTGCTCTTGGCTAATCTGGTACGCTTTTGCAACCTGAACTAGTCAGCCTTCTTGGAGGGTTGGTAAGCAAGGGCTAGAAGCCACTCACATAGTTGATTGCCTCAGTGCAGTCACGCACCATGTTCCCCAAGAGTGAAAACAGCGTCCCATCCCAACCCTTTGTTACCTCAGATAACGAGGATTTGATTATATCCCTTTCTGAAGAACTTACAGGTGCTAAGGATGGGTTCTGTGTGCCATATTTATTTAGAAGTGTGTGCACACTAACATCTCCGCAGAAGGCCTCACACTTGCCTGTTAAAAACTTACTCTCAGTAAAAGAATTATTGTGGGATCCAGCAGGCAGGAGACAATAAAGTGAGGTGTGTACATGCACACATACACATCTCTGTGTGCAGCATGAGGTTCACCAGCACTGTATGCACCTGCACTGCCTTTACTGTATTTGCAGTGGTTTATATAGGCATTTATGAAGTAGAATCGGTATGGCAGTCAAAATAATAAACTGGACTCCACATCATACGTGTGTACAGAGACAACTTACTCAAGCAAGATTTCCAATACATAGCTTAGGAGGTGGGACAGGTAAACCAAACCAGACAGGCCATGCCAATCAGGTGCTTCTGCTGGTGTCATGGGCCAATGATGGCGGGGTGATACAAAGAGAAGCCAGCTTCCCCCACCAGGAAGCCTGGCCAGAGAGGAAAACAAAAGGTCAAGGGAGAGAGAGCTGATGTTACGGCTACGTGACAGAGGTAATACAAAAGTCACCTCCACATAGCCCAACAAGGGAGACAAAAGCACCCCACAGGGCCAAGGTCAGTCAGTCTGATGTTCTCCCACCCCCACATGTCCACAGCCATCCACTCAGACCTGTAATTTCTTTTCCTGTTGATGGTCCAGTGTTTTTTGTATCGCTACAAATGGGGACAGAATACGCACCTCTTATTTCACATATACTCAGATTTCACTGGTTTAACTGAACTCACATACATGTTCTTGTGCTGTAGTAAGCATGAGGTAGCATACCCACCAGTGAATGAACCTTCTAGCTACCTCATGCCCACTACAGAACAAGTGCAGATGGTCAGTTACAACAGAGAAGTTGACTTTAAATTCACATCCTTATCTCTCTCTACAACCACTGGAAGGAAAGGAGGTTGTAGCGAGGTGGGTATCATTCTCTTCTCCTGGGTTACTAGTAATAGAAGAGGAAATGGCCTCAAAGTCACACCAGGGGAGGTTTAGATTGTTTTTCTAATATCCATTCTTCACAGGAGTTAAGCATTGGAACAGGCTGCCCAGGGAAGTGGTTGAGTTACCATCCCTGGAGGTGTTCAAAAACTGTGTAGACATGGCACGTAGTGACATGGTTTAGTGGCATGGTGGTGACAGGTTGACAGTTGAACTTGAAGATCTTAGAGGTCTTTTCCAACCATCGTGACTCTATGATCCTACTAAGTTACTCAGTTGTATATGTGTATACAAATGTCACACTATGCAACAGAGCCTTTTAGAAGAGGCAAGGCCTTAAATAAGGCACTTGCTTCATTTATGCATTTTAAGATCATTAGCATATGCTGCATTTTGGTGTGTCAACAGAACAGCTCTAAACATCTTGCATTCACCTTTCATTTTATCATCTTGTAAGTGCAATATCTTGAGCTGATTATTAAACTTACTTCAAAAGAAGGACAGCCTGGCAGGAAGAAATATCCTCTCAACGCAGAAAAGAAAGTTTGAGACTTTGCAAGACTTGAATAAGACCAAAATAGCTCCTGCTATTTTCCTAGTTTTCCTCCACAAAATGTGATCCCAAAGTCCATTGGTATGACACAATTAATATTACTTGCAAGGTAATAGGAATGTAGGGTAAACTATTAAACCTACCTGATGGAAAAATGAGTATATCGTTGCATTCTTCACCTGTACAGGAACACATGAACATCAATCCTCCATCTTCCTTCTTTTCCCTCATCAAACACTGCTCTGAGCTGGAGTCATCCAATATGTGACCATACAGTGTTTTCTGGGGATCATGGCATATTGTTTCTAATGTCACGTTTTCATCATTCTGTCTCCTAAAAATGAAAAGAATACTATTGAAATCAAAGAAGGAATATTTTGCAAAGGGAACAGGCAGGACTGCACCTGCCCAAAATTTGCCTCTTTTGAGAACTCAAATGGGATTTAAAGAGTAAAATAATATGGTTTTCTCCAGCTTTCCTGAATAGGGTAAGTTTGGCTGTGTCTGGCCTTCTCATGTTAGGGCACTTGTAGAATGGCACAGATACTCCTGTATCATATTACCACTAAGCTTCAATGAGTGTCTTTGAAAAATCTCATCCAGACTCATTCAAGGCAATGCTCAGTGAACTGCTGTGAACTTCAGAACATACTTTTGGTTTTTGTGGTCACTGTGCAGACAGCAAAAATCTGTGGGAAATGATGAGAAAACAAGGAATTATTTCCTCAAAATCTGAGGAATTTTCTAGTGAGTTGACCTTTTTGTTTTCCTTTTGAAGCTTACTATCAGAACAACTTCTGCATTGACAGAGTTATTCTTATAATTTAAAAAACAAACAAAAAACCAGTACACCAACCACGGAACTGGTGTATGCTAGAGTTGCCTTGCTGTAACAGAAATATTTACATCTGATAATACAGATCATATTCCTGTATTTTCTCCTAGTCCACAGACTTCATTTAACTGACACAGGACTCAGAGACAAAGAGCACTTTAAACAGAGTTCTCAATTCATTTGCCTTTTGGATAAACTGGCATGAAAAATGCAGAATCTACGTTAAATCGCACTACTGCCACTTTGTATGGCAGCAATGTTGCAAATACTCAGTTCTCTTCCTTTTGTCCACTTACTAAAAGTATTCCCAGTTTTCTTTGGTACAATTGGCTTACCATTTATGGAAAGGCAAACCCACAGTTTTTAGAAGGGAATGCAACAAACCTTGCATTGTAACCTTCAAAAAGTGTTACAACTCATTTCCATATACTCTTCATTTCTTTGAACCTAGACACAGACTATGTAAAAAGTACCATACCTACATCAGAGTCACTACATACACTGAAGATTTTTTTCACCATTAA
Source organism: Bucco capensis (assembly GCA_013396975.1). NCBI lineage: Eukaryota > Metazoa > Chordata > Aves > Piciformes > Bucconidae > Bucco > Bucco capensis. The sequence goes on along the minus strand of VWZO01013351.1, from coordinate 722,614 downwards.
GTATTTCTACCTATACATGGTAAATAAGCATCCTGTGATAGATTTGTATAATTTAGTCCACTTCGAAACCTGAGAAAGTATAGTCTTTCTTCATTCAGCAAATGCTACCACAATCCTTTCTGGGTCTCAAATCTGTTTCTACTCTGAGTGCTGTGGGTGGATGCAGCTTAATGGTTTGAGCAAAAACATGTCTCTTTTTCCATAACAGCTAAGCTGGAACAGAACTGCTTTAGTAGAAAAAAAATCCCCAGAACATTTCATATCAGGATTGTTATTACCCTCAAGCATCTCTCTGTATGCTGAGCACAGATATGAGTTGGAAGTGAGACAGCAAAGCCTGGTGAGGTAGCAGGGATGTTCTGAATATCAGAGCTGTCGAGGAAAATACTAAGTAATGATATATGCGAGTGTGCTCCCCTTCCAGTGTCTAGGAAGAAATAACTTACCATATAGCCACACAGACTTCACCAATCTTCTCACAGATAGAAGTGATGTTGCAGTTGCTCCTGCACTGGTGTTGGTTTGAGCAGGTTGTTACTTTAATGTCACAGAATTTGCATAGGTTTGGCATTTGCATCCCATTTTCCTTACTTCTGTCTACAGGTGACATAATTTCAGCTTAAGGGAAAGAAAAAAAGAGAAGGAAATTCAATAATGGTAGATTATCGGATTGCGTTACTGCTCATTATAGCAATAAGGTTTTCAGCAGCAGCAAACATTTCCTCCCACCTTACATTAGAAAATCTTTGATGTTTCACAGCTACCAATTTTCTTTATGTGAGGGCAAGTGCCACAGTGTCAAGACCAGGTTAATCAAAGCGAATTTGGAAAGTGAAATCAACTTCTACTAACTTCAGAGGGAACAAAAGTTGCTTTGTAATTTGCAGAATCAAGCTTATTCTGAGTCCAGTTTGCACTGAAACAACTACCCTGCAGTCACCCATTTGCATTATTCACAGGCACCATATTTGTCCCCCATGCATAATATATTGCATCACGGTCTGTATGCCAAAGTAACTGTGGCTATTATACTGTGAATGCACATTAGGGAGGTGACATCATTATGACATGGATCATGATGAATTTTGCACATTTGTCTTTACTAACCTGAGGCACAACCTGGGTGTCACCACCAATGTGATTACTGTTCACACAGAAAAACACAGAGCTGGGACCGACTTTCAGTTTGAGGTAGATGGTCTGTCAGAGGTTGTGGGTGAAACTCAAGCTAGTAATGCAGCAAGGCATCTGGGCAGCTCATGTCATCTACTACCGGAGTCTTCCTGCACTAACTCAAGGGGACTTGAACTCAAACTCACTTGCAATGACAGTCTGTCTTTTAGAGGTCTACTTTGACCCAATAGCTGCATTTCTGCAGGCACTGAACAACTAGCTTGCTTTCTGGTTCTGAGTCGTAGTATCCTCACCTGCTTCAGTACAGTAGCAGTATGGGAAGAGGTATTTTTTTGTCCCAGTACATGAATTTCAGGAAACTTATTTCAAAAACTATTTTGAAAAGCCAGTGTGACTACAAGAAACAGAAAATGCCAACATAAACTTTTTTCTAAAGCTAAAATGAATATGTCAACTATCTGAAGTGGAGCAGACTATCTAAAACAGTTTCAGTCTAATTCATTTTGCAATATATTTAGAAAAGTAGGTTGAATCACTTTAAGGAGATACTGGTCTTCACAAAGCACGTTACTTCTCTTAGTCGCCTGTGTTCATGTTCATGTTGCTCTCTGTGGCCAGATGTTGCTAGTCAACCAATAATAAGCAACCAGGGATTTGTAATTTCCCCTTTTCTCCTCCATTAGCCAAGAAATCATTTTTTTCCTCATAGAACATCACTACTTAGTACCATTAGAATATTTTATTACATGAATTAAATATACTTTTTTTTCCAGAAGGAAATAAAAAGGCCTCTTGCTAACATTTTCAATGGATTTCTGAGCCATTGGGAGGGACTGAGAGAAAAGTCTTCCTTCTTCAGCCAAATGACACATCCTTCTTATCATGAGCATGCTCTGGTACTGATCTACAGTCTCTGATCTTACTGCCATTGTAATTAACGGCAAAACTCCCAATGGCTTTAATGGTATAGAAGAAAATCATACGCTGAGGGGAAGGTGACGATGAGCTCACTGGCAGCACTTACTTGGGTGGAGAATGCTGGCAGTATACTACGAGCTAGCTGAACTTTAAGCCCCAGGTAAACATTTCTTGTCCTCAACTATCTGTGTTGCAACAACTCCCAGAAACCAGGCAGAAAACAATGTGTCATTGAAGCAGCTGTGGTAGGAACTCAAAAGGTCTTAAATCTAGTATTCTATGAGATACACGTTAATATATATTATCACCATATGGCAAATTCCTCCTTTCTTCTGGATGGTACCTCTTATGTAGAAGAGAAACTAATAGCTGTATTGATTTATCTAGGTTCCAGTAAAGACCAAAACAACCTGATAATGAGGGACTGTCCCTCTACCCAGTAAGAGACAATCTATGGTCCTAAAAGCCTGGATGAACAATACAGACAAATATCAAGGGAGAGATGAAGTGACTCAACCAAGTCCACACAAGAAACCTGTGGCAGGGTGCCAAGTAACTCACAACTGAGCAGAGAGAGAAGACATGTGCTGCTCAAACTGCAAAGACTTTAGCTATACCTACCTACATAGCTTTCAGCTCTGAGCTAACATCACCCTGTGTGTCACTAGGCAGCTGTGTTACGATGGATGCCTCCGTCACATGAATGACTCAGTTCTTCTCTAATGCCCACAGCATTGGAGCCAAAAGCCACAGGAAGGTGGGTCCTTAGGTAAACTGGCTCAAGCACATTATGTTTGCTGAGAGGCAGGGCTCATTTCTGTGCTGTCCCTAACCATGCCAAGTTCTGCCAAGACTCACTCACTGGAACAAATGGATGAAAATATGTTTGGACCTCTTCCAAGGACGGCTCTCCAAACCAAAACAACCTTATTAAACAAACAAACAAACAAAACCAACTACTATCTAGAAACCCACAATATACTGCAAGGTCACAAACCTTAAGTTGCTAAAGTAGTGTGGTAGGTCTTAATTCAATTACTAGCAAAAGGCTGGGTACCTAAAGACAGCTAATTTATAAACAAGTTAAATTAATTGCAAAAGCTAATGAGGTTTTAGGACTTTCAGAACTGACTCCACTTGAATTTTCTCCCCAGAATTCTCATAATAGAGGCTGGCAGTGCAGTGCCTCTCCCTCTATTCATGCCTCTGGCAGTTTAAGGTACTGAACAAATTGACCTTTCTTCCATGCTTCAACATCTGATTCAAAGTGAGACTGCAGTTTACTTTCCCTAATATTGTCACACTGCTCTAGCATGTGTTGGTGTGTTGTTCATTAATACAGCTCAGACCTGTGATAACCCATTTAGATCCAAACTAAAGCTAAGTTTGACTTTCCCCTATAAGGCTTATGCTAAAATCAACCTCTGCAAAGGGTCTCAGGTAGAATCTGGAGTCGGATGTGAACCTCAGCATCACTCTCTTCTGATTGTTGCCTGCTACTAGACTCCGAGGATTTAGGAATCCAGGAAAGATTGGTCTCCTTCCAAGCGATGTGAACTCAGACCTATCTCTAATCAACAAAATCCTGCCTGGAGATTGACAAGTTGATGGAGTTCTTCTCCAGGAAGTGTATTCACACATTACCTGGAGGGGCCCATAAGCAACAACTGGTTCATGACTAGCAAGCTTGCTCCTCTTCTTGTAGTCATTTAAATGTCCATCTCTAAAAATGCTCAACTACCCTGCTGCACACTTCATACCCCACAAGCCAGCTCCTCAAGGTTTTCTCCCATTTAGACAACCAAAGTCACTTGAACACTGGATCTTTCATTTTGCACACAAAAAAAAAAGGTAATACAATGATAAAGTCAATGGAAAAAACCACAGATTTGTACATTTGAAAGATGCCATTCTAAAATGTGTCCATGTCTCCTAAAATTGTGAATTTTGCTATCTACTCTCTAATGTTACTTTTCTTATTTTGACTTCTACAGAAGCGTAATTCTAGCTTTCCTTGCTTTCTTGTCCGTGGAGAGGACTCCAAATAAAAGACTGTGGTTTCTTAGCTATGAAGCTTTCAACCAACCAATTCCGCATAGATCAGTCACTGTGGTTAAGATGCATGGAACACTCAAACCAACATGTGGGCTGGATATTATGGAAAAGATACTAGAGTTACAGAAGAAATATGAACTCCAGGGATTCTGGCATATCCATGCTTGCAGGACAACACTTTGACTCTGTGGTTCACATCTTTTTTATGATTTGCCAGGACCTTAGAAGCAGTATGTCTCACACAAAGTCTACTGAGTGTGTTAAAGTTGTTTGCTTTGTATCTGTTGTTTGTAGATGTGTAACTTCCAATGAGGCCTTAGGCTACAGTTTACAGTCCTTTTATTTTTTAATATCATTACAGAACTCTCAAAAGCCAAGAGTATTTAAATAAAGCCCATACTAACATGCTGCCTTTTGGGGAATACCTACACTGGAAGACTTTATTTAATAGTCTTAGGATGCTTTTCAGAAACAGCAGCCAATTTGTCTTACTCCTACTTTGTAAAATACTGTTATGTATTTCCCTTCTCTCATCCAGTGCCTCTGGCACATATATACATACAAAATAGCACTGCTGAGCAAATAGATCCCTCCTCTTAAAAAAAAAAAAAAGAAACCCACATTCCTACAGATTCTTTTGCAGAATCTCACTGCCTCAATCTGTATCATATATAGTCACAGATCACTGATGTCACCTTGGTCTGCCTCTAGCAACTTACTCCCTTTTATTCCCCTCACAAGACATTTCACCTCTTAGGTTTCCTTTTGATCTTCAGCATTCCAGCTTGGCACAACAGCTGCCTTAGTCAGTACTTAAAGACATGTCTTTAAGGGTACCAATTGCATTTTTGTTTGCAAAGTGTTTGAGACCTTTGATTTTCTTTCTTGCCTGATCAAACCTCATCAGAGTTCTGCAAAGGATAAAGACCAAAATAATTTCTTTTTAATGAACACACTTCTTTGTGAAGTACTTGGAGAAGATGCACTTTATGGCTTCTCCTTATCATGTAATTGCTCTTGCCCATCATATGAAAAAAAAAATTGAATTCATAGCTATCAAATTGCAACAATACTACTGTTAATGCAGAGAGAGACACATACAGCCCCGCAACCTATCCTACAACAAAGCAGCAACTATGAAATGGGCAGAAAGAATTGTCTGGCAGAGCCCATAGGCCTTCAAATAGTTTGGTGGGCTACAACATGCTCTTCAGTCATGACTGCAAAGTCTGCTAGGAAAGAAGAGCACAGACTAAGCAAGCTATTGTGACAAGCTAGATCTAGCCAGTAGTTTGACCACACACAGCTGAAGAAAGGCCAAAGCAGATGAACTGGTTCACAGTGCGAAGGCCACGGATCAACTGTACTGAAATGCAGGAAACTTATTTCCCACCTGCAGGCAGGTGAGGAGTGGGGGAATGTTTGTGCAGAGGTAGAAGACAAAAGGAAAAGGAGTAGTAGTTAGAAAACTTCCTTTAACTTGTCTCTGCAGTGGAAGTGCCTGGCTTTTAACAGCAAATGGAACTGGCAAAACTTTGCTTTAGGGATTGCTGCAGGCACTGACATAGAAAGAGAATCAAACCTGGCAGGAGCTGGGGGGACGGACACCACTAGACAAAAGAGAGGCAACAGCATACTAAGTTGGAGAACTTGAACATAAAAATAATTATTGTATTTAAATCATTAAAATAACTCTACTTTTAGCCACTACTTCCAAAATGAGCTAGCATTGGCAGTTTTAATCACAAGCTGGCTCTTCTCGGCGGTACAGGGCATGACAGTGGAACTGCCTCAAACACGTCTAAGAATGGAGCTTGCTGCTGTGACTCCTGACTGACACAAATGCAGGTGTGAGGAGACTCCAGCTCATCATGTACAATAGAAGTGTGAACACATTCTGAAAACAGGGAATAAAAATAACACTATTGTGATGCTTCAAATAATTAGATGGATTTTTACCTGCAGATTTTAACTTGCTGCTCTATTCCACGTTTTCTGGCCACTGTTTGGCACTCTGTGGTAGGTGGAACAAAAGAATACTGTCCCCAGGCAAAAAAAGGCTGAAAAAAAAATCTAAATGATGGCTTCCCATAGGGCACTCAAAAAGATGTTTCATCTTCTCCTGACTTTAACCCAGACTCCCTTACAAAATTGGTAAACAGCACACAATACTGGAGAACTGTATGTGATATAACACGAAGGTCAATTTATTCAACTATGACTACAGGGTCTAGTTTTTTTCTGCATAATGCAATAAGTTTGGAATTTATTGGAAGCTGTCTTTGGTGGTTAACTCCTTCTGTGGCTTCAGATACACAGTGAATATCGAGTACAGCAATGCTCACCTGGTTCACAGGATTAGGAAAAACAGCTTTCCTGCTTTGTTTGAATAAGCATGATTCATGGTTCAGAACTGACATTTGCATAGCTAATTCTGACCTGTCCATTAAAAAGCATATCCTGCAACTTCATCTCCTTCTGTATTCTTGCCTGCCCAATGAAATGTGCCATTACTTCACTTGAATATATTTCGTAAAAATGTCAGATTTTCAACTTAGATGCTCTGAAAATAGGCAGCAGTCATTCAAGCATTATACAGCTATTTTGTTGATATAGATGGTGGCAAGGATTTTTTTCATGACAGAAGAGTCTCTGTGGCAAAATCCCCAATATTTGAAACATACACAATTAGGAACAATTCTGACTCAGAAAAATGCAAATGTGCCTCCACTCTCAGCTTCAGAGCCTCACCAGGACCAAATCATGCAACTGAATCTTCTAGGTAGGTTGAATGGAGTTTCTGAACCCATCATATTTCTTCCTTCAGTTGGTTATGAAAGCCTCTTTATAGAAACATCTTTCTCTCCACTCCTGCCCCCTCAACAGTCACACCACCACCAATCTACTTCAAAATATGGCACAATGGCATTGGGGAAGGTGAATCATTTGTCCTGAAAGAGGCATGTATTTTCTCAAAAATCTTAGTTCATATTTCTTCCCTTTATCTCTTACTACAAGAAAAATGAGGACTGTCCAACTTAGAGAGTCATTCAGACCTATTTTCAAGGGTCTATTTGTTAAACCCTCCATTTCCAACAGGGAAATTCAGGAGCCCACCTAGTACTGGTGGAACAGTACTTTAGGTCATTTTCTAAGAATGCTATGGCCAAGTTATTTCTTTTAACTGTGAAGTACTCCATAGAGACGCATCCTTGCTCTTCTGTTTATCTGCAAGGCTACTAAATATGCTCAGAGCCACATACAAAGTGAAAAATCCATGAGACTATTAAAAAATGAATCATATTCTTAAGGTATCAGCACTGCTTACATAAAGGTATCCCTTTAGCAGTCTTATGTGTCATCCCCTAAGTTTCTGTCTAGTGACATCTGCTTAATGCAAAGATCTTGCTGCCTTTTTTTTTTTAGGAGCATCCTCACTGGACAGGCTACAGGTGGGAGGAAGCAGAGAAGTTTTGAAGTCTGCATCACAGGGCAAGTGATCACATCTTCTCCTAAACTTTAGGATCTACAGTAGGGGCAAAGAGGCTAACTTCAAAAGCGTTATGAACTTCCTGTTATACTGTATTGCCAAACCCTGCAGTCATTCCCATGGAGAACTGCAGTTGTGGTAGCTATGATAGACAGAGTAGGTGGGCACATGAGTACAGTTCCTACTTCTCCCCTTGCTGCCCAATTGTCATGTTGGCTTACCACTGTGATACCAGAGTGGGCAGCCACATGGCTCACTGTGCAGATGTAGCCCTGCCCTCCTCTTCTACAGGTCACTGCACAACCAAAGATGCACAGAAATAAAAAATAGTAGCATGCTTGGTGAAACACTCACAAATGACATCTCTACAAGGCTTTACTCATTTTTAGTATACCCTTTTGTCATGCTTAACATGGCTTCAAGTAACTAAGTGCTAGCCTGGCATACACGTATCACTATGTATTTAACTGATTAAATTAAAAGGGTAGAAGTTTTACAGTTTTGCACATGGACCTTAAAATCCTTTTAAAGCTGATTTACCTCAGTATAGGTTATACTAGGAACAAGTCTAACCAGTGTCAGAATTAAGAATTACTGCACACAACGTTTTTGTGGTTTACTCAATTATGTTTAAATCAACTATAAGCTGAAGAGGTGTAAATTCTGTATGTGGAAAAAGCTTTCATGTTATTGACTGTCTACCTGCAGCACTTTCAACAGGAATAAGGAAGGCTAGATAGAGGACAGAAACTCATCTCTTCCAAACACAAAATGGTAGTAATTTACAGACTGATCTCTACACTGGCAGCATGCAGTGACTCAAGTGGCAAAAAGCCAAATCCTTCTCCTGAATCTACAGTTAACTCTTACTAAAGTTAACTCTTGCTACAGTTATACCCTAGCTAAATGTATACCCACTGGATTCTAGTGTAGTCAAAAAAGCAGACCAAGATAACTAAAATCTAGAGGAAATTATGCAAATAATACCTAAAAGTAGCTGCTATGCCTTATGAAGAGTTAATACAGACAAGCAGATGTTGTATTAATACTGTTCTTCACTGAGGAGACTGGCAGGCACTTGCAAACCCGCTCTGGTCTCAGAAAAGAACCTCCAGAAAAGGCCATGAAATATGTCAGTTCAGGGAGAGATTTTTGCTTACTTTTTAAAGTAGTAAAAATGAAGCACAGGCATTAACACCTTGACAAATCACAAAAACCTGGAAATTCAAAGGTACGTCTGACTCCCCAGGTTCCCTATGATACAGCTAGGTTGCTTGGTGAATCAGAGAAAGTATCAGTCCTGTATTTGCCATTTCATGCTTTATTTTTCATTTTATTTGCTTTAGCAATAGGCCCTTAAAACCACTGACACACTTTCCTGAGAGGTTTTGGAAGACATAAGGCCATACCAAACTTTTCTTTTCAAAGGCTCCTGCCACATGCAGCTGTCCTCAGCAGAGCCCTCCTCTGTGGATGCCACTGCAGAGCCTCCTTCATACTCACACACCTTTTCTGACATCTTATTTTTAACGTTGTTCCTTTTTGATGTAAGGAAACATATATTTTGAGAACAATCATCTGCCTCATTCAGAAGTCCTCAGACCATTTTAAGAAAAACAACTGATTTTTTTCTTAAGTACTGTGAGCACAAAAAACCTTCCCTTTTCCTCTTCTCTTCAAGAGTGGTCACACAGAAAATAGCTGCACAAAGTTTCAGTTTGCAAAAACCAGCAGTTCTGCTTCCCTGCTCTGGTTATTTGTTCACATCACTCATTATACTTTCTCCTCCCTCACATAGGAATTATACTGCACCTTACCACAACTCCCCCTCCAAAAGGACAGTTTGACCCAGAGCAGTACTCCAGTCTAGACAGCTGACTACATAAACACAACAAAGAATGTGGTATTAGGAGCAGGAACCCATAGGTTGGGTCATGCAAAAATTTCAACAGGAGCAGCACTGCTGAGAGCAAAGTCTCTGTGGATCTCTGGACGCAGTTACTTCTGGGGCAAGGTGAGGCTGTCCCCTGTGCCAGGGTCATGAGGGACCTGCTGTCTGCTGCTGTCTCCAATCTGCGCAGTCTGTTTCAAATGCCACTCGCCCTGAGACAGGAGATGTCAGAGCCCTTCTGGAAAAGGAAATAAGGCTTCTGCAGGTACAATGGTATGATTTGGAGTACGGAAATTGCAGTCTTGCTGTTCAGTGGTTTATTTTTACCCAGGTAGAGGAAGTAAAACTAAAGGTCCTCGATCTTCTTCCATGCACAACTTCATACTGCACCTCTGTACTGGCCCTTTACAAGTGCACCTTTTATGTCAACTCCTGGAGCATGGAGGGGGTACTTTGTGCCTCTGACCAGGACCTGCACATTCTTTAAGCATGATCTCAGCAATCTATGCAATAAGGATTGGAAGTGATCAAGTCAACTGGCTTCAGCCACTGCTCTTATGTACACCTTAAGTAATGATATGCTCTGCATTGGGGAGTGTCTCCGTCTTGTACAACAGAAAACTCTATGCATGTACACCAGTTGCCACTGAACCAAACCAGAATTTCCATGGTATTTTATAACACACCAGTAAGCATGGAGAGAAGCTGTGTGCACACAAGGACTCACACCTGCCCATTCAAAATAAGCATTTAAATGGATTAATCAGACAACTGTGCTTTCAAACTTGCAATCCTAACACAGTTACATGATTCAAAGTGATTTATAAATATTTGTTTTTCCAGATAAAAGGAGGGTATTAGCAGGAATTTTTTTAAGTACATTCACTGCCACTCTCCCTCCCTCCCAGACATAAACAAACAAACAAAGAAGGTAACAAAACAAAACCAAGGATGTATTTAGTCACGATTTAAGACCTGGGAATTTTGAACTAAGTTTAATATAAGAAGACAACTTACTAATGTAAGGAGCATCAAAGACCTCATTTTGCTTAGCTTTTTGAAGACCTCTGAACTTGAGGAATATTTGAGAGATGTTATATTTAAGTTAAGGCATGTCTCCTGACCAAAGGATGCTGCTACTATGGTACTAGTTTACAATATAATCTACAGATTTTTATAAAACAGAATTCTGTGTGATTTCTTTCTCTACACCTGAAAATAACCCTTCCTTCCTAGTCTATTTGAGAAACTGTTTCCAAACAAGAAGTCTCATTTAACAAGCCCACATCCTTAACACACACAGAGGCTTCTCTGTCTGTCATTGATGGCCAAACATGTTTATAAGGAAGCTCTGTTCAGAGGTCCTTTTTACTGTGAGAGGCCATTTTCCTTCATGAAAATAATGCTTATGAACCATTCTGTCCCCATACAAGAAGTTTTGAATGACAGATTCAGGAAAACAGTATGAAAAAGAAATTACTCTCTTTTATAACCCATCAGCACAGCTAAAACAGTAAAACAGAGACTCAAATATAATCCCTTGGGAGTAGAATCACTTTGAATGGATTTGGAGAAACCTACACATCCGTCTCAAACTCAATAGCTTGGATGGTTATATTTGTCAAGTTACATGCGAAGAAGCAGAATAACAGAATTTAATACCGTGGAGAGATGTTCTTTTGATAGATGCATCTATCAAAGTTTCAGAACCATTAATGGGAATTATATACTGAGTACTGAGAAAAGGACACATGCATAAAAATACACACTTCTAATGGTATTCAACCTTAGGAAAACTTTCTTTTGCTGATTCTTGCTGCAGAAATCCTACTGCTGTGGCATGCTGTTAGAAAGTCACAAGATTTCTTGGTAAAGAAGTGTCTCTACCAACAAAGCAGTATCTCCTTTATCTGCCATGGTAAATTTGCTAACATAACCCTTGGGTATTAGCTGTTTCTTCAAATGCATTTGAAAATGATTCCCTCCAGTTACCTTTGAAACTATGAATCACTAGCTGACAATACCATCCTGCTGAGAAACAAGGGAAAGACTAATTGGCTCCTTCATTTCTCTTTGAGGATGAAATTTTATTCAACTTAAAGGAAAATAAAAGCTATGGGTGAAACTTGCCCATTCTGAAATAAATAGGTGCTTTGCCCCTAAACACATCCCTTGAAAGTTCACTGAAAGGTCCTTCTCTTTGCCATTTTTAAAAATCATGTGTGAAGAATTAATTCACTATACTATAAAACTGAGTATTTTAAAAGTCTCTTCTGCATATGCACATAGTTCACATTAAAAACCAATTAGCATGGTCACTAAAAGAGCTGCATGTAGAAATACAACTCCCACAGCATACAACAATATGTTACTCACTGCTTACAGCAGCCAGCCCCTGGCAGAGCTGGCATTAGAGTGTAAGGTGAGGACATTCCTAAATTAGGCACAGCTCAGTGGGAAGGAACTTGCCAGTCTAAAATGTTTAGTCTGCTTGCCTGAGGATGTGTGAGAGACTGCAGGCTCTTATACTTTGTTTATGATGAGAGAGAATAAAATTGTAAATATGAACTGTACACAGGGAGTTGAATTTCTAGGGTTTTCCCCTCCCAGATACTCTAGATATGGTTGCTGTTTCTGTAAACCCACTATTTTAGTCCTCAAGCTATATCTTAAATCATTCTCAAGACCATAATCTTTCACCAGCACTCCAAGACAGCATATACACTTACAAGCTTGTTTAGAAGAAACATTGCAAAGAAGAAACTAATTTAAGTGTCTACAAAACAATTACTTCTATTGAATAAATTGTTTGAGGGAGAAAGCTGGTAGGAGATAAGAACAGAAACACAAGATCAAGCATATCAAGCAGCAGCTCAGAAGAAAATCTTCCATTGACTCTTAATTTTCAACTGAATATCTCAATTTTCATCCAATTACTTCAGCTTTTTTTTTTCCTAACAATTGAGAACTGTGGAAAGCAAAACATGATGACACTTCATAAACTTATAAAATGGTTGTTGCCAGCTCACTTCTGGCAACAGTATATTCCTCTACTTGCTACCAATAGATGTTTGCTGCACATATATTAAAGTTAAATTCAATAATATAAGATCTTGAGCAGATGCTAATCTGAGATTTCTGAGTACTGCTATGTTAAATGATACTAGCTGATGTTTAACAGTTTGGAGTCAGTAAATGTTTCTGGGTATTGGTCATAGCACATCATCCTCCTGCATCTGAAAGGTACTTATTACACTGCAGAAATTAGTAATAGTCTGCAGGATGTCTACAAGCTTCTAAGAAATGCTTTAATCTTTTAAATCAAATGCCTAGTGGATTAGTAATTATGTCACGAAAATACTATTTCAATAACTGTCATTGAGGAGGCAGTGCACAACATGGCCATGAGCAGAACCACTTAGTGTCCCTTTAAGCATCAGGAGCCAGTTGCGTGCTTTGTTACAATTTCTGATCTAACTGTTCAGTGACATGCACAGCTCATTCTCTAAAGCTGTCACTTTGGCATTTTTCACAAATACTGCACTCATGTAGAATACAGTATGGTTTAAAAAGTGGTCTCACAAACTCAACAGTTCCAAGCTTTCCAAGTGCAGTAATAGCTTAGGTTATACTAGAGGAAAGTGCTCCGTAGGAAGAGAAACATTTTCTTAATTCCTTGGATGCAAGATTTTATAACTCATGCGTACTTGAAATACCCTTGCACAGGGTTAGCTAGCAGAGCAGTTTAACTGTTTGTTACTTCTGGAGATGCTAATCCTAATTCTGAGAGGGATACGAGTGGTATCAGCCTGGTTGCGGTAATCTGCTACCACTGTGATTTGTAGGTTACAGGACCTTGGTTACAGGACCTTTATTCCAGGAACAGCTGGGATGATACTCCCAGTCTGGCCTTCTGCAAGTGAAATCATTCAATTCAGTTAGTTCTGCAAAGCCCTAACTTCTCTGGGTATATATTTAACAAGCAGAACCCTGACTTGATTTAAAGATTCACAAAGGAACCCATCAGAGCTGGCAGTTCTTCAAGGATACCCTTCTTAGAGCACAAGAAATCTCCATCCCTCTATGCAAAAAAAAATCAAGCAGGGCAGGAAGAGGACTGGTATGGCTGAATAATGACCTGCTTCTTGAGCTGAGGCGTAAGAATGAAATGCATAGGCAGTGGAAGCAGGGACAAGCGGCCTGGGGAGACTACAGGGAAATGGCTAGGAAGTGTAGGAATGGGATCAGGAAGGCCAAGACACAGATGGAGCTGAACTTGGCTAGGGTTGTAAAAAATAATAAAAAAGGGTTCTATAAGTATATTAATCAGAAAAGGAAGTTGGAACTACATGATCTCTAGGGTCCCTTCCAGCCTGGCCATTCTATGATTCACATTGGGAGGTTCATCACATCCCTTGGCAGGGCTCTAATCCTGAAATTATCCTGTTTGTTAAAAATGCACACCCTCTTTCTGGAGTGATCTAGTTCACCTACAGCTTTCATTTGTTGGAACAGATACTTGTTCACCTTTCATGATCTCATCCCTCCCAGAGTAAACGCTATCAAGGTAACACACCTCAACACCTTATTCTCCATCCGCTGACTGTGCTGAACTTCCATGTGACTTCTCCTATCCACAGCTTAGCATTCTAGCAGAGCAGATTTAAGTAGGCTGTACTACTTCACATTTGCCTTGAGGCAAATGCTTCCCCATTACTAGTGGTTTTGTGATGTGTGGTATCTTAAGGCATGGCAAACTGCCTGCATATCTGGCCAAATATCCAGAGAAGAGGAGACTCGGGAGATCTTATTAGTCTCTACAACTACCTGAAAGGAGGCTGTAGCGAGATGGGGACAGGTCTCTTCTCCAGGGTTAACAATGACAGGACAAGAGGAAATGGCCCCAAGTTGCAGCAGGGGATGTTTATATTAGATATAAGGAGAAACTTCCTTACCGAAAGGGTTGTTAAGTCTTGGAATAGGCTGCCCAGGGCAGTCACCACCCATGGGGGTGTTTAAGAAATGTATAGATGTGGTGCATAGGAACATGGTTTAGTGGCATGTCAGTGATAGGCAGATGGTTGGACTTGATGGTATCAGAGGTCTCTTCCAACCTTAATGATTCCGTGAAATCTGTACCCAGTAAGAGAATAGCACCTGTAGGTACTAATTCTTTTGTTCTCCGTATGCTCAAAACTGCAAAAGCCAATCATTTTCAAAATGCAGGCAATCATTAACATTAAACTCTTATCTGAAAATGTTGAACAGGCAGTATGTTTCCCTAAACAGTACCACCTGCTTCTTAACCCACTGCAAGCCTAAGGACAATCAGGTGGAAATTACTGCTCTAGTTAAAACTATCTACACCTCCATTTCAAAAGCAGAAAATGGAAACTTAAACAAAAATCCACCTTTTAAAGGCTAAGCAACAACTTGGAAAGGCAGGTGTCAATGTTTTCTATTTCTAGGTATGTGGTTACAATAGTGGTATTTGTGCCTTGTCATTAACTTTCAAGGGTAAAATACTTCAAATAATTAGTGGTTTGCTTCTAGCATTTGCCACCCACCTACACCCATCAGGAGGCCAATGCATTTCTGACTTCAAGCTACCAGTAGATATGTGCCTGACAATCATACAAAGCCACAGAACAAAAAAGACGAGTTAGGGGACACGCAAGTTAGCTGAACCATAAGTAATATATATGTAGGCAACTAAGGGAAGAGCTAGGCCTTAAATGGTCAAATTGAAGCAAGCTACCAAAGCTTCCTTATGCTTCACTGTTCTCTGGCAGCTCCTAACACACAGCCTCTTAACATGAGAAAAATAGGGGAGAAGAAAGTGCTAACTGTATCTTCTTGAACTCAGCAGGATATTTGAGGCTGATGAGAAATTCTGGCTGCTCTGAAGGCTTTAATTCAGAACTTCTGTTGAGAAATAACAGCAGTTATGACTCTTTTTGAACCTCAATTTCCCAATCACAATAGACCAGTGTGAAACTACCTCTCTTCATTTCCCTTAAGTTCCATAACTGTTAGAAACTGCATTTAATACATCAATGCACTTTTTTGCCACATGTTAAGCCAAACTAGTTGCAACAGTGCAAAGTTTAATCTTGGCATCAAAAATAAAATGGACAAAATCATGGGAAGCTGGAGATCTGGGTTTGGGTCTCCAGAGACTAGGAAACTGAATGCAGGCTTCTCACTTCCTCACTCACTGCTTTAACCATCAAGATGCAAAAATTGTTCTCAGTTATAAGTCACCAACAAGTCTCACTTCCTCCTCCTATGTAAAAGAATGAGCCTTTAACACCCTCCAACATGTATTGAAGGAGTTTTCATGCCTAATACAGATATTTTGAAATGCTCCTTTTAGGGTCAAATACCTATGTTTCTTTAAATAACTCAAAATTTACTTGGGAAATGCCCAAGTCCTCATTCTGAATCCCATGTTCCTGGATATTTGGTGACCTAAGTTGAATCAACTTTTATCTTCCTTTACACACATTAAAGGCAGGGGACATACATACAGGAAGCTCTAGGCTGCTTCTTGTTGCACTAATATCCATGGTACCAGTGTGGCCTCAGAGAAGAGTGGGAACAGTAAAGCCCCCTGCCAGGCAGAAGCTCCAAGGCAAAAGTATAAAATGTATAGAAGTAAGGAGTGTGTAAAAAAGGGAGTTGATGGAGAAAGAAAAACATAGACTAAGACATGCTTTTTGGCTTTATTCCCTATTCCAGAATAGTTGACCAATATCTTCCTGGTGATTGTTTTCCTATTTCTATTATCCAGAGGCAAAGAGCCAACAGATACAGCTTTAGTTACAACCAGACAACATGGTATTGCTGTTAAGATGCAAACTTGGGCTACATCAGCTTTGTGAGCCTGATGGCATGGCACTGCACATACCAGATGAAAATGTTACAAATATAATAAAAGGATCAGCTTCCCAGATTTTTTTACTTAAGGCATTCCCTTGTGGTAAAGTTGGGTGAGGAAATGGAAGAATAGACTGAGCGGAAGAGGGAAAATTCAATAGCCCAAAAGCATGTATTGCTAACCTAGTTACTTTGTGAAAACTTCAATAAAGAGACTTACGAAGTCATGACTCTTACATGGTCCTCTCTGATCTTTTCATGAGAATGAGAAACGGTTGTTTTCAGTTTAAAAAGGAAAAAAAGATTCTGTATGTAAAGTCTCTCTTTGTTGTGCTGTGAACTCCCTGGAGAGAATATCAGTCACCCTGCAGGGACTGCAATAATGAATGAATCCATCAGGGAACAGGCTTTCTTCTCCTCTGACGTGCTTCAGGGGACCACACACACACATCAACCCTTTCTCTGTAGAGTGATGCCTCAAAAGACCTGTCCAGTCTCAGCCAGCAAAGATCCTTCCCCTCTGAGCCCATCACTAATGAAGTTTATATATTCTCAAGCTGAGGAGTGATGTGACCATGGGCCTCCCACTTTCTGGGCAAAGCCTCTAACCACTGCAGGAAAAGGAGGCAATGAAACCGTGAAAATCAGTAATGGGAACTGTGGAGAGATAGAAGGTACACAGCAGGGCAGCTGGCCAACTGCCACAGCACAGTCACTGCAGAATCATAGATTCCCCTGTATGAGAAGGGTAATTGCTGCATCCTTTCAGGCAGAATCAGGCAAAGGAAATAAAAGATCCTCCACCACTTGCATATGGCAGCTCTTCTCTTAAAATCTTCATGGGTTCCTGATCACAGCCTGACAAATTTGTGCTTTTCAAAACTTCATTAAGTTCTTCCCATTAGTGATAAAACACAAAGATTTACTTCTTCATTCCTGCACTCTTTTTATGATTTTATGAAGAATGGGACACCCTGGAGTCACTAACCAATCATGTTACAGGAAAGCTTAAGATAGCTGCCGAACTGAGGAGGGGTGTATCATGAGAGCAGGAAGCAACCAACTATCATGTGAACTCCAGAAACAACTTGGTGCTGGTCAGATGCTGAACTGCATGTGATTTTATTGTCTTTCCATCTTACTACTATTGATAACATAATGAAAAAGATACATCCTTAATTGTGTACATTTTTAAAATTAAGCCCTTTTTAGGGTAAAAGGTAAAACAACACCCAGCCTATATAATGTCTTGCTCAGAATAACAGAGAAGTGCTAATCCATGTTAATTAGCAGCTTTAGAGTGAGTTGAAGTAAAATAAACTAACATGTAGCTACAGACCTCTTTTTAACAGTGGCCTGAAATTGCACAGTGGATACTGTCTAATAAAGGAATATTTTAAGAGAGATTAGATAGTTCAAGAAAAAGTTAGGAAAGGAAAACCTGTAGTTAAATCTGCTATATTTCCCCAAACATGCACTTTAACAGACAGAAATTATTCACATACACCACTCTTCTGGAGCACCCTAAGTATACAAGGATATTCTATGTCCTGTGTAACTACGACTTCAGATTTGCTCCAACCACAGAGCTCCCAGAGTATATGGAAGTTGATCAGGACAGCCAGGTAATGCTAAAACCAGGGGAGCAGTCAAAATGGTAAGAAATTTCAGCTCCCTTTGAGCACTACGACATTTCTTAAACTGCTGCCTAAGCTGTCCTATCAAAACCACTGTTGTTCTGCAGCTTTATATATCAAGTTGTCAATAGTATCTGAGATACTAATTATACTTCAAGGATCAGATGAGACCAGCATCTCAAGACAACAATCCTGGACAGCTGCTTCTGCTTCTTTCCCTGAAAATAACCAGAAGTGATAATTCACTAGTAATCATCTGTGGTCTGCTTCAAAGTTCACCCTCTTGTACAGCAACATTAAAAAAACACGCTTACATTAGTCAGTGAGATGAAATCTACAAAATTACCACATTATCATCCAAAAGCCCCAGGCACCACCTAACCATGCCAACAGGTTACGTATGTTCATGATGCACTTACTCCCATACTGGGCTGCAGAATCCACAGCAGGATTAAAACCAGAGGGAGGTGGCTAACCTGTATCTCATTTTTATTTAGACCCAGGAGAACTACAGGCTGGGTCTTTGAAAATCTAACTGAACCCCTTTTTCTTTCTATGTCAATAACATGAGTATCAGCTCACTTATGACCCTTCTGGGTAAAATGTTAAACAAAATTTAAAACCACTTCCACATTCTGAGAAGCTTGTCCCTTAGTCTTCATTTTTCACTCTCCGCTTTGCTTCCTTATTAACTGCACCAGCAGTAGCAGCTTCTCAGCAATGAGGGAGCTTCAGTTTTCATATAGCTTAGGAAAGGTACACAAATGCTTTCAAATGAAAGGCCTGGTCTCGATGAGAAACTATCCCTCTTATACATGTCTTTTTTTTGGGACTGCCTATCCCAAGGAAATTAATCACCATCCTCTCAAATTCTCCTCTCATGATTCTTCCTAGGCAAAAATTCCTAATGATATGCTACCAGAGATTTGGAAGCATCTTCTTTCTTCCAACTGCCTGAAATCTCTCTAGTGTTCTGAGGACTTCAAAATACTGCAGTTGAATTACTCTTTTGCTCCAAGAAAGAGAACTGGATCACTCTGGCTCCTATAAGACTGATATCACAGACCACCTCCTTGAGGGAATTACAGCCTCATAACATACAGTTGCCTATTATTTATTCTGTGGCCAGATTCTCAGCTGGTATAAATCAGGGCAGGTTCCTTGCCTTCAACAGAGCAAAGCTGATTTATGCCAGTTGACAATCTGGCCCTTCATGCATTCCACTTGCACAATGCTAGTTTTTAAAGGTGGTCATTAAAGTGCCCCAGGCACATAAGAACCACACTTGGGTCTTTACTCAGAAAATGTTGTTCTGAGGAACAGGACTGTGAAACCTCCCTGCTGCTCTCTGAGCATATACTGTTCAAATTCACTTGCTTTTCTAACAGAAGGAAGTTTCTAAGCCTTGATAGAGCCATCACAAGCTTGGAAACACAAGATGGATTTTCTGATGTGTTCTGCATAGATCATTGTTTTTTTTTACCAAAGTTTAAACACTGAATTAAATTAAGCCCACAGGTATACCAATGCAATGTTTGGAGAAACTGATCAACTGCACAGAGTGCAGAGGCTATCTTTCAAAACTTGTATTACTGGTGACTAAACAAGCAAGAAAAAATGTGGTGTGACTTTCAAATCACTGGCTGTGCCTTATGGATTTGGCTGCTTGACAAGTCTTTCTTTTTTAACTTAGAACCTCAGATGTCTACTTAAGAAGCAGAGCAACTGCTCTTTTGAGGGTGTGGGCCAAAGTCCTTGGGTACAAGCAGAAGATATGTAGGAAATAGAAGACAGCTTTTCTAATACCTCTGGTTCCAGGCTACAGTTTCAAAGGCACAATGTTAATCCTAGATGCCATTCCAGTGATATGTCTGCTGGATTATAAACTGAAGGATGCTTTAAGTGAGGAACCAGACACTGTTCCTGAAATCTATTAATTTCAGTCAATTTTTTGCCAAAATACTACTCTGGGTGAGTGAAGAACTGGAATCCTGGAACTAGACTATCAGGACTGTTACTGATAAAAACTGTGGTTACTTTGCATGACAGAAATTTCTGAATACAGCTTGTTATTACAATACGAAACAAAGCCTAGAAGACACTAGCCATTCAGAGCACTGCCGTTCCCACCCAACAAGGAGAAAATGAACACATGGCTACAGGTCATTGTAAAAAACACTGTCAGGAAAATGTTTTTCCTGCTCCACAAAGGGCTGTAATATTTCATATATTTTCATATTCACAACCAGACTGAAACCAAAATCATTTGAAGTGGTATGTGTGTGGGGTGTTTGCATGCACGTGCAACAAGAGCATGACAGCCCTCCAATATCCTGAGGAGAAGCTCCAGATTCAAATGCACATTCTATGAGTCAGACCAGGCACTTGATCCTATCTTTCTTCCATTCATGTCAGCTATAGTCTAATTATTGATTAATGATTAATTATCTTTCTGTATCTGTCTTTCAATATCAGAAATTCCATCGTGGACTAAGGGGGGGGGGTGTTTCCTGATGAAAAGTGTAATGGAAATCAGTAGATTTCCACAAATTGTTTCAGTTTTGATAAATCAGCATTTTCCCATGAAAAACAGTGTCAAAAACTCTCAACCAGTTCTAATTCCAACCAGATTAACTCAGGGATGAATGCCAGCAGGAAGTTCTTGCTAAATACCAGTTGTTTGAGCAAAGGAAAACTACTCCTTCCCCAAATGATCTTCCCAGAGGTGAAAAGGCTTTAAAATGCATATTAAAAAAATGACAAGTAGTTTCAGTTGTAACAACCACAATGGCACTCAGAGCAAGAGAAACAAGCAAGGAAATGGCATACTAACAGAAAATGCACAAACATGGACAAATGGGAAACTAGTATTTCTCCTGCCACTGCTAATGTTACCGTTTCTTAAAATCTGAAACGGTTGCTCAGCTTTGCAGCAATGCAAACAAACAGACATTAGTCCCTGACTCAAAAATGCACATGAACTGCAGGGCAGACCCCTTAATACATGCTCCAATTTGAATTCTGCTTAAAATCCTAAAAGTCAATGGACACAAACAAATGATGGCACACTGTCACCAGTAGAAATAGAATTAGCAAACTCCTGGTGAGAATTGAGAGTCCTAACTACTACTTTGGATGCACTTTTTTCATCACTGGATGGTGTTTGGTTTGCTCTCTCTTCATATCTTACCCGAAACATCTGTACACTAACTAAGCCTGTGTTCCTTCAGGCAGTACAATATAAATGGTTATACTCAACCAACACCAGTGCTGCTGCTCCAACTTTATGCTAGAAGATATACTATGAAAAATAACCATTGAAGACTTAGCTGGGTCACTGAGAACCCAATCTTGCAAATATTTAGTATCAACTCACTGCTTACAGATCAGTGGCATTAGCCTTAACTAAAAATGCCCTACCCTCAGTGTGTATGCTCCCTTCTTGCTGTAAAAGCAATTTATCTCCTGTAGCAAGACGTTTCTCCACTGTTTCTTAATAAAACTCTCATCACTTCCACCTGCCAATGAAGTTAAACTTCAAAAGGATTTACAACTAATCTGTCAAAACCAAGGCATAGCCTTTCTGATTTATTTTGGTATATTTTAACATTCCAGAATTAGAGCTCATAAAAAAATCACAGGTATTTTGTTATGACCTGTTATTTTATTCTTGATTATAAGACTTTAAAATCCCATTCCCATTACCCTGTACAAAAAACCACCTCCAACAAAAAACCTATATATCCCAACAAAATTTAAGACTGAAGACCTAAGTAAACCAAAATCTCAATACTAAATCTCTTAAACTAGGATTCAGCCACATTTATTTTTTCATAAAAGGACTGGCTCTCCAATTCTCCATGCTGGAAATCCCTTGCACTCTCCAACATTTGCACAGAACTGGTTGATATCTTAGTCCATTCTACTGAGCTTGCAAATTAGCTGGGATATGCCTGGGATGTGCCCACCTGATCATTTCCTCTGACTCAAATGCCTCCTTTGTGGCAAAGGAAACACTGCACCACTGGTCTTCCACCTGCCTCAGAACATCCCATCGTTCCTCAGCTCACCAGGTACCAGAGAGGCTGTGGGGATCATGGGCAGACTAAGTCTCTAATGATTCACCTCCCTCCTGCTGATTACAGGACCATGTGGCTACAGAGGTTGGCTGGAAGCCCTGATACTCACTGTGCCACCATCACTCAACTCTAGCCATGCCTGCCATTGTGGAGACTGCATAGACTTTCAGATCAAAATCTGTCATTGCACTAGTGATAATATTTCACACGCAGCTGATACAAAGGCACCTTTTTGTATAACAAAATCCAAGAGAGTAACAAAGTGGGCCCAGTCAGATGGTTTTGCGCATTCTTGCTATACTGTGAATGAGGCACAGCTCTTCTGAGGTCAGAGTAATGACAGTGACACAAAGTTAATGCCAGCAAAGTGAACATAGCACAGACATACATTACTGAGTTCCTATGCCACAAATGAATAAAGATTATCTTAAAAATATCCTGCAGAGAAAATACAAGCATGGGAAACTCCAATAACTAGTACTATAGTGATCCTAGGCCAAAAGAGCAACTCCTTTCTAAAAGTCTAGTCCTCAAAAAAGAAAACAACCAACCCCCCACTCCAACAACAAATAAAAAACCCCAAAACAAAAAACACTACAACACCACCACTCCAACAACAAAAAAACCACCAAAACCCAAACTATTAAGAATTTTTCTTCTGGTAAAAGCCTGACACCATCTTTGCTTGTAAGTTCAGAATTAACCTTGTCACAATGACAACTTTTATCAGCCCTCATTACAGCACGTCGCATTTTTGAAACTGTAACAATTCATCCCAGAAAGGAGTATTTAATTTTGAAGCAATGCTGTTTGGCTAAATGCAGGGCATATCATTGTGTTTATAAATAAGTGAAAAGTTTATAAATAAATGAAAAATATATTATGAACATGAAAAAATATGAATTATCCCACTGCCCTTTTTTTTTGAAATTACTTTTGAAACTGTTTCAGAGAACTTCTGTGCTATAACTCTGTGTAACTCCACTGATGCTAACAGAACTACATTCATTTGCAGAAGCTTAAGATCTGGCTCATCATTTTTTATTAGAAACCATTCCCACATTGATTTCACCATCTGAATAGTGTAGAAGTGTGTTAATGCCAAGGAGCTAAAAAGAGCATTTAAATAAAAGTGATTTTCAAAGTCTTCAAAATTAAAGCATTAGAATTCAAGGATATAAATAGAAGAAAATGCAATAATATCTCTGTTCCATTCCTATTTCCCTCCTGAAGTAACTGGAAATTTGCCAGTTTTGATGGGGACAGGAATGCATTTTAGATTCAGTCATGTTACAAACATGTTCCGTCATGTTAGGAATATATTTGCTCTCATACTTTCCTCTTGCAAATATCCGATGCTCTAAATTTTTATTTTGCTACTATAAAACTGACTATGATATGACTTCTAAAAAACAAGGAGACAATAACACGAGTTTGGCTGAATGGAGAAACTGAGTTCCTGATGTTCAGAAATGAAAAATATTCACATGGATATAGCAGCATCTATTTCTTAAGTGGGCGAATGCTGGTTTGCATTGCCATTTATTGATTAAATGCTCAATACAACAGTTGCAATCATTCAAAAAAAAAAAAAAAACAACCCAGCACACCTTGTCCCTTTATTCTATGGAAAAAATTTCAAGTACTTGTGCACAGCACTGGACAAAAAAGCATTGTTTTTGAAACAGATAGTTCTTATTAGACTTGCTTATAATTTGAGGTTTTGTTCAGAATCTTTATGGGAATGTGGCACTGCTGTCTAATATTTTGTTGTGAAGAATGTTCAAATGAAATTTTAGCTGTGGCTTTACTAATCTCTCCACCAACATGAGTCATCTGGTTACTAGGTGTATGCTTGTTGAGCTCTCCTGCCTCAATCTCACTGAACTGCTTAGCTATTGATTATTACAAAATAAATAGTTATTTTTTCTGTTTTATTTGCCCAAAACTTTTGGCAGCTCTCATTTTGACACCAAATAACCAATATCCAAACCTCACACACTCTGCCCTCACAGAACAGTTGTCTTCTGACCAACTTTTCCTGTTATATACACAGTAGGATCCTATTGTGATTACTAAAATAACTTTTGGAGCTATAGGATAAATTATCTGAAAACAGGGTACAGATGAAGACCAGTATCAAAAAATGTTGAATTGTAACAAATTTATGTATTTTTATCTCATGAGACCTATAACAAGAAAGAAGAACAAACTCCTAAGTTATGCCCACTTGTAAAACCTACCTATCGTTTGAGACTGTCTATACTGGTTGAATAAAAAAAATAAAAGCATAATACTCAATAATACAAGGTTAACAAAAGTGGAGTTTTCTCATTTAAGGCTTTTTATGATGTGAATCTGAAAAAAAAATTGGGCTGGGGTAAAAAAAACCAAGCCACCACTAGCTGAGTATGATTTATATAAATCAGAAATAATTAAAATACTAAAAACCACAGGATGCTGCACACCTTAATTTTAAAATAATATCATTTTGAACCCTGAGACACCACAGCCTCTTGAACTATTTTTTTCACCTGCCCTGTGCTTCCATGACTAACTTTGCAGGTATGTAAAAGCCTGTTGACTTTGACAGGATTATTAATGAAACATTAAGTTATTCATACTGTACATACTTACTGGAAGTAGCTATTCAAGAGCCATCTAGCTTGTTATTATGTTTTAGCAACAATTTTGAGATCGTTATTGCCCATGAATGGACCACAAAGGAGAATCAGAGGGCACAAAGTAAAGTCTGTAGAAGGTCCCGTGTCTGCATATTTTACCTGAAGGCTAAAACTAGAAACGTGATGCCACAAGACATCTCAGAAATCTACTTAGTTATTCAAAACTGATTTGCTGCAATCTCATGTTCTCTTTTTAAGTTCACCAGTTGTGCTGCAACACGATTTGAGGCCCAACCTTGCAGTTACAGATGTTAGTTCACAGATGCAGTTTAGTACCGGCAGGACAGAGACTGAAAGCGCCTCAGGGCAGGGAACTTGGTTTTGCAACAGCACTTTAAGCACTTAGTGCATTCCAAATTATCCTATGAAGGACACTGCAAGCCACAGCCTCAAAAACCTATCTAAGGATGTCTTGGTAAGATCAGAATAAGGGATGTAAAGTGTCCTTAACGGTGATTCAAACAACACGCGCACCAAGTGCCACAGGAGGAACTGCTACTCCCAGTCAACTGCTCACAACCACGACTTATTTCGGCTGAAGCCAGAAACTCACGTGCAAACCATCTTTTTGGTAAGCAACTACCGATCCGCACAGCGGCAAGCTCTGAGGCCAGGCACAGGCCCTCAGCCCTGAGAGCCACCGCGCACCGGTCAGGCACCTTCTAGCTATTCTCTCTGCGGGTGTGCGGGGAGAGACGGACTCCATCCCAGAAACTGTGCGGGGCCTGGATCCTGCACCCGCGGGGGCGAGCGGCGCGGCCCGCAGCTGGCTGGTTCCTCCCGGGCCTGGCGTCCCCCTGCCCACCGCCCCCGGGCCCGCCGTGCGGCCCTGCACCAGGTGCAGAAGCTGCTGCAGCAGCTGCGAGGCCGGCCGGCCGCCGCCCCCAGGGGCAGCAGTCAGCCCCCGAGCTGCCCTCTCCGGGCTCCTCCGGCCGGAGCAGACCCTGATGCATTTCCTGCCAAATCCTCTCTTTTCTCTCCCCTCTTCCCTCCACGCACAGACCTCATTTTTTTTTGCCGCGGTTCCCAGTCCTTTCTTCCCCGCTGACTCTCCAGCAGGGCTATAAACAAGCACACTCAGCCCTCCCGAGACGTTTCCAGTCTCCAAACTTTCTTAGCAACTGCGTCCCCACCTCCCGCGGCGGACTCCTGCCCCGCAACTGTCAAGCGGCAGCGCTGGGCCGGCGCACACTTACCCCGAAGCAGAGTGGGGACCGAGCTGCCCATGAGGACCCAGACGGAAACGCGCAGAAGCAGCCGTCGCAGACTCCTCGGCAGATGGGGGTTCATCGCGGAGTCGGATCGGCATAAACGGCAAGCGCGGGCGGGGCGCGGCCGGGCCGGGCGAGCGACAGGGGAGGCCCCGGCGGCGGCGGGGGAGCGGTAGCGGGCTGCGCGGCTCCGCTGCTCGGGACTGCCAGTGACTCACTGAAAACTTCACTTGGGCGCTGCAGGGGAAACAGGAAATCTTAAACTTCGCAAACAGCTGGGCAGGACTTTCTTACTCTTACAGTAGTTCCCTCTCCCCCTTCTCCCCCTTGCTGCAGTTACCCCCTTCCCTGCGCTCGCCCTTTTTCTTTCTCCCCCCCCCCCCCGCTTTTTTTTTTTTTTTTAATAACGTGAAACCTCACCCAGTATAGTGTCAATCATCTTTCAGAGGCCAGCCCCTCTCAGATCTGGTGCTCCCACCACAAGCTCCGACGTCCTGTCTCTCCCTCCCGAGGTGGGGACCGAGCACAGTCGCCGTCCGCGCTGTCGTGCCCCCGAATGCCTTCCTGGGGACGTCAAGGTCAGCAGGAAACCACCAACTCGTGGGGTGCCTTCTCCCTACGAGATGACAAGGGTCCAGCTCTGTCATTTGAGACGTGGGTGCTTCCCAGAGCTTCTCTGCATCCCTATCCCTGACCTTACCGATGCTGCTGCAGCCTGTTTCCCCCTCTGCAGAACTGGTATCAGAAGGATGGACATAACGCACAGATGAACTGAAGCAGGGGCGGGGGATGTTAAAGACAGGGTAATAACAAGAAACATTCACACAGGCTAGCTGGGCACTCTGCTTGCAGGTGACAATTTGTCACCTGCTTCTTTTATGCATTTTGTTCCCAAATGGGCTGGATGTGCAACACTAGGTCCCAAATGCTGCATACATGACACAGATGAAGTTTCTTCTCCATCCCTCCCCAAAGCAAGTTTAGCTTTTACCAAAGATCTTGCCTTCTCCTAAAGGAAGAAACTGCGCATAGAATTCAGGGAGCAGGACCACAACCAATGATGCCAGCTTTGCATAAGCACCAACAAAGACTCTAAGAACCATTAAACTCTCAACCTGAATAAGGCCTAAGCTTTCCGTTAATATAAATCCAGCCACTGCATAGCCAGCAGTTGTTTCGAGACACATTTTTTGTTCACAGAGTCTTCTCCTTCCTCTCCGAGTTGAATGGCAGGACACTGATTGAAAGGTAAACTAGTGCGCATGGGGATAAGTTGGTGTGTGTTCAGATTTTGGTGATTTACTTTTGTTTCGGATACAGCAATAGTTAGAGGTACAGATCTGGGTATTTCAAAAAAAGGGATAAGCCCTCAGGAAGATATATGTAATCAAGCTCTGAATGTCCCAGAACAACTCTGGATTAATTTGGAAATGTTTGCACAGTGCATTTAATTGGCCTATAACAGATGTAAAAAAAAACAAACCACCACCTCATTGTGGTTTTATGTAAATTCAGTTTTAAAAACTCCCTAAATGCATATTTTCACAGTGCAGTTCCAGTTTATAGTGAGAATTCTCATAAACCTCTCCAAGAGCATTTTTCTCTCTCTCTCACCCCCTTTAAATACAATCAAGATTCACTCAAACACAGTCACCATCTCCCAGAGGTAAGAAAAATGTTAGACTCACCTTTGAGCACAGACTGGAGTGTTCTTATCAGTTCCTGTGCACCAGCTCTGTGCTAGAAGCTGGCTGTGCTTGCAGTAATCCATTTAAACAAAAGCATTTCTCAACCCCCCCACTGATATATGCTGTATGTGCTTCTCTCCCTGTAGCTGTCAAGCTGCAGGTGCCAAAGAGTTGTGGTTTGCTTAGAAAGTTGGCTATCTATAATGAACTCACCTGTTAGCTTTTGGTGACTAACTTCCAATATGAAAAAAGCTTAAAAGCAATTAAATACAGATTTAATGTTGCTATTCAAACCTGTCACAATCCAGGCATAACTTGGCAAGGTGGCCTCTGCCTCACTTGCATTGCTCTCCCTCACATGAGGGCCATGGCTCTTCTCCCACATGGGCACCTTCTGACCCTTCTCTCCCCCTCTGGGGTCTAACAGCAGGAGAGGGGCTTGTAGAAGATGGAGGCCTTGAGGAGAGCTGTACTTATGTCCTCAGTAGTCTCACATCCCTGACTGCAGCCTGGAATCAGAGCCCCCTTTTTCCACACAAAGTGATATGGTACCTGCTACCCAGTAAGTGAGGAGTCTACTACAGGTGGATTTCAGAAGTCTAGTATTTCCGTATAAGCCTTGTTTTTATTTCCACAGACACATCATACAGGGAAGTATTGTGCTACAGCTGTACTTTGGATGTTCATAGAGCCCATGAGAGAGGTAGGTGATTCTATAAGGGTTTTAGCTGGAAGGAATATATCTTTTGTGGTGTCAAGAGTTAGGGCTGGGTCAGCCACCAACCTAGCGACAGAAATTCTCTATTATCCCCCTTTTCCCCCACTCCAGGGAGGAAAAGGAGAAATTAACAGAGAGAGAGACTTGCAAATTGGAAATGAAACTTGAACTACTTTAATGAAAATAACAAGAAAATGAGGAGTGCATGTGTGTGTACACACACACACACACACACACACACACAAAACCAATGCCAGAACCAAACTCTCCTTGATGATAGCTACCTCGCCACTGATGCTGTAGCAGGAGGAATTCAGCAGCAGCTGGGACTCAGGCTCAGGAGGCTGGATCCTGGAACTCAGGAACTCTTGAATTGAGATGGAAGGCAGAATAGGTAGACTCCTGTAGGAACAGAACTGGGCTTCTGGTCCTCACAAAGCTCAGGTGCTCAGTCTTCTAGCCAGGTGCGAACTCAGCCCTCTCCTTATATACACACACACACACATATACATAGTTGTTAATTAGCTGCTAATTAGCTAAATTAGGCACAGCTTTTGCTGGAGTCTTAGGCCTCATACAAGAGAGCCCCAAGGCCCATGCTTGATATCAAAGCCTTAAGGACTGAATATGACATATATGGTATGGAATACCTTATTTTGACTCAAACTAGGACATGTAGGTATCCTCAGTGGAGGACTTGTTCCAGGACAAGCTTATTAACAAAAGATTGCATCCTGCCTTTTTGACTACTATATGCTTCCCTGTTAGGGCCCAAATGCAGCTTAATCAGGATTTCCTGGACAACCAAAATATATAAAACAAGATTAAGCTGGCCATTTCTTTCCATTTCCTTGTTCATAGTTCCCAGTTTCCTATATGCAGATGGAAGTTTATTACTTACTTCAACACTGAACCTGTGAATATTTAACCTCAGCCCGACTGAGGTAAGAGTGAGCCAACTTTGAAGAGCCGCAGATTAAAGCTGTAAATAATTAACTCCAGACTGACAGGGTAAAGAAGGGTCAGCTGATTTCAATTTGCTACTTAGAAAGGCAAAATATCGAAGCATTGAATATTGTTTTCTTTCTGAGACTCTAGACACATGAACTGATGACAGAGAGCATAGTTAGCCTAGACTCCTACTTTTTAGGTATCTCATGTTAGATGACATCAATCCTAAAGAAAATATTATTTGAGTTGTATACATCATATAATGTAAGCTTACAAGATGCTTTACTGACTCCTAGTCACTGGAATTACTGCCTGTGATTTTTATTTGAAATGAAACAAGGCAACCTGGTACAGAGTATGCTAATACTGCCTTGACAAAGCTATGAAATGACATAATAGCATAAATAGTTTGACCAAAATGAAAGCACTGAGTAAGTATTGTCATAACTACTTCCAAAAGAAAAAGCAAAACATGGGAGCAATATACAACACTTTGATTTCACTGCAGTGAAGGAACATGGGAGCAATATACAACACTTTGATTTCACTGCAGTGAAGGAAGAGGTTTATTTTCAGGGAAATTTTGGCATTTCATTTCAAATCAAAGTCAAATTTTGTAACCCTGTATTATTGACAACCCTAAACTTCTGTTCCCTGCAGCACTCTGTTCACAAAGCTGACATTTACTTGCTAATTTTCAAATTTGAGGATACATGGCATGAAGTATTGGCCTTTCAGCAGTCTTGATAAAAGTTCTGTCTTGTGCATTATTCACTGAAGAACACATAGTCCTCTTTGGAGTAGTATTAAACTACTGTGCCTTGTATCACTGCCTGCATTAATTCTTTTAATTTAGTGTATCATAGAGCACAGAATTACAGCTACTATTAAAAGCAGTTTTCTTCTTTTGCAAAATCACTAGTTTTAACTTGTTACTGATAATTGGCAGCATTATGAGAACACAGGCAGTCTTAAGCAAGGACGTTTACAAAAGGTTACACTCATTGAAAAATATTTTGAAAGACTCATAAAAAGTGTTTGGACTTAACAGCATTATGCTTATCTCACAGATATAATAAAATTAAAACATCTATTGGTGTAATCATTCGTCAGAAGGAGGCAATCAGCTTGTTATCAACTCCTGCCTACATCACAGGCAACAAGAATAATGTTATCTTCAAGATTTATCTTAGTAATGCTTTCTGTGCAAATCTTGAGAATGACACACAGCAAAATAAAGTTTTGAAATATTATTCAAATTAGCACGAGACTCTCAGGACACTACTGTTCACACGATCTCTGACTTCTAGCTATAATGCAAATCAGACATTTTTAAGCTTGACCCAATTGGCTTGTTCTGTTTTTACTGTGTATGTATAAATACCTCCAATAGTGAAAGCAGAAGTATGTTGGTGTCAGAAGAGATAACATCCCCACTGTGCTTCTGGCTCTGCTAGGAGCAGGAAGCACCATTAATCTCACCACAAAACCTTTTACATGAAGAATTCCATTCTGTTTTTCCAAAAGCAAAGGACATTTGGAGATTTTTGTACTGTTTTCTTCAGTTTCTTGTACTTCTTACAATGAGTATCCGAGCTGGGGAAAAAAACCTCACACATTTCCTTAACTATGTACAAGGAACTAGTAAAACTAAGTCTAGATGAAGCAGCGTTTTTAAAAGGCATGGAACCAAATTATTACAGGTATTCTTAGGAGATAATTTAAATTGCTGAAAAATATGCTTATTTGTGGAACTTGTCTCCATTACCACATAATTTGTAGTATTTATTATCTTCAAAGCTTGTTATTTTAGGCTTTTCATTAGAAAGAATTTGAACATCGGATGCCAAGCCTCAGAAAATATCTGAAGCTATCAAAGAACCTAAGTAGCAAAACACAGAGGCCCTTCTGTTTCATTTTCCCCACTGGAACAAAAAGGAGTTGTGGATCTATGATAAAGTATGTCCCTAAATCTAATCTGAAAGAAACCCTGTACACTTAACCACTAATCTCCAGAACTGAGGAAAGTATCCTTCCACCCTACCAAGCAGAAGGTAGGTCAAGTCTGTAATTTTCAGGAATGCAGTACTCTGATGATGTTCAAGTGACTCATTTGACCAGGATCTTTAAACAAATATATTTGTGATAGCACAGCTGTTCCTCTTGGGAAGGAAATGCATGGTTCCATAATTTTTATCTGCAAGGCAACTTTATGATCTGTGGTCACAGGAGGTGGCTACTGTACATTAGAGGTCATAAGCAAGGAGTGCAGGAGGATCCAGAATGCCTTGGGAACTGGATATTGTTCCAACAGATCTGACCCTGCAACAAATGGGCTAACTGTGGCTTGCAAATAACTCAGCTGGTATAATTATCTTCTGGTATTTTCCTTTCCTGTGACTAAGACTATCACCAAACTAGCCTGTGAGCCCCATTTTCAGGCTGTGCACTGTCTCTCACATCTTCCAGCTGGTATGACATCTCCCCACTTGAAAGATGCTCTCTGTGCAATCCTACTAGCCCTGATTGTTAGCCAGGCATTTTCCTTCACAACTCAGGCTAGACTAGCTGGGCTGCTGTCAGTTATTTCAGTTCTTGGTTGGAGCTATATGATACTGAGGCAGTAAAATTTACATAGTGCTCACCTGAAACTCTCAATAGGTGTGAAGGATACCAGTTCTGTCTGGTAGATTAGGAAATGCCCTGGTAGCATTAAAGACTTCTGCAAGGATCAGGGTGTTATTAATCCACAGCCCCAGTGATAGTCAAGGCTCTCTGCATCACTATTACAATATAGGGGCTATTAGAGAAGCTTTAGTGCAATTTACACTCATCTTATTATCTTCTTACAATATTAAAATGTTATAAACAGTTCTTAACATAACTGAGAATAAGATGCTTTGCAGTTAATGAAAGATGCATGATTGACTCCGCTGTCTGTGGTGAAATAACACTGCATTTTCTGTCAATTTGGCATTTCTGGAGTGTCAGTTCCCCAGGTTCTATATCCAGATAGTGATTGTAGTGAGGGAACAAATGAGCATTGCTGGTTTAAAGTCAGTCTTCCCTGTAAAGGTGTATAACATTTTTTGCTCAACTTCACCCTGTCTGTAAGAATATTTTCATGTCTCTGGTGATCTATGGCTAGAGAAAATGATTTGGTAATTCTCCTGCTTACTACAAATCAAGGTACATTTCAGACTGATGAAGATGACAGTGTGAGTGAGTATTTGTTTCTCTTCCTATGCTCTGGAGTACATATAAGGAAAGACACATCTTGTCCAGTCGTACCACAGTTTGCTGAATCATGAAGCAGTTGCAGCCCTCATTGTCCTGAGGGACTGTTGCCCATCTAATGCAAAAACTGCTTGGAAATTGATGAGTGTTTTAGGCTTTATGGTGAGGTAAACAAGACAACCGGGCAACAGGGTAGGATGTTGTATATGAAAGTGTAGTGATGCTCATTAGTGAGCGAGGAGATCTTGCTGAAGTCAGGCTGAATTTTCTGAAGAGGTTTTATAGTACTTGCTAGTCGATGCATGTATTTGCTTGCCATAAATATTAGCCTGTTTTTTGTTTCTACCTTTCTTTGATAATTTTTTACTGTGATTCAAAACCAGAAAAAGATTGAAAAATCAAATACAGTAATCTCATAAAAAAGGAAAAGTATATTATAGTTGTCTGCATGATATTATTCTTGTATGATTTCAATGTTTTTCCTTTAAAGGGCATGCTATTCTGAATTGGCATTCTTTTCTTCATTTGGTTGCCTTTTTTTGCCTCCTTTCCTTGGGTTCCTTTCCATTATTTCTCCTATTCTCCAATATATCTTCTTTTCTTTCAGTTTATTTGCTCTGAGTGTTTTAATCTATCCCTATTGACTCTTCCTCTAGGTGTCAATTACAGACTGTTATTTTAAAAATTAATCCTTTTTTTAAACATCTTTGCAATTACTGCTATTTCATACTATGGTATTGTTAGATGTAACAAGTGGCTTCTTCAAAAATGTATCTGCTTGTGTGTGCACATTAACATTTAATTCAGAAGAAATTCCTGACTATTGGTTTCACAACTAGTGATTCCTCTGGAGCAAGCTAACTTCACCACTCACTACACATAACTTGGTGCCAATCATAGACCAGCAATGTGAGCTTCCAGGTGTGAAAGAAGTGCTGACAACTACAAACTGGCAGGAGCTGATGGAATGTGTAAGCCAACACGTGATAAGCAGGAACCAGTATCAACTTTGGTTTCAAAGCCTAACACATTTTTTGCCAATGCTGCATTTGCAGCCTTAGACAGGAATTAGAGGTTGTTTTGCAGCAGCCACAGAATAACCTTCTGCTATTGTGCTACAAAGGATATGCACCACTTTCAGCTTTTGCAAACCAGTTTACCACAGAGACTTCCTTGTAGGTTTACCCCTGCTCTGTTGGTACTGTTGTACACAGGCAGCTGGGCTGCTCAGAGCACACAGCTGGTGAGGGGCTTTGTCCCTCTTTTTACAGCAGGCAGCCATTTCTGGCCTTCATCTACACCATTTTAGGAGATGAGCCCCAAGTTGCAAAGTCTGAATCTGGATCCAAGCACAATTTTCTTCAGCATTCACGGAGGATCTGAATCTAGGTTTGGGCTTGCTCCATTTAGATCAAGGCCCAGCTGCAAAGCTTGTCTTCCAACCAAAACTTCCTCAAAGCTCTGGGGTCTAGGATTGTAATTCTGGTAATTGTAATTCCACTTACAGGTATTTTAGAAAACTCTGTATGTAGAAGCCTTAAGGCCAGACCTTTGTCCTATTGAAATCAGTAAAGTCTTGCTCCCTAGATACTGATTTTAAAAAGAGATTTAGGTCATATAGGTAAGATCAATGCCAAGTGGAATTTTCAGGAAATGTCCTACATGCCTAACATTTTGCTGCTAATCAGATGCCTTAGGTCTGTAGAAATCTCCATTTTGTGATCTCATTTTGTTTCACTAGACACATAGCCTCTCTATTTAGAATTAACTCAACAAACATCCAAAACCAGTCCTTGTGTAGTCTGATCTCATGCATTCTAATAGTCGCTTCTAGGGTGGTGGGCTGTTTCCTTTAGCAGGTTAAGCACTGAGAAAGGATAACACAGGAGAGTGAACTGCCAAGCCATTCCAAGGCAACGATTTTTATGTTTCTGCCATTGTGTAAAGCCAAGGTCCAGCTCAAGCAGGTGAGAGATGATGGTGCACTTAATGGCTTAGAACACTGGTTGTCCAAAAGAGAGGAGGACAGTGATGTATACTGAGCACAGCACTCCTCAGTCTCTTATAAGAGTTTTCAGAACAGTTTTAGCTCTTAGCTCTGTGTCGAAAAGGGGTTTGGAAAGCATTTTGCTCTAGGAAAAAAAGAGTCTTTCTAAAGCAAATGTTATTAGTTATTTTTGTTTGTTTGTTTGTAACAAAATTAAAATTGAATGGGTTGTGCTCACCGAGCAGCGCAGAAACAGCAGTTGGCTTGAACTGGAATGAGCTCAACTTGAACATGCTCAGCTTCAGATACATGTTAAAAAATTTCCTGGTAAGAGAGCAATCAAGATTATTTTTATAAACAGTTGCTTCTCCAGCTGTGTAGAAAGAAACACTAGCAGTAGCAGAGGATGGCTGTGGTCACTGTTATGCAGTCTCAGTGACCTCTGATTACTTATCTAGCACTCCACCACAATGCTGTGTGGTGCTCCTGGGCTGTTGTCAGCCTCTGAAACACACCAGCAGTTTCTGTTTACAGTCTGTGCTGAATGAAGGAAATCTTCATATATCTGCATTTCATTTCAGAAGCCCAATAATGACAGCTGGTTTTTAAGTGCCTAGAAAAGCAGCAACAGCAAAAAGACTTTACAGATCAGAACAGAGCTCTCTGCAGCTGCAGCAACACCTGTCATGTCAAGCATGTAGGTTAGGTTGTATAAGGAAAGAGGAATAAATTCATGTGCTGTGAACACTTTTCATTTCTGTTACTGCTCTTACCGTGTGAGTATAGGCAAGAGATTAAAGATTCCAACACAAAAATACTCGTTCTGCAAGGCAAAAACTACTAAGCATCCATATTGCTGGAAAAGAAGACGCTTCAAGTACTTTCATGTTTATGAAAGGGGCAGGGAGCATTTCTAAAGGGGTCAGCTGCATAATACAACAGCGCGTGAGGCTCACATAACTATGTGGGATGCTTTCCAGCAATTGGGAAAGTGGGCAGAAAATCACCTGGGAAAAGTGAAGTCCTTTGTTACAAAGGTCATGTTTTTAACTCTTTCCAGTATCAGCCTTTCTACAAGCAGAAGTTTTCTAGCACTGTGCCATAATGAAATGCTTCAGGCTTTTATCCAGAAAATAGCTTCATTACGGTACATACACAAGTGATGTAAATATTTATCACTATGCATAAGGACTCTGTGCACCTCACTCAGAGCCACCAGAACAGCCCTCTAAGCAACCTCTGCACAACAACCCTCAGTATTACAGGGCAGAGGGAAAGTTGAGCCCCTTCAGTCTGTGAAGCTTGTCCTTCAGTTGTGCATTGCCTTTTCTGGGAGAGTTAGTGTCTCTACATCTTCTACGGCAAAGTTCAGACTGATTGCAGTACCTCAGTATGCATACAATTAATGGAAAAATCATTCCCTACAAGTATGTATTTAACTCATTTTCTCTTTCACAAAGCACACCTTGTCCTGCCTTTTACATTGTGTGTCTTTTCTTTCCTGTACAACACCCTCCAAATGTTCTTCAGAACTTCTAGTATGTATTATATCTGTCAGTAAAGTAAGTTCAGGCAAAATAGTCTTCAATAAAATTGTTTTAATTAGAGAGAGAGTTGTTGGAGAGACTGCCAAGGGAAAAGTCCCGCCCCTTTTTAACTGGGTAGAACGATGTTCTTGGAGAGTTATGTGCTGAGAACTCATTCATAGTATAATGCCTTGGCACTGTAGAATATTTTGTTTGATTGGTATGGCAGCAAACTTTCCTACAATGGTTTCACAGAGAGATTCAAGCCAGGAAAGCAATTTTTACTGGTGAGGACTAGAAAGAAATGGCTCACCGGTGACAGTAAGCAGTTTTTCAAGGACTACCAGTTTACACACACAGATTAGCAGAGTTAGCAAGAGCTTTTGCAACACTGCCATCTGGCCTTCCTTTGAAGGAGAAGACTGCTGTACAGGAATGAGTTGTTCAGATGGAACACTGCACAAATATATTGTTTAAAACTGACTGCTATCTGTAAAGAGGTTAGTACTCAAGTTCAAGCACTTCTGCAGTTTGGTTAGCAGAGGTAATTCCACAGGTGATTGGGTTTTTCACTGAGCTGTGGCAAAGAATAAACTGTAGGCAGTCAAATTCAAAGGTGTTCAACCCTCTTCCTTGAACAAATGATGCCTTTCTCAGAGATTCTGGGATTGTAATCAGAACCAAAATAGATTAAATCAGTGTTTTAAGGGAGAGATCTGTGGATTTGTCTTTGTTAATGTCAATCTATATAGACAATCAGGATCCAGAGTGAATCCTTCTGGAAAGGGTGAACACATTAGTACTCCTTTAGCTCATCTAGCAAGGTGCTGCTTTAAATACTAAAGTAAAATACTAAACCTGGGACTGTAGCTATTTAATTGTTATTTATTCTGGGTAATTTTCTAATTTCTAATGTCAATGATTCTAAACTACTGAAGCCTTACCAGGCAGCAGGAACTCTCACTCTTGGAGCACAAGTAGTTCATATTGCTCAGCTGATCAGAAATGATGTTTCCCTTCAGTGCAAATTATAGCCATTAGGTCCATGCATTCATTTGTTCTGACACGCCTGAGAAATGGCTCCTGTGTTGCTATTCCACAAAGGAAGGAAAACAGCAAAGGAGCAAATATAGCAGGTTTCCCTGATCTGAGGAAATTGCAGAAGAAACCTTCACGATTTCCCTAAAAGTTTCTGTTGGATGAACCAGCTTAGTCTCATATTCCCCAGGAGTTCCCCATATCCATGACATCAGCAAGGACTGTGATTTGGTGAAGAGCTTTTAGGAACTTTAAATAAATACATATTTTGTATGCTTTGAAAGGGAATGGCATTTCATTCCCTAAGCATCTTCCATTAACATCTTGTAAAAATGTTTAG
Source organism: Bucco capensis (assembly GCA_013396975.1). Lineage (NCBI taxonomy): Eukaryota > Metazoa > Chordata > Aves > Piciformes > Bucconidae > Bucco > Bucco capensis. The sequence goes on along the minus strand of VWZO01013351.1, from coordinate 685,151 downwards.
AATTTTCTCAAGTGTTTATCTTTCCATTTTTACTGACACTCCTCTTCCTCCTGCACATTTCATTTTGCCCCTAAGAAGTTCAAATAGAGTAATTAGAAAAACACTAAAGCTTAATTTCAGACTGCCTGGAAAAATCTTCTCCAGGTTTGAGTTAAATAAAAAAAATCAAAATAATGCAACTTTCTCATTAACTTTTTGGGGGTTTAAAAGCACTGACAATGACTGTGGTGACTGTTATTACTATCCTGCTACAAGAAGCACAGCAACTTTTGTAGCAGAGTTCAAAAGATTAATCAGAACAGCTGAAAATGAAAAGAATGACATAGGGAACTGTAAACAACTTGCCACAGCTTGGTTTTTTAGTTATTTTTTTTTGTTGGTGTTTTCAATATCCAATAAAAGTGATCATATGTAAATGAAAAGTAAGGCCAGTGGTTAGATTTGAAGAGCTTACAAAGCATTGCAACTGCTATATATTCCAACTTGCAGAGACTGAAGGACAGTGGCATTTCCTTGTTCTTATCAGAGCTTTTTCATCAATTATTAGTGTTCACTGTTACAAAGATATACAAATGAGACCAGGACATTGGCGCTAGTTATTGTACAAAAATAAAAGTAGAATGAAAGTACAGCTATAATCCAAAAGGGTTATAGACAAGACTGGAAGAATTGTGACAGACAGAATGACATATCTATGGTCATAAATTAGCTGTATTGTAGCAGTGTCCAAGATCTCTACAGAAGGATGGTGATGGGGGATAATCTTCTGTGCTAAACAAAAAACTGAAATGAATTACTTGAGTTAAACCAATACTGTGTCTCCATGGACACTGTTAGATAGCTTTACTCCTGGCTTACATGGTTATAGATTAATTCAGGACAAATGAAAAAGGATAGAGGCAAGAGAGTTTGCCCATAAATTTTGCTTGTGATGGGAACACTGACTCAAAGGTGATTTATAATTTGAATTTTTGCTCTGCAATTCACATACTCTTGCATGCATTTTGAAGTCTTGGCCTCACTGCAGTAATACTCTGTACATTCTCATTTCCACCTAAGACTTCTGTCAATCATTACTGTCCTGCTCTTCTGAAGAAAACCACGCATTTTGATGGAGTATTCTTTTCAGTTTAGTTTACTTTTATTCATGTTCATTACCATCATATGAAAACCACCTTCTTTACAATGATTTGACCTGTGCTCCCAACCTGAAATACTAAACTATTTCACTTTTTTAGTAGCAAGCACTAAATACTATCTCCTTTTACTTACTGTGTTTTCATTCTAAATAAAAGTTGCCTTTGCTTGACTAGTTCCAACATTTTTGTTATCACATCAGAAAAACAATATCTTAACAACCTCAAATTGAGTTTGAAGCAGCAGAGAACATCCCGGTATTTAAGCATTTTGAAATAAATTGTATTGCAGAGATAGCTCCATGAATTAACCACATTAACCACTTTTGCCCTCAGAAAGTCTCACTTACGGAACTTCAGAATTCAAACTGTTTCAAAACTCAAAGCTCTTGAAAACCTTTAGGGCCTCCCTTGAAATAAAAGTATCCAAAAATAGAAAGAGCCTGAAGGTGAAGAAATGAGCTACTAAGACTTAAACCCTAAACAGAACAAGGTATTATCTGAGTACCTTCCACAGGATGGCTACACAGCAATTATAAAGTCCTTGGTTGCCTGGCTGGGATTCTTTGCTCTGTGGGATCAACAGTCATTAAGTTTTGGGGTCTTTTTGTTGTTGTCTGGTTGGTTGCTTGCTTTTTTTTCCTTGGTGGGAGAAAGCTAGGAGAAAGGAGGAAAGGATTATAGAATAAAAGCAGCTGTTGAATTGTGTCATATATGGTAATAAGCTCCCCACCCCCCTTCCCTGCCTAATCACATGGGAAAAACTGCAATATTTCATGAAGATGATCAGAATCCAGCAGAGCATTCCATAACAGAATTGTCTTGGCAGGAGGTGCAGACACAGCAAAGCAAAATCAGATTCATATTGTGAGCAGTTCTCACACATTTTTTTTCCTGAACCTCCTGATCTAAAGCACATCAGAGGTATGCAGCTGTCCCTGACATTTCAGTTGCTTTGAAAATTATGGCCAAGGCTATAAACAGGTACTGAGAGAAAGTGGAAGCCTGCTGAGGGACTTTAATTCAGATATACTGTGCTAAAAGCACCTTACACTATGGAAAAAGTCAGCAGTCACCTTCTGGATCCATTCACAGGTTTCAGATTCCACTCCTGTTATATTCAGGCTGGAGGTGACAGCTGCATGAATCACTGGGGCAAGATGCCCATCTACAAGGAAATGACAGAGATTTCTAGTGAGCTGAAGGTAAGAAAAAGCATTTCTGGGAATTGCTGCAAATTGGATCATCCAAGTCTAGTGAGGAGTCAGCTACAGCTTTGATCAATAAAGGCTGTTTATCTCTGAAGAAGGGTGCTGACAATATTTTGGCCATCTCTTCAAAGTGTTTTCCCTTTCAGCCAGACACACTTCAGTCTTGTCTGGGTTCAGCATGAGCTGACTGTTCTTCATCTAGACAGTTCCTAGGAGGCATTTTGACAAAGTCTAACGCTTGACAGTAGATGTACAGGATGACAAACAAGACAAGGTAACCTTGGGTGGACGCACTCTACATTAACTGTGAGGTAAGTTGCATTTAGCCAGAATTCCCTTCTAGGCGTTTTACTAACACCCTAGCAAAATCTATAGCCATGCCACATACTCTGAACACTTAGCAAAAGGAGCAAACCCTCATCTACTGGCAGGAGCTCGCCTGAAAGACAGAACTGAATTAGAGTTGGGCTAATGGAGATTAACTGGCAGAGCCTTCTAGTGGAGACCTTCTGAATGACACCTCATGACACGAAGCACATCAGAAGACACCCTTTACTTCCGTATGGCTATGTCTATCTACTCTGTGTTGTTGGCAGGTTTTTAACAGGTTGTACTGGCTAAGAGAGATTTTTTCCCACGCTTCTGTCTTGTGTAAATATGCATGCAAAACACTGTAGGATGAGTTTGCCTTTCAGAAAGGGTCAACACCTCAAATAAATGACAAAATTTTCAAAAGCCCCAGAACCTGTGCAGGAACCAGAAAGAGACTTTCCAAACCGAATAAAACAAAACCCACTTTGGCACCCATGAGAGCAATATGAATCTTGGACAGTCTGTGATTGAAATGGTCACAAGGGACTGAGCCTCAAGAATCTGTCCCTGGATGGGGCTGCTAGGTCTTTCCAGAATACATCCTTCATTGCTGCATACTTAGGTATGAAAATATCACTAGGTTTATTTAGCTATTTGTAAGATATTGATGAAACTAGTGGATTATCAGATTTTTAAATCTGAGACTGCCATCTGCTCAGTATTCCTGCTTTCTGAGTGCATTCTTGCAGTTCACTGGTTCTGCCTAACACACATTCTTGCTGCCACTGAAATTAAGAGTAGCTTATTGTTTCAGGTGGCCACAGATATTGTACCTACAGAAGATGATAAGTTGAGCACCTGTAGTGCAAAGCTGCTTCATAATGTATTGAAGAAGTAAAAGCAAGGTTTAAGAACAAAAAAATATATGCTGGTCAGTATTTCTCTGCATTGTACTATTGCTGAAAGGATGTATGTGAAATGCATATAATAGTGTTCAAGAGTGCTAAATAAATGCTTCTTTTGCTTTAGCAGTAAATTTGCAAACTGAAAATAGTATTCTTTTTGGGTTATACGCTCTAGATGGGAATAGTTCAATAAATCAAACTATAAATAAAACAAAACAGAGACCAAGTCCCCGAAAAATTTGGCCCTAAAACCACTATGATGATTGCACTTGCCTACTACATTTTCTCTTCCTGCATATTCTTCAAACTTGCAGTCCAGGATATTCAGTGTTTGCTGCTCAAGAAACTGCTCATTCCAGAGCACACATAAGCACTACTTTGTGAGACAGGAGTATGCTGGAAAAGGCAAAGCTGTACATTTAGTTTTTTGGTGGGCTGAAGGTTTGTCAATGGCTGCTGTGCACGTCCAGTTTTGGAGGTTTCCTTTCTGTCTTTGTTTCACAACACAGCCTGAAATTACTAGATTCAAATGCATATTCATATTTTATGAATTCCTAAGGAACAATTTAATACTTACAGCTGAGACATCCAACCCCTAAGACAAAGATTTGTACTTTTATTTATGGATAGATATTTTTGAAATATCAGATAATATAAATTTGAAACCAGAACTAGACCAAATCAGTATTTTTTTACTTGGTGTTTAAGACTGTATAAGCAAGAAAGAGAGAGGTGGGGGTGGGGGATTGGAGAGATGATGGGGACTTTAAAATGTAAAAGACATTTCCAGAATTCCTTTCTTGCTAATACTTCAAAATCTCACACAGCTGCTACTCTTTTGCTTGTATGATTATTTCTTCAGCTGTGTGGAAATGCTACAAAACCATTTTGTGACCTGTCACAGAAAATATTTTGACTCAACAATCAGTAACACAGAAGTTCCTGCTGAATGGCATTGCCTTACTCCAGTGTTAGAATGGGTAAGAAATATTGTTGATTCTTAATCATGTATTTGGTACTGAGGTATTTTGGACGCTTTTTTCCCAGAAAAGTTGCTTGCTTTATCCTTTTAAGAGTTTTAAGCCTGGTTCTTCATATTTCTATTATGCTTTAAATCCTGAGTTAAGGAAAAAGNTTCGTTCGCGAAGCCTAGCCACGACGACGAAGGAAAAAGTTAAAAGCCAGTTAAGAGGAACTCTCTACTTCAGCAGACACTGATTTCTGGCCCTGTGCTATGTGCAGGGATAAAACTCCTGCAAATCAGAATGATTTTTCTTTTTTGAACAGTAGACTTTAGGGTGGCTACCCAAGTACCTGAGAAAATTGAGATGTTAGAGAAGGAAAAGTGATCTAGGAAACCTGTGAGACAGGAAACGTCTGGGAAATTACTACAGAGAAGTTATTTCAGTTGCTTTAGAAGTGCTTCCCTGATGGTTCTGGATTCTTTTGCAAAATTTCTCAGTTATCAAATCCCACAAAGAGACACGGTTCATCCATTTCTCAAACAGGGCTGACTGACCATTTGGCAAAGTGGGGAGATGCTCAGAGATGGCGAGTGGCTGCTGAGCTGCCAAATAAGGCCAGTAGCCTGCAATACAGCAGGGGACAGAGACAGACTCACTTCAGCTCTCAATGTTGCTGTGAGAGGGCATCAGAAGTCTTACTAATTGTTTTTGTTCAAATCTTTCATATATGTATACATTTATGGTTTTGCTTAAACACTTCTTGCTTTGTAACCAGTAGGCTGTTATATTAAAAAAAAACATTCTTATGCTTACTCTGTTAGCAGAAGTCAGAAGAGCTAAGCTCCCAGACTCTGCAGCACAAGTATATATCATAAGCCTTGACAAACTTGACAAAACAGTGATTAATCCTTTACAATTATACAAAAAAAAAAAAAAAAAGAAATCCTGAAAGAAGCCTGACTACTTCTCTTCACAACCAAGTGTTTGGTTTCTACCATCTTGTGCCATCAAGAACACCCAGAACACCCCAGAACATCAGGGTATCACCTAAAAATGTCCCTTTTCTTCATAGTCAGTCTTCAGGGCATAAGACAATGGTTGGGAAGATCAAGAGGGAATCCTATTGCACATGCAAGTACAAGAGAAACGTTATATACCTAGTGAAGAGCACAGCAATATTCATTAACTTAGATCTCAAAATGTGGGCTGTGTCTGAAGGCAGAAAACTAGGCTAAAATGGACTGATTTATTTTGAGGGGAAATTAGGCAAAACTACTGTTGGTAACAAATGCTCACAGATTTCCCAGCTCGTCATTACAAAGATATTGAGGAGAAGATACAAAATGTGGCAAAAGAACTTTTTTTTTTTCCAATTCCCTTAAGAATGACTTCAGAATCACCATTCAAGCCTCTTAGATAAATGATGTTGCTTGGCTTTTTTTTTTTTTTCCCATAAGAAAAGGATCCAAAGGGTCACTTTCTTTTGACTCCTTCCAGTAATACTTGCACATACAAGAAAATCCCAAGGTGAAAGACTCACATTCTATGTTTACATTGGATTAATTTCTTAGAAAAACACTCACATTTTCTGTAATTTGTTTCATAATCTGACATTTAAGGTTAAGCATTTACCCTGAAAAGAAAAAGGGCAGCCAAATCAGTGGGTGAATTATACTGAATTCATTGGAGTTTCACAAGATATTAGTGAGTGCAGAATTGGTCTGTTGACACCATTTTCAAAGCCCTCTTTATTTGAAGTAGTGCTGAGCTTCACAGTTACTTCAGAGGCTCTGGATGGAATTAGGATCTAGAACAATAAAAAAAGGTATCAGAATCTGACCTGGTGGTGCTCTTATTCAGTCTTTCAGACTTGCACCCAAAACTCCTGACTGGGAACAAAAAGTGAAAAATAACAAACTGAGAAATAAGGTTTTAGTGCTACGAATGGGATAAAATCTTTAATGCATTTCCTTCTCTCAATCCTCCTATGAAAAAATACGATGTGGTAAACCAGGATGTGAATTCAAGTATGGGTGATAATTTGCCTATCTTCAGTATCCCAGCAATAAATGTGGTTTATCAAGGGATAAATATTGATGTTCACAGTGGCTTACTCATCTTTCTGTAACTGTTAAGTGTTGGAAGTTGATAATGTGTAGAATATATTCAAGGTGAACAACAGCTGGATCTTCTCAGGAAATCTGTATGCCAGAGAGGAGGTATTTGACAAACTGCCTTGTGCCTGCAGACTGTGTATTTGTCACAGAGAGTAAGTTGTTTTACCAGAGAAGAGGAAGGGAGGCTAAAATAAAACAACTCAGTTACCTAAACAGTTAACAAGTTCAGCTTAGATGTTTTAGAGGATCTAAGATGTCCTCATATGACACAAGCCCTATGAAAGATTTCAAGACAGACAAATTGAGGCCTTAGGGAATGCCCTTAGGCATTGAAATGTCCCTGGACACCTATGATTAAATGAGTGAATCTCACCCTCACAGTCAATGAAGCAAAACCCCTCAATTTCTTTTTGTCACTTCCATACCGCAGCTAACATGTTCCCAGACAATGAAATTACAAGGACATGAACCTGACAGTCTTTAGAAGTAAACCACAAATGAGGGAAACGGATAAAAAACTACAAGTTTTTCATTTTTTCCCCTCAAACAATCCAGTGGGCAAAATTCTCCCAGGAGCTCTCTCTCTGAAGTAAGAGCAACTGCAGTGCTGTAATTAAGGCAGAAAGATTACCATTTGCCTCTAATTAATTTTTGATTTCTGCTATTTTTTTGGTTCATTTTTCTTTGAAAGCTGTTTTTCACTGGAATGAGAACAGCTGTAAGCTTTTCTTGGTGATGTGGGTTAGGAAATACTATCATTCAAACTGATTGTGTGCACGTTCCATTTATCTCATCAAATTGTAACACAGAATACGCTGCATGCACTGGAAAACACACAGATCACACTAGCACTTGTAGAAGACTAGCACTTGATAACTAAAGACACCAAACTTGCCTAGCAGACACCTGGGAGTAATTTCCACATTGCACAATGCATATCAGTTTCAGAGACCTCATAAAAACTGGAATTCAGATTTCAACCCTGTATTAAGGTACATGATGTATTTTCAGCTATTTTAAAAATAAAGAGAGAGTGAGTGAAGAAAAACTTCTTAGGAGAAAATTTTGGGCGTAGTTTACACTACAAAACCCTCCTTATCCATGCAATATGGTATTTTGCCCAGTGCTCCATGTCAGGAGACAGTAACCTACCTCAATGTGTTGCACCAGGATGTAATTTTTTTCCCCAAGCATAGAGATTAAAACTTGCCTAGTAAAAATTCACCAGAATCCAGGACATGTTGCACCTTCATGAGAAAAAGTTTTGCTGGTAGCATCTCAATTCTTTATGAGACAATGGCTTCCAGTTCAATTTAGATTTAAACAGGAGAAGGGAGGTGTTGCCTTTGACAGATCTCTCTTTTCCTAGCTCTAGACTATGTCACATGTAAAAATACCAGCGTGTCATTTTATGCTTTCCTGATTTTCTTGCTGATCTTGTGGACTACCTCATGTCTTAGATCTGTTCTTGGTAAATGTGATGTCTCGGAATAAAGTTTTATTATGCACTGTATGTTTCCTATATGAATAACAGAAAAAGACAAACTCCTGATACACTCTGTATTCCTTATGCCATTCCTTTGCTCGGTTTGCTGAAGTGATAGGAACTAGTCAAATATTAACATTATTTAGAGCCTTTGCAAATGCCAGCCTTGAGGCTGTTTTGCCTCAGGCCAGAAATCATACAAAACCATTTTCTTAATGAAAAAATCCAGGTTATTCTCCAATGAACTGCACTAAAAATCTCAAAGTCTGATTTAGTAATGCCCAGCCTGCCTCTCTTAGCCTGGGTCAGTTGCCATGGCATCTGCACAGCTCTTCAAAAGAACTAAAAGCCAATGTAAGCTAACATGCTGGAAAGCAGCTCTGTGGAGAAGGACCTGGGAGTCCTGGTGGACAAGAAGTCTCCCATAAGCTAGCAATGTGCCCCTGCGGCCAAGGCTGCCAATGCTATCCTGGGGTGCAGTAAGAATATGACCAGCAGGTCGAGGGATGTTCTTCTTCCCCTCTATTCTGCCCTAGTGAGGCCACATCTGGAGTATTGTGTCCAGTTCTGGGCTCCCCATTTCAAGAGGGACAGTAAACTCCTGAAAAGAGTTCAGCAGAGGGCTACAAAGATGATTAGGGGGCTGGAACATCTCTCTTTTGAGGAAAGGCTGAGACACCTTAGCCTAGAGAAGAGAAGACTGAGACGGAATCTTATCAATACTTATCAATATCTAAAAGGTGGGTGCCAAGAGGATGGGGCCAGTCTCTTTTCAGCCCTGTGGTACCCCAAGCCATCTGCATGTCTGCTAATGGGAAAAGCACACAGGCAGACGCATACAGGTTCCTTTGGAACATTCTGCCCTCTGGAAGAGAAGAAATCTGCCTTTCACTTTGCCAGTGTTTTGAATAGTATTTTTCACGTGTTTTTTCTATGAGCTCAGCAGTCATGCCCTACTGTTCCACATTATCAGCCTTTTTATTCCACCCTGTGTTTTACATTAGCAAATCAGCCAGCTCGGAGATCATATTACGTAAGTTTCTTGTTCTCTCTTCCCCCCCCCAGTTTCTGTGTTTCTGTAATTAATAGGAAGTGGCTCTCCTCTATGGCCTTGAGAAGATAAATGGCTTCCTTTACTCATTTGTGTGCAATTCAGCTACGAGACGACCATTGTTCCTTGAACTGCTCTTTCCCAGTGCCGCAAGCCCCAGGGCTGTTGTGTTTCACAGAGCAAGAACCACCCCAGGGACAGGACAACCATGTCGCAAATGCATTTGGCCCTCACCAGCCAAAGCTCCTTGTGACAAAGTGCATTTACTGCACGTGAGAAACTTTGACCTATAATTTTGACTCTGGAAGATAAGCCTTCCTGTAAGTAGGATTTGCCTCACCTAACAGTAGTCTACCAAAAGACAGTTGGCTGAGTTACTGAGTCTTCCTCTATAATTAGTGTGGAGTAGTATTCAACCCATCTGAAGCAGATAACTTTTCTCAGAAAGTGCCTACCTGCCACTGGATGTAGAGTGAACTGGAGCTGCTACTAAATTAAACATCTACTTTACAGATGACTGAAGTGATATGGTATGAATTCCATCTTACATGGTTTGCTGCATCAGCCAAAGCCTGATCTGTGTGCGCAAATCTCTTCCTTACACTGTAGCTTAAGACATTCAATGCTACTTTGATTTTCTATTTTGAAGCTGTTGTGTGAATTTCCTTTTCTTCTCTCTCATTAGTGGAACTAGTAAATAATTTGCAACAAATCACATACTTCAACAAAATGAACATTTTGGAAAACAAACCTGTGAGCAATTTTCCTCCAATGCATACACTCTTCAAAGTTCAGTGACTGCATTATTTGCAGACAGTTGGGTAAGGATTTCAATACTTAAATTCAAAGATCATGAGTTAGTCTGGTTTGGATACATTGACCACGGAGTATTTTTCCTGTTCTCTGGCAGAATAACAACTAGTGGCTATTTGTAGTAACTCAATTGACTCTGCTCAGCACTGCTTTAAAAGCATAGCAATGGTCTCTTCAGTGACTCAGTTGCATGGCACTAATTTTTCAGCTGAGATGGAATATATTTAAGCTGCTGGAACATGATTGCTTGAGATTATCTTGTCTAAAAATTAGGTTTCATGAGCTGAAAATATATTTTCTGCAGGTGAACTATAATATGCACTTAAAATTCATAGTTTCAAAGAATGCTATTAGTGAATTTATTTGCTACAATGTTCCTGAAAAAAATTACATAAAAGAGAAGAATATATTGGAAATATATTCATTGCTTCTGTTCAGCAACTTAGAATGTGAGAATTAACACTTAACTAGTAACAGGCTTTACGGAATAAAAAGGAATGTTGAATTGTTATTGCCTTATTACATTTCTTCACAAAGAAAATGTGGACAATCTTTTGGTATTTAAGATGTTCCAATGGAGTGGTCATTTCAAGCCTAGCAATTTTTGCTTGCATACAGAAATCTGAAGATAATTTCAGATTTTGCCTTGGGAAACAAATTCTTGGATTCTGCAGCTGTTTTAAAAACAAGGCTGGAATAATTAGAATTAAGTGTCATAGAACAGAACACGGTTGTACCAACTGTTAAAAACAGATGCCTTATTGACACAGCTCAGGAGATAACAACCCATAAAAAAAAAATATTGATCTACATTACATACATAGTCTTCTCTTAGTGTCTTCACTGGGAATCCTTTCCTGACAGTCCTGGCCATAGCAGCCTTCCAAAGAAATCTAGAATCTCTTCTGCCTTCCTACCTTGTCCTCATGTCTTGCTAGAAAGTGAGTTACCTTCCAATAGACAGATCTAATGCATTAATTCTGTCTTCTTGTTCTTATGTTTGTTTTGTCATTCCATATTCCTGTCCTGTGCTGACGGGATTTCCAAGTCTGTGTTCCTTGCAATGGAACAGACTAGTCAGCTAGCTGATATTCTACATAACATGTATTAATTGGTCACAAAACCTAAAGGGTAGAGCTCTGGACATATTCCTTTTAGTGAGATGAGTAAAGGAAATCGGATGTGTCAGAACTGATATTTGGGTCTCTGGCAGCTGAATGCTACGTCAGCACATGTTGATGAGAGATCGTGGACAGAGGATCAGTTCCACAGAGATGTACTGGTAAACTGATTTAGAAGCTGTGCCTAGGCACAGCTCCAAACAAACAGAGATCTGAAAGCTGCCTCCAGCTCAGCAACCTGGTGGCCATTCAGCTGGGCTTAGAAAGCATTTTGTTCTAAAACTTCTAGAGACATATATTATCTATTTTCTTCTATTATGTACCTTGCACTCAACATAGGAAATAAACAGTGATTTCTTTGTGGTCTGAATAGTTGATTTAGTCCTGAATCCTTGCTGGTAATTTGGCAGTGCTACTGATAAACTCCCATAAATTTCAGAAGTGACTATTCAAAGATGACAGGCGCTAGCATGCTTGGCAAAAAAAAAAAACAACCCTATGCTGATTGCTCAGCACATTCTTCCCTGTTTTCTTTGTCATGTTTTCTGGAAGAAGCATGTTGTAACCACTATCACAAATTCCATTTTGGTTCCAAGACCTTTACCCACTCTAGAGAAATCTACACCAGCACTGGAGGAAAGTCACATCCAGAACTGTAAGGGAAGTAAAATATTCAGGAACATTCCTTTTTCAAAAACATATCTGTAAGAATGGCAGTCAGTGTCCTCTAAGGTTTGGAAAAACCTCTGAAATGCCTTTTTCTAAAATTCCTGTTGCAGTTTGCAAAGCTCAGTCTCCAAGGCCCTGTATGACTAATGCAAATCTGTGAGATGTATGTTAGAAGATTTTCCTTAAGAAAAACTACACCAACAATGCACTCACCCTAATAGGAGCACTTACGAGACAAAAGGAACTTCTTCAAAAGTAATAGTACACAGGAAACTCCAGAAATGAAAGGCAAATTGTTTGAAGATATATGCTTAGTCTAAATTATTAGGGAACCAAAACCTCTTTATTCCCTTGAACAAAAATATCAGGCATCTGCACCTGCAGGTGCAGTAGGTCCACCTTCTGATTAAGGAATCCAGAAATTTATAGGATTAATAAAGTAGTTCTGAGGTTTTTAGGTCACTAGCCTTTATCTGGCCTACTTTGATAATGACTAGAAAGGATTATCATCACTGAAAGTGGTTGTATTCACATTGATGTCCATGGTAAGCTTATGCAACTTGTATGAATAAGGGTTTTTTTGATGGAAAATGGTGATGGTCTTACTCTATTGTCTGGAGAAGGCAGACAGATCCAACATAAAGAAATCAAATCAAATACGAAATATGACCATAGGTCAGAGGACAAAAGCCCAAACATCAGGAGCGTATACAATCCATGGCAAGACAGATCTCTATTCTCTAGGCTTGTCAGTCTAGTATCTCACAACTAGAAAAAGTCAAAACAAAAAGGAAAAGGAATTGGAAAACTTCCATCCTTACTATTGTAAACTGTGCACAACACCTGGAAATGCTTAGGATTCCAATAACAACTCAGAATATAGCTTCTTGCTGAAGGACTTTTTAGGATGTCAGGCAGCAACAGGACTAGGGATAATGGACACAAGCTTGAGCAGGGTAGATTTAGGTTGGATGTTAGAAAGTAGTTCTTCACCATGAGGGTGGTGAGGCACTGGCACAGGTTTCCTCAAGGGATGGTAGAAGCCCCATCCCTTGAAGTATTTAAGGCCAGCCCAGATGGGGCTCTGAGCAACCTGATCTAGTGGGAGGTATCTCTGCCCATGGCAGGGGGGTTGGAACTAGATGTTCTTTAAGGTCCCTTCCAACCCTGATAATTCTATGATTCTATGAGTGTTTTATGAACAGTACTAGTATTTTTCAGTGTATTAAAGCTTTCCTATTTATTTTTCTTTGGTTACTTTCTTTCCTGGGGACAAAGCCATCATCAGAGTGAATCTCACCCTGTGAGAATACTAAATGATTGATAACTAGGTTATGTCTACAAAGTGAGAGAAAAGGAGGCTTGGCTAATGCAGATATAATGTAATACTCAAGTATCTATGTGTACCACTGTGAAGTGGTTTTGTAAGTCAAGCACCAAAACTAAGAACTGAATATCTGATTCCCTGAATCCATTGCACATTTCCTTTGCTTCATGTTTCTTTGGTCATTCTTTAAAAGAATTATTACACAAAGTAACATAAAACAATTTATTAAGGACTTACTAGAAAAAACATACTGTAGACTCTCTCTCAGAAAAGCAGTATTTAATTGTCTTGTCTAGGTTGGGGTCCCCTTAAGTGATGACTTGTGATTTGTTTGGACAGTCAGTTTTTCTTCTAAAGTCTGCTGAAAAATTTGTTTGCCACAATGCTCATAATGACACAGTGTAATCAAAGCATGGCTGCTCAAACTTATATCCTATCACCTTGTATTTTTTAATTGTGTCCTTATGCTCTCCTGCTCATCCACCACTTACAACTGGACAAGGAGGCGTCGAATGCCAAGCTGCCTGTGTTTGTGTCATGTTTGTACAGTGCCTAGTCCCACAGCATCCCTGTCTGTATGCATATGTAGTCCCACAGCATCCCTGTCTGTATGCATATGTCTAAGGTCTCTAACTTACATAAGATATAATAATAAAAACAAACTCCCTCTTTTACTTACACATAAAAGGCAAAAAACCATAATGGAAATAGTCACCTACAAAATATTTACGAAAGGAGAGATTTGAAGGTAGTTTTGAAGACAGGTGGAGTCACAACTCCCTAGAGAAGCCTAGCCTCTAGATAAGAGCCAACCTCTAACTCAAGCCAAGGTGAATTTTGGGTAGCAAACAGGACAGGTTCAGAGAAACAGGGAGGTTGGCAGTTACAAAGGAAAAGGGACAGTCCTTGCCAGTCCACACATTTTGTAGCCAGGCCAGCTGGGTTTGATGATAGCCTACTCTGGCAACCTGAAAATTCTGTACCAGAAATTTTCATCAGAGAAATGAAGATTTTTAATAAATGAAATAGAAAAGTCACCATCCACACCCCTCATCTTTCTGCAGTATTTACCATACAGTATTGTTGTTTGTAGCTTACAGAGCACTATAGGTTTCTGCACTCGTGCCTACTTGCAGAAATTACAAGTGAAAGAGGTGAGGTATTGGTAGCTCACTATATAGCCAGTGGGATAGGTAAGTAAAGGAGTCATTAAGGAAGCTATATGGATTTGCATCACATGCACAGTAACAGCAATAGCTCAAGTGGCAGTATTCAGAGTCACTTCAATAATGAAAGGTTCTGAAGTGACTGGAACAGGTCATGTCTAAAACTTTTGCGTTAGCCTGACTACACACCTAGGAAAATGCAAGTGCTTTGGTTTGACCCAGGTCATTTTCTTCATAAACAAGAGCTAGAATTGGATTTGAGNGGGGTGGGAAGCAGTTTTGTGCCACAGAGCACTCTGTGCCAAGGCTGCATGAGCACAGATCACCTGCAGCTGCAGCTCTGCTGTTAGACTACTAAGTACTCGTTTAACAACCAAACATGCTGTGACCATGTCTTTGAGAAGGGCTTATTTCAGCATAGCATTAAAGTTTAAATTTCAAAACAGCATATCCCTCAGTTAATGTTTCCTTTTGCCTTTAATGTCTGTTTACTCTTCCACATACCTGCTCCTATTTTAGGTCAGAGAGCTTTTGCCTGTGCCTAGGATTATACATATCTAAGAGACTGTTTCTGCACGGATAATACAGAGGGTAATTTTAGGTCTAGAACACATACTGAGAAGTGGATGGGCTGCCAGAAGGATTATAAAACCAGTCATGTGTTTTTCAGATCTTAAGGACAGGTTTCTATTAAGCAAAGCTAGGTTCAGCTGTAACAGAAATCAGTGCCAGGTAGACAAGGCTTCTCCAATCCCTCTCCTCCCTCACCCACCCTTCTCATTTTGTTCTTTTGGATAGCTATGAAATGGAAATTTGTTTTGAACTTGCAGAAACCCATGCAACAAGACAGTCTATGGTAAGGAGTTCTAAGGTGAAGGCTTTCTATATAGCTAAGAGACTAGATCAGTGCAAGAGGCATGTCAAAGGCTGGCCCATTGCCAGGAAGATAACCTACCAGTTGGTATTTTGGAACTTACTTACATTAAACAGGCAGGAAGGTGCTGTGTATTTTACCATTGTATAGCCTCTGACCCTGTGCCAAAATAAGCTTCTGAAATGGATGCACAGCACAGCATCTAAAACACTGCACTGTCCCAACTGCAGTAAAAGGAAAACTGTTTTTCCCTGTTGCTATGTACTTTGGCAGATATCCCATCCAAAGAATTGTGCTCAAAGTACTCTGGAAACACCTGCCAGGAGACTACTTGGGAATGTTGTTTAAACAAGCATACCTGCCAACTTTCCAGCACCTAATCTTAAAACAGCCTTGATGGATAACAGGAACTGGGCCATAAGGACAAAGCACAGAATGTGCTTAAAAATTTTCTTGTAATTTTTGAAGCTGCTCTAAGTAACTAACTAATGTACAGACATTTCAATATGCAACAGTACACGTGATTGGATACCAGACAGGAACACATACGTAATAGTGTTACATGTTGATGTTGTGTGAGGAGAGGAAGGATATATTTTTCCTACAGTAATTTACTCTAAAAGGGTTCCACATTATTTTATGCTGATAAGACATCTTTTTAAGTGTGCGTGTACAATATTTTTAGTAGAGCTATAAAAATTTGCAGGGGAAAGCTTTCATATACTTTCTTTGCTCTCAGGAGAGGTCATGCAGAAGCAGAGGTAAAGGCAGTAACCACCTGCCAGATTTGTCCACTGAAGGGCAAAGAATGTGAAGAAAGATAAAGGAAAAATGCGCTTTCTACACAACAGACTTAGCATGCACAAATACACTGGCAGGGTCAGAGCTACTGGACAGTGACAAAATGCAGTCTGCTTCATTAATATCATTCAGTGCATGACACATGCCAGATCTTCTAATGGGAAACTGCCATCCCCACTACACACATACTCCTTCTATTCCCACATACAGTGTATTTATTTTCAGGCATGGGTAGTTCAGTGTCAATTTACTTAAATATCCTGTGGTCCTGAGGATTTCAGAGATCTGTTCAGGTATTTGTTCTTGGCTCACTCCTAACATGTTCTTGTGCAGAAGAACTTGAATCCCACAGCATTTTTCTGGCTGTGATGATTGGTGAGGTTCTCCCACTCCCTTCACTAGATCTAGTAATAGCCTCACTCCACAAATTCAAGCTCTGCAGGAAACTTGAGCAAATATGGGAAATGGCCCTCTAAAGGATCCTCTCAGGCACAGAGAAGAAGACCCAGCCTCTCTGAATCATTCACTCACTCTGCACAAGTGCAGTCATACAATAACTCCAAGAAGGCTGCATTACAGTTCTGCCGACCCACGCAAGTGCCAAAATCCTCAAATCAAAAAATTCAACATTGCACTTAAATCCCAAGAACATACAGCCATTAAGTGAATGACCATCAACGTGGCACATGGCAAGTTCTCTCAGGCTGTTTTACTTTCCCACTGTTTCACATTGACCTACAGCAGCGAAGAATACATCTGCCAATTGTAATGCAGTATTTTGTGAATTTTAAAACTCTGCTCTAACCAGCTAAAATCCAGAAGTTGGCTGAAATGTTCTTCATGTCCAGAGGAAAAGAAACTGTCTGCTATGTCAGCACAAGTATATAACTCCATCCTGAAATATTTACAGCTTTTTGGGATTCTTTTTTATCCAGCTGAAGTCAAATAAATATTGCCTGAAGTCTACTGACTTTGTGGGTCTATCTATCCAGCCTCTCTTGAACGTCAACAGAAAGACTCTTGTTGACTTCAGTAGCAGCTGGATCAAATCCAAAGTCATAATTCATGAGACAAAAGGCTCGCCAAATGTAGCTGCAGCTATTTCTGCAGCAATCAAATATTGGTTTAGGTAGCATTTATCACTGATCTTTCCACTGCAAAGGCACCTGTGCCAAAAGAACAGTCTCAGCTGTTACTCAACAATTTAGGAAACATTCACAAATACTAGGCATCTTTTCTTCATGTAGGGTGCTATGGCTTTGTCATTCCATCTTCTTTGTGACACGGACAAAGGTATCACTAACGATTAGCTAAGGGTGAGTATTGTTCAACCAGCTCCATGGACAACTCTGAAACACAGAGCTCTAAGCTCGGCTTGAGGATGCTTGGAATTTTGTTTTACAAGCATCAATCTTTCATATACAGTGTACTGACAAGAAGAGAGCTTATATGCCCAGGAAGGCAGCAGACCACAAAAATGTAAAAAACTTGAAAATCCTTAATCAACCGTTGAAATCCATACATAATGTGGCAGGGCCAAGTGAAGCCAACAGAATGCGTATGCATACTTAGGTTACCTTTTTTTATTCTTCGTAGTGGGATTGACTTAGTTTCACATCTGTTTCCCTTTCCTAATGTGGCACATGTGATTCCCTTCACTGCCATTACAATCGTAAACTGGATAGCTTAGTACATCTCACCCTATACTGGTCTTATTTACTTTTCTACAACATTTTCTGTAGAGTATTCTGGCTTCTGCTTCATCAGATTGTCTTTTATTCTTTTGAACTGTATAGAAACCAAAACCACAATTGATTTTCTTAAAAATATTGTTAGGAGGAATAGTGCTCTAAGTAAGGTATTTATTTTTAAAAGCCTCCATGGTATTTAAAAATATTTAGTTTAGTGCACATAAAATATATGCAGTACTTTGATATTCCTGCAAGGTTCAGATCTCCGACTTCATGAGAGGAAACTCTGTTTTAGTTCTTATGAGCTCTTTTATCCATTGTCTAATTCTTGTTTCCTGTATTTTTAATCATGGGAGATTGAAGAGTTTAGCTGATTAAAATCAGAAGAACATTATTCTAAAAAACTAAACATAATTTCTGAGGTAAACTGTCCTATATATAAAATTCTTAAGCACAAGATTTTTGCAGCACTTTGACACTGAAATGCTTCCTATTATAAGATATTATGCTTACAAACTCTGAAAGGTGCTTGAGATACTTGGATTTGTCTTCTATGTATTATGAAAACTTTTAGGCAACATGATAATAGATATTAAATTACTTCAGCTGTATTCAGTGCTGTTTGTGATAAATATCAGAAACTCACAATTCATATTGTGCCTATAGAACTCAAACAGATATTATGTTTCTCATATTAAATTTTGCATTTTAAATTCTCTTTCCTATGTCTGAAGCTACCACATAGCAGTTGTATGCAAAGCCCTTTCCTTAAAAAAAGGGAATTTTTAATTTTTACTTTCCCCCAAAGGAACAATATTTCTTGCAAGCAGTCTTTGAAGGCAATATAGTATGGTATACTAAATTTTCTGTGTGGTCTTGAAGAATCAGGAGCTTGGGAACTAAAGGCATCTAACCAAAGAGCTTCTTTAAACTTACTGGAGGTTTGGGGAGATAAGTTTAAGAATTACAAAAGGTTCCTCCACTTCGTTTCTGAGGTGACAGTTTTGTTCTATCACAAATGCTTTTGTTTTCCTTCCCTCTAGTTTCTCTTTCTACATTTAGCAGTTGAGCTGGGGCTACTCTAAAGATCCAGTCACTTTATTCAAGCAGCAGCTAGACCTTAGCTGCTTTCATAGTTGACTGTACTTGACTTTAGCCACAAACCCTAAGTCTGAAATGTTGGCTGAGCTTGGCAACTTAAAAACCATAACAACAGGAAAAACAGATTCAGCCAGGAATTACAGAGCAATTGCTGGAACTTCACAAAAAAACAGTGTCAGACCTGTCTGTACTGGGCAACTGTCACTGCAAAAGACTGTAGAATGCTTTGGAGTAAGTAGGTCAGAGCAGGGATGTTGTCAGTCTAGTGAGAACTGATAGCTCTATGACAATTTGCAAGAAGAGTACAGAGTAGCACAAGGAAGTGTGACATATTGCTGATGAACAGGCTTTTCTAATCCTAAACCAAAAAATTGTTGGAGTTTCTCTAATGCACGTTATTTGTTGGTTCATCCTGTATCATCTGTCAAATCTTTGAAGGACAGGAAAAATCTGCACTGGACTTTATAGCAGAGAATTAAGATGAATGGGTGTGAGAACCAACTACATTGGTCTTATGCCATCTGAGGACTTCTGGATATTTTATACAGTTTTGGCTGGACAGCTTAGCCAGTTGCAGCCCCCTCAGTAATAAAAAGGGCAGTGGACAAGAACCTGTTGCTGTTCTTCACTAGAAATAATAATAATGAAAAAATGGTATGCAGTATAGCCCATAGAATTACAGTGCAAACAGGAGGGAACTGTGTGTACACATCAAAAGTAACTCTCTTCTATGCTACTACTGACCTAGTGTTTTTCTGCCAAAGCCAAGAAGCAAAGGAACAAAGTATCACACTTAAACTCAAGCAGACATCTAAGGAGCATTTTGGGTCTAGAACAATAGCCCCAACCAGCCAAATCAGGTGAGAAGACCATACATGTGAAGGGACCAGCTCTCACCACATGTACTGTGTTCCTCCCCACTATCTGCTTCTGCTACTGGTTGTGGTCATGGCAGGGTGGCTGTGGCATCTCTAAACGGCAAGAAAGTAGAAAGGAGGGAGAGGGAGGAGCATGCAGCAGTTCCAGCAGCAGGTGACCCGTGTGTCCAGGACTCCATGGCTGGCAAACAGCCCAGGCACTCCTATCTCTGACCCTGGCACGTAGCCCAGCTGACATTTTGGTAACTTCTTACATACTCGATAGTGTTAAAGAGTTTTGCTGAAGTCACAACTGTTTGTTCTTCTGCTGAGAAGTGCTGATCAGATTCTTTTCCAACAACTAGTTCAAACAGCATCAACATTCACCTTTTCATTTATGGCCACTAACCTGCTTTCTTAGAGTACATTTTATTTAGCAACCTGCTGTTTTGTAATGGTATCTATTCTGTTCTGATATAGGTGCAGATGCAAAACTTAGCTGTTTTATTTGATCACAGATTTTACATCTTTTAGCACTTCCTCTATTTACTACACTCTGACAGACAACATTATCATAGTTGACTGGGCATAAAATACCAGTCTTGAAACAACTCTGCCTACTTTTTGAAGAAGATACTACTGAATGTGGAAAATCTCAAGTGAATTGGTTCTTCTCTGAGGGACTGGAACAGGAAAAGGAAATGGCAAGGGAAGTAGGTGTAAAAATAAACCATTCTTGTGATCTAAATTTCCTGATCTCCCAGAATTTTTCATAAGCTGAAGTAAAGGGAAAACCTCCTATCTGGTGCATTTATGCATTTTAGATGCGTAAGAATAGGAATATTTATGCTTTAAAATACCAACACAATTTTAAAACACAATTTCCTAATTGCAACTGATATATCCTTCATTTATTTCTTGGTGGCTTCATTTGAAAAAGATACAGGGACCTTGAAAAGTGTAGGATTTCATCAGAAAAAAAAAAAGCAGCATAGACTGCTGTATATATTGAGGAGCTTGCCAAGGCTATGAGAAATAAAAGGAACAGATAAACTAGCCTCCTTCCCCCAAGCTTCATCTCTGTGAATGAAAACTAGGAACATTTGCTGCCTGGGACAGGACTACGTTATTGAAGAAAGCCGTTACGTGCCTAGGTAAAAAAGAACAGTATGTGCTTAGGCTAAGCCAATTGCCCAAACTCATTTTCCATAAACAAGGCTCTGCTACGGAGACATAACTCTGTTTAATCCTGTCTGGATTACTTCATTTGCTAAGCACTCAAGAGCTTGCCATAGACCATGTGATTTACCCAGCTCCATTCACTCTGAAGAGTGATTCTCCCTTTGACTCTGAAGCAGCAAAAAAAGTAATTTCTCAAAGCAGTAGAAGTACTTGTCCCACTGGATCATGAATATCCTAAAAGGCATATCTCAGTTCCAGGAAATGTCTATCCAAACCATTGTATTTCACTTATTTTTATTCTTTGTTTTAAAATAACCTCAAAACCACTTCCAATACAAATTCACAGTTACTTAGTGATTACAGCTACTGGATACTGTAGTGAGGTTTCTTCTGAATGTAAAAGAACCTGGATGTCTTAAAAAAATTATATTTTAGGTGCATATTACCTAACTGCAGTAAATAATTCTTACTTAACTTTTATGTATTTCTTTTTTTTGGTCCCTTTTCCACACTCCCTTACTCACCACATGAAAGCTGGCTTCTCCTCAGATAACTGTTCTTATCTCCCCCACTACATGTCCGTGGCAAAATAGAACAAGCCTTTATGTGTTATGTCCTGACTCTCTGTGAGCTCCCTCTAGCACGTAGACATCTCAACTAAGGGGTCAGGGCTGGCTCCAGAAGAGTGCAGGTTTTGGCCTCTAAGGTGATGCTTTCAAAGCTGCCAACAAATGTGAAGTGCCACATGGGTTTCTCAGGCTGAACTTCTTTCCGCTATGTCCCTGAGCTACAAAAGCAGGCCGGGGAATAACAATCCCTTGAGTCTAGTTAAAAGATTCCAGCTTGTTGTGTGGGAAGTGCCTCAGTGCTATTCCATCATGAGTAGCACTTTGCTGCACTGAATGATCTGTTCTTAAAATACAAAATGGATGCGCTGATTGTATATTGTGAATTAGTTTTTATTTTATTTTTACTGACTAAGAATTTGCCTATGTGTTTATGAATAGAGACTGGACAAATCACTAGAAGTATTCAAGAGAGGGCTCCAGCAGTCATCAGAGGGCAGTGACTATTAATGTGAAAAGAAATCTGATCTTGAACATAATTAATGTGAAACTTGGCAATATCTTCAAAGCCTGAATTTGTCATCCCTTTGCTGTATAAGAGAATGCAGTACAGAGGGCCCAGAGCTGGAACAGAAGAAGCTAGCTCAGAAATGTGCACCATGGTGCTGCACCAAATATTGGTTTGGATGACTTGACTGCATTTTGATAATAAAAATTCATTCATGTTCACAGTTTACATCAAGAGGCCTAGAGCAAGTTTTCTGTTAGTCCTAATCCATTGTCAGATTATTTTAACAGATCAAGAAACCAAAACAGACACTATGCCTTAAATCTGAAAAAATCTGTGATCTTTTCCAAACAGGAGATAGTAAAACTTAAACTGTAACTATTTGTTACTCTCACCCTTGGACCATAGATTCCTGGAATTGAAAAACATTTTCCAATTAAGAATTTCTCACAAGTTATACACTATCCTTAAAAAAAAAGAATTGTTTCAGTGGTTTTTGACCAAAAAGAAAAAAAAAATCAGTGGAAAATTTCAAACCACCTTCTGAGAGCTGACTGGAGTGTGTGGATTTGAGGGCCAAATTTCTCTGGAAGGAATGAGGGTGGAAAGAAAGCATGGGCATTGATTATTAGAAACAGCTGAATTGAAGCAAGTCCCAGCATGCAAGGTACTTTGCAAAATACCAAAGTGTGGTCAGCCAGTGCTAAGGAGGGCTTGTAGCATATGGTATACTCATGTTAGATATTGCAGAGGAAGAGGAAGGACGATTTTCTTATGAGGTGCAGTAAACTGTAGGTTATCGAAAAGTTTTGCTGCTTCTCTTCCTGGCTTTATATTAATGTGGCTTTCAGAATGGTTTTAAGTTTTTTATGATGCCAACTATTGGAAGTCTTGCTGGTTTTTGTTTGTTTATAGCTCCTCAGTTGAGCTGATCCCAAATTCTGGGAGAGTGTCTCTTGCAGAGAGATCACTATCTTATTTCTGCACTGCCTCCTTTTGTAGACTCTGCCTCTATTCCGTTTGTTAGTTTCACTGAGATTGCCTGTAAATCATTCCCTTCGGGGCTGTTTTGCTCATTTTCTTCCTTTGTTTCTAGGGTATTTTGCTGGCTGTTTTCCTCTAAGGAACAATTCCTGCAGCTAGGCCAAAGAGCTTCTTCAAAAGGGGCATATTTAAATGCCTCTAAAAATTGCAAGGAAGAAGACCAAACATTCAAACTTAAAACTGTCTTGCTCAACATAGAAACAAGGAAAGGGAATGAGAGGTGGAGATGCCTTAGGAGCTAAGCAGCATGACCACATGGTCCTGCTGCCCTTCTACAGGCTGGCAAGTAAGGAAGTACTTATTCAGCTGCCAACATATATAGCACCACAACAACTTAGCATCACGATAGTTAACTTTCTTTTCAGATTTTTCAGTGCAGTCTAGTAATCCCATAAAGCATTATACTCTCTCACACACTAGAATTACATACATATACATATATGTATTCCTGTGTAGAATGCTGTCACCAGAATTATTAGACAGTGCTACAGCTTGGAAAGAAAGATATGTTACATACTAAAATGTGAATTGTGTACTAAATCTATCTCCTGTTGCATGAGGATTCTGAAGAGTTCCCCACCCATAGTGTCAAAGGCTTAGTGTATTCTGTGCAGAAAGATGTTTTTTAATCAGGTTCTGCTGGGGGGGGGGGGGAATCAATTAAAAATTGTTTTTTTTTCACAACTCAAAAAATGAAATCTCTTAAAGAAAATTAGTAACAGATGGAAAAATAAAAGACCAGATTTCTGAAGCTAATAAAAAAAAGAGAGTTACGATTCCTAGTTAACCCTGTATTTCAGTGGGAAGAGGTATCAGACTTGCCTACATATTTTGAAACTCCTAACCAAAAATACTGCAAATAAAATGTGGGGGACAATCAAGTCATCATCAGAAAGTGGATAATAGGAAGAGAGAGAAATAGGGTTTTTTTGTCATACAGATGAAGTGTTTAGATATACCACACTTGAATCAATCCCACTCCTCACTGTATACAGAGAGGAGGACTCTCTGGTCATGGTAAACTGTTCTTCAGAACAACTTAATTGGAGCTACTGTGCTGGATGTTGAAGTGGGAAAAAATTCTAATGGCTTGTCCCCCAATTAACACTCCCAAATATGTTGTTCAAATTCCAAATTTTATGAACTTGGCCTACTTTATAGATTAGTTCTTTTCTCCCATCCAGCTTCTCTTACTGCTTGAATAAGGAAAAGAAAGCAATAGTCACTCTTTGGACTAATGACATGTCTTTAAGACAAGGAGGGAAGGAGAGAGACCTGCACCTTGATGAAAATTTACTTGCCCCTGGGGGTTGTCTTTCTGCAACTCTTGTGAGTCTGCCATGAATCAGCCCAGTTAAAATGTCATCTCACTCCTCACGACTGCCATGACATTTTGATTTTAAGAAGAATAATGTCAACCCATGTCAGCTGGATTTCCTCGGTAATTTCATTTTTCCTTTTTGGTCTATGTATGTCTCATTTTCCCAGTATTTTGCTGATGGATACTCTTGTACTTTTGCCTTTTCCCCTAATAGTTCCTCTAAGTCTCTTTTTAAAATGACAGTTGATGTTGAAAAGCGAAACTGTCACAGTCCCACAGCTGGACTGAACATTGATGAAACACAGCAATTGCTGGGGCAAGACAATGCGTGACCCCTAGATGTTTTCCTAGATAACTGGAATGGACAGCATTAAGTCAGAGACCCCCATATCCTTACCTCCCCAGTTTGCTTTGTCTAAAACTAATCTGTATTGCCCACAGCATGGGACTTTTGTCAAAAGGACTGAGCATAGACAGGGTGGGGATCTTGTTATGATAGGGTGTGGTTTTTCTGTAGTTGAAAAGACTCATCACTCCATTGTATTTACAGGAAAAGAAAATCAATCTTTTAAGCATGTCCTCATCCTAACCAGTTGCTGCACACACAGATAAGAGTGAAATCCAAACTCCCCACCTCTTGTAGGCTTCATCTAATTGAGTGTAAACCTCTGGATCTGCTCTAACACTGCAGTATTAGTTGTAGAAGAGAATCCTTGGGAAGAGAATCCTCAAGGAAGCAAAACCTTTATAAAATCATGGTTAAATCTGGATCAAAGTATTATAACATTTTAAAACAGGCACCTGAAAGAGGTAAGAGTAGCTCCTAGATATTATTAAAGGTTATTACGTTAAAAAAAAAAATCAAAACCCTGCAGTAAGTTTTATTCTAACTCTAAACAATGCATATTAGGAAACTGGAAAGCCATATCATCTCCAAAGCTGCTCCGCTCTCAGCTTTGACACAGGACTCATGCCCAGACCTTTCTGTTCCTGACTTTTACTAGGCTTCCTACTGTGGATGAAGAGGAAGAGACTTGAAAGCTACAGAGCAGAGGGGAAGCAGCAAGGAGCATGCACTGAGGCTAAGCTGCAAGAGGGTATTAGAGCTACAGTTCAGGTTTATACTCTGGTGAGGAGAGATTCCTAATGAATAACTTGGACTTACAAGAACTTTCGGAGAGTGGTGCACTCCTGCTAGTTCCAACCCTCAAGAAAAATTTTCAGTTTTTTTTTATTGCTAGCCATGATTAACAATCTGATCCCAGTTTATCCATGGACACCTCCAAAGGTCCTTTCTGCACCTCCACCAAATTTTCTCCTCTTCATGTGTAACCCTAGATGACTCAAGGGGAGGGATCACAACTTAAAGAGAAACAGAAACAAGATAAATATAGAAAGAGCAGTACGATTCTTACTCCGCAGAAGCTGTATGAATACAGCTCTCCTGGTCTGTCATACAGCCACTGTAGCACAGGGGTTAATAAAGCTTGTTGACAAATTTTCCTCTCTTTAGGCTTGTTATTTTAGTATACTGAAAATACTTTCAGTACTAAAAAGATGTTCTAAAGTATTGTTAGCTTATTCTTAATACTTAAAAAGTAGTTTGGTTTTTTTTTTAAACAGACAAGGAAACCAAAACCAGTGACACAGTTCAGGTATTTTTCCTGGACACCATGCAAGAATTATAGGGAAAGCTCTTACATGAACTTTTCAACAGAAGGTGTATCAATAGAGTTATGGAATTAAGTAGATAGATGTCCCTGCCCACTGCAGGGGGGTTGGACTAGATGACCTCCAGAGGTCCCTTCCAACCCTAACCATTCTATGATTCTATGATACGACCATTTTTGGCAGAAAAGTTTGAGAAAAAAGTTGCATCATGACTTTTCTCCCCCCCCCTTTTTTTTTTAGAAATTAAGTGATGTCTTTTTTTATCTGCTCCCCCTCTCTTTTTCCTTTCCCAAATGAATAATTTTGAACCAAATTTGCTTTTTCAATGAAAAAAATTTCTTTGCTTAAAAAGGCATTTTTTGCTTTTGCTGAAAAAGTGTTTCACAAACACCCACAGAGTAGTTCTAGTCAAGAATTTCATTTCACTCTTAGAGTTAATGCTACCACATTATTTTTTCTCATATGGGAGTGAGTACAACCATTAACAGTGTGGTTGCGGTATATGGAAGATGCAGTTCCATATTTTTTCATAGAGTAGCATTCCTTACTAGAACTCTACTACCCAGAATATTACAAATGAGGTAGAAACAATCAGGTAAATGCTACAGAGCCAAAGAACATAGCCTAGAGGACTTTTTTTCCTGAGGCACTATGAAGGACAGGCAACGTGCTTGGAAGAAATGAAGTGGTCACATTTTTTAAAGTGCGGGAAGAAGTTTATGTGAAGGTACACAGCCAAAAGGGGGATGAGCAGATGGAGGGAGTTGCCCTGGGGAACAAACATGCCTGAAAGCTTTTAGCAGCACTACCTGATTTGCTAACTCGGCAGCCCACTGTACAGTTCATTTATAGTGCATCTAAATAGCACTGTTGTATGCACTACTGACAGCCCCTGGAACACAACCCTTTTTCTGCTCTGTTATCATGTTAAGCCACTGCATGGACATGTTTGCATGAAAACATTAAAACATAGCATTGAAAACACAAAGTTTTTATGAGGAACTGTCAGCACTCGATCTCCTATAGCCATTTTGCTTGCTCACATATACATATATTTACATAATTTTTAAAATGTGTATTGTTAAGCTGATTGTAACCACTCCAGAGGAGCCATAACAAATCTATTACGTAAACGTATCACTGCTACAATTTATAACTCTCCTGTTATTTACTCAACAGAATGTGTGACTTTTCCAAGAGAGCCATTTCCATCTGCCACATAAAGTAAATTCATCTTTAGCTGCTTACGCAAGCATGAGTTGTAATGACACTTAACATTTCAATAGTGCCATACATTTTGGAAGATCTCAGTGCATCTTATAAAAATTAATGAATGAATCTAGATTTAAAAGAAATCCCATGTGGTAAGAATTAGAACTAAGCCAATAATACACAAGAAGGTCCCAATTCCCAAGTGACTATGAGTCTGCAAGGTCCACAGAATTCATTTTTCATCTCTGTTTGCAGTTTACAATCTCAACACAGGAGGTTTCTCTGCAAACCAGTCTTAATTCTGCAAGACATTTGTTTTTTTCATGCATGCACACAGATCCCCAACTACACAGTGAGTTCATTCTTTTCAGGTTCCTTATATTTTGTGTTAAGTCTTCCCAGAAGAGCATTTTGCCCATTAGTCACCCCATTGCATGGTGTTTTTAGAAGTGCTGGAGGAGGCAGATGGTAAAATCAAGCAGAGCTTTCCCCAGCTAGGCAGCAAGGACACAGCTATGCAATCAGAGATTTCTGCTTGCTGGAGGTTTGGGGTTTTGAAAGCTGTTAACAGAGAGAGGAGCTGCAGGTGTCCAGACCAGAATGTTAAAAATTCACATCTGTCTGCTGCAGGACAGTGACATGGTAGGGAATATTAAACAAAAATCACCTCTGGTTACTGGTTATTTTCATTTGAAATCCAAGCTTATGGATTTCTTAGATATGCCATGACCAAATTGTATTGTCTTGAACTTATTTTTTTGTGAGAGTTCATCTGAGAATGAAGGAAATGGAAATGAAATTCCATATTAACGTCATTATGAACATAAAAAAAAACCAAGAGCAGCCAAATTGTCAATAGTAAACATCATTTGGAGAATTGACAGAGGTGCTGAAACTGTGTGTCTTGCAACAGTTTGACATTCTGTGGGCTGGCAAACCAACTGCAGGGAAAAGCAATGCGTGGCAGGAAAACAGCTCACAGGAAGGTAACAGCTAACCCCCCTTCCCCTTTATCACTTTATCATAACCTTTTCTGTGATTTACTGCTGCTTATAGCTTCCCATTCATCCTGCAATGATATGGGAAAATGCAATGGGTAGAAAATTGGTGGAAGTCACCCCCTTAACACTTCACAAACCTGGTTCTTTTCTGGCAGCTGATCGACCTTGCTGCACCTCAATTTAAAGCCATGGAGCTTAGTTTTGATAAATACTTGTGTAACTGAAGTGAACATCATTTCCAAATTTTCTACATTGACTGGGCAGAGACTTCTATGTAAGTGGTACTTCTTACATTAAAAGCTGAATTCTGGGCTCTGTGCAGTTGATGTTTCTATTTTTTTTCTGGCTTTTCAAGGATATCTAAGCAATTTTAAATGGACAAGTGCACAGTCTTACAGTACAGAGAGACACACTGATGTGACAGATGAAGATGAATGATACATTCAAAAAATAGAGAACTTTGAATATCCCCTCTTCTATAGATTTAATTTAAGTCAGATCCTTCAATATTGTATGGATGCAGTTTATATTAAAGAGTTTGAGAACAAACCCTAAGCAGTGAATTGAAACCTTTATCATTCAAAAATGTAATACAAAAGTGAGTTAAAAAATACAAGATATGAAAGACCTTGGAAAAATTAATGGTCATGCCCTCATAGCTTCTAATGATAAGTGATGTCTCATATGCAGATTGAAAATCGCTTGACTCTTGTTTATGAGGAGTTTTTCCATTTTTTGATTATTGAAATAGAAAAAGAGGACTTAAAATATTTCTAATTACAGGGAAATTCTGAATTGGAAAATGTATCTCATTTCTGTACATGCTTCTTATTGATTTTCTGAGAGATACATAAAGTGCCAATTTGAAATGCAGCAGATGTGGAAGGATTCCAACTCTCTCCAAATAGCAGAGGTTGGTATGCAGCTGAGCCCCACACATTAGCAAACATGGTTATTTGAAACCTCAGTGCATGGGTCCTTTGTACTATCTCTTTGAATACAACAAAAGATGTAAGAAATGTTTACATCTGATCTTTCAGCATGAAAGGTACTGTGAGGCTAAGCAAAGAAATATCCCCCATCAGCACAGCTTGTGAGAATGACCCTATTCCAGCTTTTCTCTCAGCTCCTGCTGTAATGGCACTCCTCTAGAATGGAAACAAAAGACACAGGCAGAGTAGGGAATGCTAAAATGGTATTTTTTTTCTCATGGCCCTTTAACAAATCATACTTAAGAGACATCTCAATTTACAGTGGGAGGCAGGCAGACCTTAAGAGCACAAAAATACAGGAAAATCAAAGAGTTGGTTTAAATTCTTTCTCTCTTTTTTCCAGTGTCTACACTAACCACAGTGACTGAAATCAAAGAACATGGTTTATGCCACTGCTAGCAAAGATTTTGAAATTAGAAATTCTGAACTTTTTCATTAGCCTTTGAGCAACAGTTTTATCATTTGACTTCCAAAGGATCCTTTCCAATTATTTTTTTCTATGTTCCTATGATGATTATGCAACAATAGATTTACCAGTGAAAAGAATCAAATGACATCAGCTTTTTGGAACTTCTAATCCATCTTCTATTTAGGAAAGTAACTTCATATGCTTCAAGAAGCAAAGGAGAAGTTCAGATGAGAAGATGAAGATCAGAATGGCTTTCGAATGACCAGCCTCCAGAGAACAGACCTCTTACATGTGTTCCCATCACAGTGAACAATCTATTTTCCTTCCTTTTGCAATCATAAAACTTCAAACATAACACTAAGGCATCCCTGAGTGGTGCCTTCCCATTTTGTTCTTTCCCAAATATTTTCCAGGTTACAGAACATTTTAACTGCTTCTTTTAGCCATGTAGTTTTCCAGCCTTACTTCCCAGCACTATTCCCTTCTTCAGAAACAGATTATCTCTCTGGATGAGAAGTTTCAAGGGTGTGTCACATACGCTGGTAACATCTCATTATGCTTTCCACATCTACTGTGGGCACCATAGGATTTACCTCTTGACTACGTGTAATTGGCTTTTGATATCCTCCTGAAAAGGCTATGGTTAGCGTTATTTCCATCCAAATCCAGGCATTTAAGTTTGGGCTGATACATCTTAAAAACCTTTTAAAGATTCTCTAAGTGTTAATCTTTCTATGCTATTGCAGGAGGTCATGGGATGATACAAAGCTTTGCAAAATGTAGTGGATGACCAAACAGGTTGGTAGACCACTGCCAGAAGATCTTCTTGTCCAGTGGAACGATTTTTGTTCAAATCCTATTTAGTTACTGATTTTGTCCAGAAAGAGACCTTGTTATTCTTTTCCAGGTAAAATCTCAGGATTCATCTAGCAAGCAGATAGCATGTGCAGTCAGGAAACAAGATGCTGAAACACAGCCCGGAGTCAAACACACCAGTAAGTGCAAGCGAATAAAAGCAGATCATGCAGTTGGTACTGAGGATCCTGTGCAAGTCATTTTGTGTTTTAGTTCAAACTTGAGTTAGTCTGATTCTCTAGATGGGATGTTCCCATGCTCCAAAGTGGGTCTCTCTAGGTAAGGTGTCCCAGAAGCCTAACTAGGTATGAGAAGTCTGCACAAGCCAGACCCAAACACTGCAGCATTTGCTGCCTTTTGTTTGCATATGGCAATAAGGGATTGGTGGCAAGTCACCAGATATAGCTCCATGGCAAAACTGCTCATCAAATTAAAATTTCAGTCCAGCCACTGGATTATCCTTTCACCTGGTGAGAGGGGCTTAAGGCTTTATAATTGTGTAGGTGGCAGATGGAACAAGTGATTATCTACACATGTATAGATAAAGTAAAAAATATGGTTAGCAATGATATTTTAAGCCTTTCTGTGAAAAAGTCCATTACTAAATATATCTTTTCTTTTATATGCCATTTCTGAAAGGGAGATTATGATTGAAATGTCATTTTTATTTGTATTTTCTATCCTTGGCTTTGTTGCATCTAGAATAAACTCCAACTCTTTTCCCCTGAAAAGAGAGACTATAGTCTCCCCAGAGAGACAACATAATACCAATTATTTACAGTTCCAGGAGAGAGATTACTTTTAAGTTAGCAGTATACTTAGTGAATCCTTAGTGTTTGCTTTTACAAATGGTTTCTACTTAATGAATTCTTAGAAAATTGATTTTTATATGATAATTTGAATGATGGCTAAGTAAACATGAGGAAAAATGATCTAACAAGACAGACAGAAAGGAGAAGGAAATCCTATACAAACTTTGCTATTACTTCATTTAGGATTTGGCACGTATGGTCTCAGATGGAGTTTAGTATGCAAATAAAAAGCTGTTTGAGATTGTACTTTTACCAATGCACATATGAACCACAGAGAGCATGAACAGGAAGAGATGCATATGCTGTGCTGCAGAAAGTGTGAACAGAAGGTGAATTCCAGAAAAAAACCCTTTGAAGGAAATATGTCACTTTCTGCCCTTCAAGTATGATTATTTTGGCTCTAAGAAACTTATAGCTGATGTAATTTTATCAGTTTTTTATTTTTAGTAACCTGAAAATGAGAATCCCTAATTTCAGCCCTAGCTTTACTGTAACTGAACAGAATTAAACATGAAGAACAGAATATTTTTGTCTTCTGACATAAGGGCAGAAGCTGCAGCTGTTTCAAAGGTACTAAAACTTCCACATCTCTAATCAAGGGAAATGGTGTAAGAGATTAAGCGCTCAAAGTAAGACAACCATCAGTTGCATTTGGACTGCTTATGTGAGAAAAGCATCCTGTTGTGTTTATGTGCATTTGGACTTCTTGATTAAGAACACTTTAGGGCAGGGTCCCAGCCTCCCTGCAGTTATGGCACAGCTGCCTGGACCCATCCTGTATTAGAACTGCTAGCACAGTAGTCTGGTAGCACCAGATTATATATTAGGGAGTAAAAGCAGGAAGGGGAACTATGGTCATGACTTCTGCTCCTAAATACATCAGAAGTTATCAAATACATCAGAAGAACTTTTGCAAATATCCTTCATAATAATTTACAATGTGCAAAGCAATCAATTTCCTTTAGCACTGAGTCTGATTTGAGAGGGAATCAGCAATCTTGTAAAACTGCTTATACTTAGAACTATGTGATTTTGTTTGGATTTGCTGAAACAGCCTGACTGAAAAACATTCCAAGGTTACTGACACTGTCTTCCAGCAGCAGAAAGTCTGGAGCAATGAAGCATTTTACATTTCAAAAATTAACATTTTCACCCAGAGAAAATATGCAAAGATATTAGAGAGAAAGCAGATTGTAGAACAGCAAAAGTAGTCTTTGAGCCAGAGCAGTGACTACTATATATCTGAAGTTAAACAATTCAAGATACACAACTATCTCCTCCAAGCACAGAGTGGCTGTCTTTGTTTTTATATCCTCCTAAACGTCTAAAGAAATGGCACGGTAAAGCAAACATGGCCTGCAGCAAAGAACCAGAAGGAAAAGGTTTGCGGGGAAAACCAGGAAGCAGCAAATTAACAAGGAACTGATAGTTTAAACTTCTAAGGCTTGGGGATGTGTTATTTTTTTCTAATTTACCAGACATGGACAGACATTTGAAGCCATCCTCCAAGTCAGCAGGAGTTTTGGTATTCACATCCAGAGGATGAGGTACTAAGAACAGCCCAATCAACTGATTCCAAACATGGCATAAACCAGCTTTTACTTATATAATTAGTTTTAGTAGTGGCTCAAGAATTTGGGGAGATGAGCATCTATTTATAATTTTATATTTTGTCAAATATTATTAAGGAAATAATAATACTTGCTGCTTTGCACTTGAAGAAGTCTGTATTTTGAAAAAAGATTTTTTTTCCTCTGTCCTTTTACCAGCCAAAACCTTCATTGGTAAAATTACCATTTACATGACCATAAAACCAGAATCAGGATCCGATTTATAATGTCCTTTGAGGCAGGTAAATATTTTTTCCATTACACAGGAAAGGTAATGAGTTGTATAAGCTGAGCAACTTTCTCTTAAAGCCACATAGTTAGAACTGCAGAATTCTTGTGTTTCATGTTGTTTGTTTCTCTACAACATGAGAAACTAGAATTATTTGAAGATTTACTATAGGCCACATGTGGACAATATGACAATTTGATCATGAAGTTTGTTATTTTTTTTTTTTTTTTTTCAAATCTCAATTAATAAATGAGTGGTTTTTATAGCTTTCTAATAAAGAAGGCCAAGCAATTGCTTGATGGCTCTGACAAATTACAAATCAAGATTTCAACGTCAATCGAAACTGAATTTTCTGAAGACATCTTGTCTCCAGTGTGTTAATTTTCTTCAGTTGCCTTCTCCCTTCCCCTCTCAATCTCAGTCTATTCTTGTCCTTTCAGATTTTTTGAATTTATGTGACAGGAAGAGAAAAGAACACATGGATGCTCAAGATCATCATCATGATTTTGTCCTTTGACATCTCCATCTACTTTCTCCTTGTGTCTTCTACAGAACTGACTGAGAAAAACTCACTTGGTTATAACCAACATGAACAGAGACTTGTCATGTTCAGGATCACACCGTGCTGAAAGCCAGTTTTCTTCCTCTAGCACAACACAACACCTTATTTCACCACTGACTGCAGAGCTGAGGTAACTACACAATTTTGGTAAATCAAAGTGAATAATCAGTTCCTTAAAACTAAATAGGTATGTTCTGTTGAAATCCAGGCTTGCTATGTTCTTCCAGCTAACCTGAAGACCTCAACATCATCAGATGAAAGTTTTTGAATCTAGTCTATATTTATTTCACTGCTTTAACTTATTTTCCCTATTTTAGCAGTAAGAACATTTTAAAAGCTTTTCCCTTATAAACTAGCCACTAATTGGAGAGTGCTCTTTGCCCTAAGGTGTCCTTGTATTCTCCCCTCCCCTCCCCTTAACCATGAGAATGCAGCTTTGGGTATCTGACCATTCACTTGTCTCTTTCAGCTGAAAGAAATTCTCTGCTTCAACATCCCCTTTTAAGATATTTCTGCCCTTTGCCAGCCATCTTATTCCATTTGGAAATGAATGTGGCATGTAACATTTACATCAGTAAATTGTGCTTTGGATACTCCACAGCTGACTTAAGAGTTTCGTTTTCTTAATGCTTACAAAGTTTCATCTCTGGAAGCTAGACCTGATTTGAACATGTTAAACACTTGGTTTTTTCCACTGACAAGATCTTTGGTACCAAATTAGAAACTGTCTGACCTTTGGTAGTTTGAACAAATTGAATGTTAAAAAGACAGAGCCTGTATTTGTTGAACTCAAAGTAAAAACATTTCTAAACTCTGAATAACATTCCTGAGCTCATTCACACTCAGATTACCATCAAACAACAGATTTTGAACTTGATCAAAAAACGCAAGAGAATTTCAGTAGCCTCTGAGAGGATTTTCCATAACGTAAGACTGACACTAAACTTGTATGTGAAACCTTAAGCTTCTTTCTTAGAAGACTAGCACAGGAAGGAGGCCAAAGAAGCTGCAAAACTTCAACCGTTCTGGGTCTCAGGGCTGTTTCTAAACACTGAGTGAAAAAATAGCAGAAGTTACTGCACCGAGTGGGCTGCTCTAACTTCCACTAGGCTAGGCAAGAAATTTGGTGTGTTCCAAGTCAGAGCACCACAAAAAAGCAACAGCAAAGACAAAGAGTCAATTTTTATGAACCAAGATTGTTTGCAAAAAAGGGGGGTGGGGGGAGAATCTGCTTTTTGGGGAGCATGGCTCTTTTTCTTAAAAAAAATTCTTAAAACCTTTCTTCTTTTAGATAATGAACTCCCCTCTCCATTCAAGAATATTCTGGACAAGAAACTCCAATATTTTTGTGCTCAAGTCAGCATTTATATAAAAGGAGCTTTGACCAGCTGTATATACAAGTATAGGCCTGTTCCCAAGAGGTCAAGTGTGATAAACATCTTACAGCAATTTTTAGCACATCCTGTATCTTTCAGCACAATCAAGCAAGCACAACTCATTTTTTATCAGTATGACTTGGCTGAATTTTCTGGAGCAATGCTGTAAGAATGTGCCCACATTCTCAAGAGCCTGAGTTTTAACATAATTTGATTTCTGAGAAAGTTTGGCTGAGGATGATGTAAACTGCACCACTGTTCTTGCTGAGGGATTTCTGCAAAGTAGCTTTTCTCATGCATTCTGACTTCACCCTGAATTGTTCTTCAGGAAGGGGCCTCTTTCAGAGGTGATGAGAATCCTCAGTTCCTCTGAAAGTTAGTGAGCTAGTGAGTTTTTTGCACATTGTTACGTGATGCTGAAGTTCTTGTATGCTGCTCTAAACCATATTTATCTCAGCTGGCTCTTTTCTGCTCTAATTTGGGATTTGGCCAGAACATGTTCACATCAGCCCTATCTTGACATCAACAGTTACTTATATTTCTTCATTATTTCACTTCTACCAGCTGGCTTATTATATTATAGCATGTCACAGGAGACTGTATCAATTACATGAAGTTATTGTATATCTGTGAGCAAAATGTGAAGCTGGGGTTGGGAGAACAGGTTTTTTCACAACTGTGGAAAAGTAAAATGGCATCTTTACAAGAATAGGTGCTAAACAGTAAATTAGAAACCTAGAGATCTCCTGATTTATGAGTTACAGTTACATGAATGAGTTATGTTACCACAAACATACACCAACCAAATATGCAGTTAAACTCCTTGAGTAAGTCAAGGACTCTCTTTGCTTACCTATCCAGAGGCATTCTAGAAGTCTAGGCTTAATGTTTCAAGTTATCTTTAAAAGCACTTCAAATATTCTATTGTGTAAACCACAGTGAAAAGAAGTCTAGTAGCCTAGTTCTAAATGAGAGCACCCAGACCCAGTGTGGGGAAAAGCACTCAGCTTCTGCATTGACTTTGTATCACTGAAGCAGTTGTCAAATTCTCTAGGTAGATGAATGCTGAAGCAGGATAAAGTGACTAAGCCAAAATGTTTCCCTTAAACTATATAGTGGCATATGACAAAAGAAAAACTCCAATGAATCAATTAATAACGGCTGGGAGTTTGCCCTCAAATCACTATTTTTTTCTATTTTACAAATCATGAAGCTGTATCCACATTTTGTGAAGGTGTATTTCATGCAGTAATACTTTTATGCCCATGGATACTACTCGACACTATAATTTGGTGAAAGAAAGCAACACTTATATCTTCTGCATCCATGGGTGCAGAAGAAAATGGTACAACACATAGAACTGTACAATGGCATTTAGGCTGCTACTATTCAACTATTGCTGTGAAGAAAGCTTTTGAGAAACTAAAACAATAATGTTATTATTGTCACCAAGCAATTCTGCTCAAAGAATCAGTGCTATATATAAACTCCTACGAATGTTTTCATCAGGTTGGGAAGCGAAGTCTTTGTGAGGCTGAAAAGGAGGTTTAGTAACTGAACAAGTGTCCATTCTGCACTGCATTCCCCAAGGGTTAGAAAAATGGCAGAAGGCTACATAGTTTATGGCATATCAGCATTTTTTTCATAGGCAGAACTAGAAAAATGAAAATATATCTTTGTTTTATACAGATTTTCTTTAGCCCTCAGACTACTGAGCTATTCTTCAAAAGCCTTTCACTAACAAAGACTTAATATTTACCAGAGGATTGGGCAAATTCCTCAGGCATTAGAAGTCTGGTTGATTAAAAAAGCCTGCATTTAGTAACTAAAACAGTGCATCTAATCCACAACTTGAAATATTTTGGAAGCATATCACAGAGTGAATAATGCAGCTGTCAAGTCAAGAAGAGTTTTCTCATAAAGGATCACTTCACAATATGAGCATCTCCAGATCCCCTCCAGCTATAGTACACTTTTGCATAGTTGGAGATTTTAATATTTCTTAATAGCCAATATAAATCACAAAATTTCATAACAGTGAGAGATTTCCTAGGGCTGGTTTAACACTTAAAGAGCAATAATTTGCTATGTTATCCAGCTAATGCTTACACACAAGTGGTTTTGATTCAAGCACTGCAATTCGGATGGGTCTTGTGTATGGCTGGTCATCCTTTTGTTATACCTTTGACATTCCATATACTAAGTGACTTAAAACTTCAGATGTTGTAATTAGTTATGACTGACACATCAGGATGACTATGAAACCCCCAAACTGATATGAAACAAGCCTCAAGGAACCAAACTCTGTGAACTTAACAATGGAAAGGCCTGCTTTCCTTTTCTGTCACATTGCTGATCGACATGGTGTGCTTTCCTCACATCTGTACTGCTTTATCAGAACATGTAAGTTCACAGAACATTTGTGGCAGCCTCAGTAAGAGCACCTGCTATTTTTCAAGCCTGAACAAAGTCAAGGTATTCTCTTATGTAGATTCTCAGTCAAGAAAGTAATAAGGGAATGTTATTCACAGCATTTCTTTCCCAAAATATCTGTTACTTCAGTCAATAAATACGTTAATCTTTCAGAGTCATGTTCCTCTGTAGAGGAAAATAATGATACTTCTGTGTCAGGCATTTCAGAAACCATGACTAGGACCACAATCACCAGGAAAGCCACTTTACAATCACACAATGTTAGGGGTTGGGAGGGACCTCTGGAGATCATCTAGTCTAACTCCCCTGCAAGAGCAGGATAACTTAGAGCAGGTTGCACAGGATGGTGTCCGGTTGGGTTTTGAATATCTCCAGAGATGGACACTCAACCACCTCCCTGGGCAGCCTGGTACAGTGCTCCATCACCCTCAAAGTAAAAAAGGTCCTCCTTATGTTAAGATGGAACTTTCTGTGTGCTAGTTTCTGCCCATTACCTCTAGTCCTGTCACTAGGCATCACAGAAAAAAGCCTGGTCCTATCCTCCTGATAGCCACCCTTGAAGTATTGATAAGATCCACCCTCAGTCTTCTCTTCTCTAGGCTAAGCAGACATAGCTCTCTCAGCCTCTCCATGTAAGAGAGGTGTTCTATCAACATATTTGATGGTATAATCCATACCAAACATGATATTCCATCATATCAACTTCATATTCATCAACCATGAATATGAAGAGCTCTCTCTGTTCATCATATTCATTCACTCACTCTTCACCACAGGAAGCTAAACTTACCGCACTGGAAGTACTATGACTTGAGGAGCAGCCAT
This sequence comes from Bucco capensis, assembly GCA_013396975.1. Classification (NCBI taxonomy): domain Eukaryota; kingdom Metazoa; phylum Chordata; class Aves; order Piciformes; family Bucconidae; genus Bucco; species Bucco capensis. Next base: position 646,940 of record VWZO01013351.1, on the reverse strand, counting down.
AACTCCCAACTGCAACTAAAAGGAAATCATAAGACAAGATTGTTCCTGGGTATGACACTGATCTTGGACAGAGATTGCTCAGCAGCACCCTACCAAGCAGGTACTACTTTGCCAGTTCTTCTCTTTAAGTTGCATCAGTATTCATAGACTCTCAGTCACAAAAGCAAAAGGACAAGAGAGTCTTAAGGCTCATGTTGAATTCAGTCCAAAAGATAAAAACACATAACTAGGTAGTTGTATAGTCTTGGCTGGGAGGAAAGTGAATTATTCAGTTGTGAACTGGAAAAAAGATTACAATGCATCTTGGGGGAATTTTGCTTTCACTATCTTTAGGTGTTAAGATGAAAGAAAGAAAAATATGGGAGATTTAATTTCTCTTATCTCTGTACTATGCATATTTATGTAATAAACTACAACTGACAGGTAGTATCTGCTAGCACCTTCCTATTTAAGCTAATCACACTGAAAATGATCCACGTAAATTACACAGCCTCCTAACAAAGAGCGTATTACTGCTTACCTTTACGTCCTACAAAAACATCTCTAAAGAGTGTCTCAAATCATAGAAGGATACAGATGCACAAACTAAATCTAAGTAAGATGATTATTTCTGCACTGACTGAAAGGCATGACTAAATTTCTCCAACATTCCTAGTACCCTCCAGAAGAGGTAAACATAGTTTCTCTGAGAAATTTTCCCTGCAGTGCCCAGTTCACTTCTTGGTACTCAAGATTACAAAATGGAAATGTAAAATATACAGTTGATGAGATATGGAACTATTACACAGTGGTTATTTCTATTGGAATAATACAGACGGATCACTAGGCTCAACTGCTATTCAATTTAATCTTAAATTTAAACCTGAAGAGGTTGGTTGTTGTGGCTCATCTTAGTTTGTTCTCTCATAGTCAAACAAGTCACATCATGATGCGCTTGCTTTCACTATAGAGCTTACAAAAGCTGAACACTGACATCCATATTTCCTTTTTCTCAAAAGGGGTGGCATGGGAGAAGGTTCTGTTTGCTTTAAACCCAGTAAGAACTGCTTTCCTCCAGACAAATAGCTGGCTGGCTGGCCAGGGTCAGAGGTTGACTCTATGTTTTTAGTGACTTGATTCAGGACTTGACTATTACACAGCTGTTGTATTTTCTCCCTTGTCCTTTCATGATATTTGTTTCAGAAGCTGAGACTGCATTCTTCATGTAAATGAAGTTATAGCAAGCTTTGCTTTTGGCTTTGGTGGGAGCAGTACCCTGTGTGAGCACACTATGAGCTCTATCTCCCTTTAACTTGAAACATGTCAACACATCTTTGCAGGTCTATAGAAAGTACTGTGATCTTAAAACAGATGCTTGTTGTAGATAAGCAGGGAATGGCATACTCTATGCTGGTTCTAAATCAAAACAGTGCTATCTCTACGAGCTGCTAAAAACACTTTGGTCTTCTTCAGCAGCCAGCAGTAGTGTAAGGCACACTCTGCTGCTACCTTGGAAAACTGTCAGTGGTTTGTTTCCTTAGAGACAGCATTACCTGAAATTCTTTGGGAACAGTGTTCACAATACACAAGGAGCAAGAATACTACGACTTCTCCAAACATTTCCACTGTGTGCTCATTTAATCCCTTGGAACCATCAAATAGAGGATTTTATTTTTTCCACGTTGATTCCCAACTTGCTTTGTTTTTAAAATCAAAAAAGTGTCACTACTTTTTCCCGCTCTGTTCGAATCTAGAGACAGCTTTCAATGCATTATTTTAATTAGGCTTCCAAATTTGTTCATAAGCTGTCCATGTCACAAGGAAAATTAAAAACAAACACTTGTGATGTATTTCTACTTTACTTTGACAGGCAGCTATATTTGACTTGTATCTATAAGCAAAGCTAGCAGGATCCACATGACTGGAAAGGGCATCAATAAAGTTTGACATTGTTTAAGCTTCTGGAAGTTCTGCTCTGAACTCTGCAGTTCTGTACCAATAAACAGAAGACTTCACTGGACAAGCCTGTCAATCAAAATCTTGCTACTTTGGGATTTGGATGAGACATAAACAGGCTTAGTAACTCTAACACAACACACAGGTATTGGAAATTAAAATCCAACCATAAAAAGCATAAATTTATGCAATAACAGTTATGTTTTCAATAAACATAAGATTCCTCATTCATATATATTCCTGGAGACTGTACCTTAATAATGCCTCATCTATAGTTTTCATAATGATCAGTAATTTTACCCTCATTATAAAATTAGTCTCCCTACTCACCCACATGCCCCAAGCCAAGTTTCAAAGCAAAGCATTTAATTTCCCCTAAGCTTGTGGTTATGTAGACAAGAGAGTTTTATAATTATTCCAGTATGCTGTGCCTCCCAGGAATTCAAATACAGGCATTTGTGAGGCAAAACCAGAAAATTCACATTCCTTCCTCAGTTTTTGCAATCTTAAAGCAAAAACATGACAAAGAAGCAAGATACACCATGATTCAACAAATATATCAGTCAGAGCTAAAAAGAACAGAACCAGAGTTTATTAGTGATTAGTTCCTAGCAGATCATGACATTCTAATTTTAGCTCATCATCAACTCATGGACAAAGAAGAGCCAGGCAAAAATGCAAGCATATACACACCAACTCAGTCCCCCTCCTGGATTTTCTTTGGTAGTAAAGCGCAATTTTTTTTATTTTTTTTTTTCAAATTTGCTGACTTCTTAACATATTTTAAAAATGCTTAATCAAAAAATACCATGTACTACAACATAGATAAAAAAGAATTTGGGGAGGCTGCTATCATCCACAGGAGCAAGGCAAGTAAATGTGTGGACTTTAACTACGAATTTTCAGATTGAGGGTTTGATGGTTTGTGAATTTAATCTTAACTCCAAATTTCCTAGGTCTTAAAAATCCATGTATAAATACCTTTCTGCTAACAACACAATTCTTGCTATAATTTACTACTGTTCACATTGAAGCCAAATTGTTTTCCCTTAAAAAGCTGGTCTGTTAAGGCATAAACCATTTCTGGTACGTTTTGCTTTAGTGCATTGCTCTCCTTTTACACACACTTAAGATTTTTTTCACAACAGTGACTATCATTACCTTTAATCCCAGTGATGCTACAGGCTGAGAAATGAGATTCTTCCTGCTGCTCCCCCAGACAGCTCTGTAGGGTGGCATTTTTGATGTGCAGAAACCTTGCACCAGCAGCCACAAATTTTCTGTGGACCAATAAACAAAAGACTTCATTGGACAAGGCTGTCAATCGAGATCTTTTTACAAGTGCTACAATGAACTTCCACAAACAACTAAGCTATTATAATGCCAAGTATTGCATGAAGTCCTGTAAATGCTAGTAGAGTAGCAGACTATATTTCAGACACTGGTTAGGGGTTCTGAACTGAGACTGAAAAGCAATCATTTGCCCTTTTTGCTCTCTCCATTTATTAGATGCTACTAACCTAAACACAGAAGAAACTGAGCAGACAACTGCACACCACTGGCAATCACAGCCATGATTTTCATATTTTAAAAAATGATTTATAAGTTTACAATCATGAACCAGCAAACAAGTTGTATTACATTTGTTAATCATGTTAAAATTAATTTTCTTTGTTTTGCCCTGATAACCCAGTATGTAACCAGGGAAAAACTTATTCCTTTGAGACAGCTGAAAAACATTTTTTTCATGTTTTCAGGCCTGCAAAGTGGTGAACATTTGCGTTTCCAAATTATATACAAACATAATCTGCACAGTCTTTTCTGTGGCATTGACTGTGAAACAGTAACCACAACATTCAATTTAAAAAAGAAAAAAATGTATTCAGTCCCATTGTTCCATTACAGTGAAGCATTCCTACCTCAATTTATCGTTTGTCTGCATGATTTCTCATTTCCTATAGTAGTATTTCCTTTTGCAATGAGATAATATTGCTATTATTTTCTCAGTGTAATCTAGACATCCATTTTGCATGTAGCCCATTGAAACAATTCTGGCTTTTATGTTTCTTTGTTAATGAGCATTCAGGATCACCAAGTACACCCAAATCATTCACTGCATTTCTGTAATATCATCTACAAAGTCCTCTTTGTGAAGAACTCGTACACATCTTTTCTTTGTGAATAATGAATTTATCAATGAAAAATAATAAGGAAACTTAAAATATTCTATCAGTCATGAAGTCTGGCAAATACTTTTGATTAAAAACTTGCAGAAGTGTAAAAATATTTAAAAGATTCATTTAAAACATTTAGTTAAAATATTCGAGGAAAAAAAGCAAAGTGGCAGGACTAAGATGGGATTAAGAAATATCAAGAGCACATATAGACTTGGAAATCTGCCTCTAAGTATAGGAAATGCTAACATGAGAATGCATCCTGAGGAAAAGTCCATAAAAGGAATTAGCAGTCAGTGTTACTTAAATACATTTGCTAAGTATAAAATAAATACCATTGTTAAATAATATAGTTTAAATAAATTGATTTTTTTTTTTTAAATAAAAATTTGCATCTGACAACTTATAGCTGTTAAAAACTATATAGTGCAATTTCTTTTACTGGATTACTAGAGGTATTGAGTTGCTCATTTTCTAAAAATGGATTCTGTTTTTTTATTATTTTAGTTTGAGACAACAGAAATGACTAAGCATCACTGTAGATGAAGAAGCAACAGGAATTTCATGTTTTATTAAAAAAAAAGATTAATGAAAAATAACAGATTTGGAAATTCAAAGAAGTGAATTACAAATCTAAGGTTAATAATTTAACCTGAATGCTGTCAGGAAGAAATAAAGATTTAATTTTCATAAAGCTACACATTCCCTTCCTATTTCGAGATCTCATTCATCTCTTAATCTTCCTAATCCTGGAAAAATTGTATAAAAGCAGGAATAGAAACAGAACATTTTAAGCAGAAGTAGATTGGAGAGTCATACCTTTTCACTATATTCAACTGCAATCAGATTGTCCTAAATGAAGAAGAGCCTATAGCAGCCAATACACCAGCTGTTCTAGGACACTCATGGTCCAACAGTCTGAGCATGTATTTACATGTATACTAACTTACAAGGCCCACAGATTTTCAGATCTGCAATAAGAAACCTTTAAAAATTACTCTTGTCCTTTCTGCGTTCATGTTAGGCAGCATCATGATGAAAAGAATGAAGTGAAAAAAGTATCTTTTAGGGCAGAAATCTATTGGGAGACAGTTGCATATTTTACATCTCTCAGGCAGCAGCCAAATCATTAAGTCTGCATAGAGCTCTTTGCTGCTGGAAAGAAACTGGTGCAGAGAATTCTATCTTCTTGGCATTTTGACTCAAGTCTTAGCATAAGAGAAAGCAGTCTAAAGTTTTGCCCATGCCCTTGTTTCCCTCCAAGATAGCAAATCCTCCTGTGATAGCACCTTCTGGGCTGACAGGGTGAAAGTGCTGTGGATCATTTTGGACAGGTTAACCTTAGATTTGTAATTCACTTCTTTGAATTTCCAAATCTGTTATTTTTCATTAATCTTTTTTTTTTAATAAAACATGAAATTCCTGTTGCTTCTTCATCTACAGCGATGCTTAGTCATTTCTGTTGTCTCAAACTAAAATAATAAAAAAAAAATTTTAGAAAATGAACAACTCAATACCTCTGGTAATCCAGTAAAAGAAATTGCACTATATAGTTTTTAACAGCTATAAGTTGTCAGATGCAAATTTTTATTAAAAAAAAATAAATCAATTTATTTAAACTATATTATTTAACAATGGTATTTATTTTATACGTAGCAAATGTATTTAAGTAACACTGACTGCTTATTCCTTTTATGGACTTTTCCTCAGGATGCATTCTCATGTTAGCATTTCCTATACTTAGAGGCAGATCTCCACAGTGCAACAGAACTGTGCAAGGCAAACAAAAGAACCAGCAAACTGGGCTAAAACCTGCTCCTCTAATGCTGTATGGTATTGAGGATGCATGCTCAACAACTGAAAGGAGGAAATGCTATCTAGAAATACAGGGAAAACAGCCATATATACAGAATTCCCTAACCACTTGTAAACAACCATCAAAGCTCTCATTCTGCCAATATATCCAGGCAGTTACACCTAGGGGCTGAGGCTGTCTCTGGGAGGTGCTGAGAAAGGCAAAACAGAGCTTCCCTTTACAGCAGCTGTACACAGGATAAGCAAAGTTTAATAACAAGAACTCCAGCCAATTTTCCTGCAGTGCTGTTATCTGCAGGTTGGTTTGGAGTTTCAGCTTGATGGAACAGATGGTGCAAGAACCTTGAACAAGAAGCAAATTTGGCTGTGGACAAGCTAGACTGTAGTCTAGAGGTCTTCTACCCTTTTCCCCAACTGAAGCAGAAAATAGTAGCAGGCATAATTATTGCTAAAGAATCAGCATTGTTTCAGGTTACAGAAGGTTTCACTTCCTTAGGCTCAGTAAATTGACAAATATCAGCAGCATTATTTAAAAAGAGATAGCAGATACAGCAAGAGTGTATGCTTACATAGAAGTAGTTAAAGTTCAGTCCCCAAAAGTATCCCTCCTCCCTATTCAATTAAATCAATGACACTAAAAATTAATCTCAATTCATTTCCCTTATTTTAAGCAAACATATAAATCCTCACTTACCTGTGAAATACAAAGTATAACAAGCAAAGGCTGGGTTTATGCAATTAAAAATTACTATATAAGTCTTTCCTAGATGACCACAGAAAACTCACTATCCTAGCTTTGCAGTGTACCTGGCTAAATGAGTGATTTAATTGCTAGCAATCGTTTTCACATGCTGCTAATCAGTTTAAATTTCTTTTAAAGGCAAAGCATCATGCACTGTTTGAACAGCTGACCTTTGTGTGTTTTCTGTAGTTGCTTCATATAAGAATCAATGGGTGAACAATGAAGATACTTAGCTAATACTAAGGCCTGAATATTTGGGTCAAGAAGCAAGTTCTGTTTCCAAACTCCACTCATAAAAGTCCTGAAAAGCAACTTACTCATATCTTAGAGTTGGTGACTCAAAATCAACTTCTTCTGAATAACTGGCACTGTGTAATATAGAAGCAGAGGTTCTAACAGTCTCAGGAATAAACTAGCACCTTCGCTTCTGTGAAAGTTTGAGTGCTTTGTGCCTGTTGCCAGAACTCTGTGCTGCACAGATAAGCTTGGCTGATATGACTCTTCCTGATTTCTGTCCATGTCACAGCAGAGAAACATTATTTTCACAGGAGAAAGAGGAAAAAAAAAGATGGATGTTCTCTGAACTATCCTTTCTACTTTTGATCACTATTATGATTTTTTTTTCTATTTAAACCTAGAATCTTTACAACCAGCCATGAAAGTGCTACTTTGCAAAATTCCATTTTCTCTAGCTTCACTACACATCCTGTGTAGTGACTTGAGGACCCTTTGAATGTAAATACAGAAATGGTAACTCATATGAGAATTTTATGTCCTTGTTTCCAGACAAGATTCTAACCTGTCCCACTGCAGCTAAGCAAACCAACTGAGGAAAAATGTAGTGCAGACTCACAGGTTCTCTCAAGGTTGTAGAAAACCTCACGTGACTTTTCCAGCTGACTTTGCAGTTGATTTGGCCATCACCAAATCAGGGGTCAGAAGCTGACACAAAATGTCTTCTGCAAGCTTTGGTTCCATATTCATGATAATATTGTCTTCATTTTTATTCTATTGAACCAAACAACCCAGGATTTCCTCTCCCTTTGTTGGATAGCTTCCTGTCCTTGCAGCTGCCTTCTGTGATGTCAAAACATGAGAGTTATATGTTGTCTGAGGATTATGTTGCACAAGTCCACCAAAATAAATCAATGGGTGTGTTTAATCCTTTTAGTATCTCTGAATATCTGAGTTTAAACAGTAAAACCTCCTGTAATGAGGCAACTCCTCCCCTTCCCCAGATAACTTTTTGACAAGTAAAGATTTCCTATGACTTGCCTTGAATCTTACACATTGCAATATACTGAAAGTTTCCTGTTATCTTTTATCCTTTATTGTAGCAGAAAAACACTTTTACTCCATCAAAGTCTTATACGGGCAGGTTTCACTGCATGTATAATTATGTATCATTCTTGCCTTCTCATCTGAGCTAAATCAGTTCTTCTGGTGGGAGACTCTGTATTCTAACTCTGTATTTGAATAAAGGATCAGTTGTATTGAATGTGCTGGAATTGGCAGATGGTTGGTCAGTCATTCAGCTTGATATTAATTGCTTCTTTGAGATTCCTTCCAGAGAAATGAGGACAAAATGCATAGTGTCCTATCACATCAAGGAAAAAAACCCACATCTCATCCGCCTGACAGACAATGCACTTTCTCCTTAAGAGTTAAAATATTACTTTAAAATCCCATGATTTAGCTATCATCCCACATCCTTCCAGTGGATAAAAAAAATTTCAGACATAATTTTGTTTGGAACAAAAAAAAAAATGGATAATTTTTCATTGCTCTTTGAACAATACTTCTAAATGGTGAACAAAGAGTTGAGGTTTTATGGAGGAAGAATGTAATGCAATTTGTTTATTATTATTATTATTCACCACTCATTTTTCACAATGCCCAGCTGTGATCATATGTGCCCTGTAACAGCTCATATGGAAGACTGTAGTAGCAAGCAGTGGCAGGATCAGAATAAAGAACATATTGTTTTTCATGACGGGATATCCAGAAGATGAACTAAACATCTAGGATAAGGGCTATAGGTCTGCCTTTCACATATTATGGTTGATCTATTGCTGGAGTCAAATAATTTCCTTCGGGTAGAGTCTTAGAATCGTTTGGGTTGTAAAAAAACCTTTAAGATTATCAAGTCCAACCATTAACCTAGCACTGCCAAGTCCACCACAAAACCACGTCCCTAAGCACCACACCTACACTTCTTTTAAATACCTCCAGGGATGGTGACTCAGCAACTTCCCAGGGCAGCCTGTTCCAATGCCAGAAGGTACTTCCAGGAACTATCCAACATACTTAAAATGATATTCATACTTCACATTAAAAGCAATTTTTTCCTCATTATGTATGGTTTAATCTCTAATTCTTTATTTCGGGTATGTAAAATGTATGTTGCATCATTTATCCATTGACCATTAGAAATATATAAAATAGCTGTAAGGTTTTTAAAAGTGTGGTACCCTTTCTTTTGATAGTTATCTATTGCTATTTCCACCATAGCAATTTCAGCAGGAGCCAAATGTCACCTATTTCTTTCGGATAAATTGTATTTCAGGCAGTATTTAGGTAGCGGGTCTGTTCACTCTCAATATTTTTTAAGAAGAGATAATCAGTTAAAACTGGAGGCTGACTACTTCTGCCACTGTAACATTGTGCTAGAGAAGCAAGCCAAATATCATGTTTCAAAGTCTCACATCAGTGGACACAAAATTGCTGCACCATTCCTGTTCTCCCTTCTGCACTTTCCCGAGTCCCTCCACAACAATATTTTCTTTTTCAACAAGCGCAATGGACACTCCAGTTCTCTCCTCCTCCTTTCCTACTTTTGAAGACATAGTGGATAATACCTGAACCTCACGCTCGCACTCTGCAAATCATGACTGTTTTACACCTATAGCCTATTTACAAACACCTTGGAGGTGCAACAGTAACACATGTAATGCTTCTAATTTGAGTAAAATCCTCTGCTGAGCATCAGGGCTAGATCCTGAGCTAGCAAGAATCACATTAGCTCCATTAATTTTAAATGGACAATGTAAATTTACACCAGCAAAGTCTTTGCCTTCAGAAAGTCACAAGGCTTCTTGGCACCTCACATTCTTCATCTGGAAAGAAGGATAAACTCAGGACCAAAATTAAAAAAAGAAGTGATTGCCTCTAAGCTGAGCTTTCTCAGATAAACAATAAAAATGGCTTAGTCATATAATTGCTGTATTTTGCTCCACAACTGCAAAAATCATCATTAACCAGATATTACTGACATTGACTAAGGCTCTTCAATTACAGTAAAATATTAAGTCCACATGGAAGAACCACTGGAGCAGCACTGACAGCAACTTGGATACTGTGGGCTCCCTATTCATCAGCTCATGCATCTGCATGGGAGACAGGCCACTTGGGTTCAGAGCAAAGCAGGCCTCTTGGACCCTGTCTAAATGCTGAGACCTTGAGCCATCTCTGCCCTAGTGCATACCACCATCATTGGTCCTCTTTCCTCTCATCTACTCATCCCCAAATTAATTCTGCCCACAGTTGTTTTATCAGAAGAAAGCAGCTGACACAAAACAAAACTAAAACTAAAACAAAGGCAGCTATATCAGCCTTCCTTGCAGCTGGCTTTTAAAAGTTTGCTGGGCTCAGTCATCATTATTATGCCTCTAGATAGTGTGTACGAGCAGGAAAACTTGTGATGATGACATTCTCAAATAAATCCTGTGTCATTGTTCCACTGTACTGCATCAAGTCTTTTGGGAAAGGTAGTTTTGCTACTCTATGTGTAGTAACTCTCTCTGTTAAAGGTGGCATACTTTTCCCATTCAGATCTACAGATAACAAAGCCATTCTTGTTTTGCTTTTGACAATGACTTCAGTGTATCCCTCTCCTGCTGCCTAAGTACAGTGAGTCCAGTAACAAGCCAGGTGCCAAATGCAGAGAGGTTTTATGAATGGGAATCTTTATTACAAAGGTCAAGAAAAGGTTCCCTAGTTACAATTATTGGGGGCACTCCAATAGTGTGTGATGCTCAAGAGTGCTGCTCAGACATCAAGCAGCCATACCACATTTTTAGAAGAGGAAAAACAAGATGTGACCTAAGATGCTTTAAGCTTTAGGCAATGTGGTGGTCTTCTCAGGGGGGCTAATTAACCTGGGCTGATGCATCTCTGCTGCTTTCAGTTTCGAAGCCAGTGTCTGCTCAGAAGTGAGCTGTGTTATGTACACAGACTAAGTGATTCAAGGCAGCCAGATATCTCTAACACAGCACTTCATCCCATGGTATTCAAGCCCAGAGAGTTGCACTAAAGCTGACAGACACTTAAGTGGGAATAGTGGGACACATTCCCAAAATTCTTCCTGAGGCTATTAGAAAATGAAAAACTGTTATGTCAGCTATCCTGTTAATCATTCAGGTAAGCTGGCAAATGCAAAACTAGGGAGGAGATAAGAGGAAGGATTCTTTTCTTAACAAGCATAACTATCCCATCCCTTCAGCAAAATCAAGCCAATAAATGAACAAGCAGTTATTGTCAGAGAGAAGACTTGCAAGGAATATTCCTAAAACAGAGGAAAGCATGTTTAGCCACAGCAGCAAAACAGGAGTTTGACACACTCAGCAGAATTTCTGAGCTTATGAATAAAGATGACAACTGAGTGAGAACAGAGCCAAAACGCAGAGTAAATCTACACAGGAATATTCACACCTCTAACGAAGCCAGGGAATTTCTGGCTCTGCGTCTTTTGTGCTTTAAATATGACATTTTTGGCATTTTGCCTCTGTGTGTTAGTAATGAAAAGAAATTCGACCTTGAAAGAATGTTTCATTCATTTTTTTCCAATGAAATACCACGCTAACAAACTCTGAGGCCAAGGTCACATAATCATCACAGTTGGGCTCAAAGATAAGAAAAAGTAAAATCAGACCAGAGTGAATTTTAACTCCCTGAACAGTGCACACAGGTTATCCTTTTCATTATAGAGGTCTCCAATTCAGTTTTGGGCATGATGGCTCTCCTATATATTTCTTCCTGGAGGTACTTTGGAGCTAAGCCATGACTTAAGTCTAAGTTACTTCTTCCCAGCCTCACAAATTTGTTAGATAGGAAAATGCTAAAATAAGGTGCAAAATTACTCCATCAATTCCTACTGTCTTAAAAAATATCTTGGCAGCCCGATTTTATTTTCTTTACACCATCTTGCAACAAGTTTGCTGGAAATATCATGTTTGGACAGATTTACTTTTAAAATTTTTTCTAGTGCAACATTTGAAACAATTTTAACTTTTAATAAAGTATGGATGGAAAGAAGTTAAACACAAATGGTTACAAGTGCTATTGCTCAGGGGCCTGTCCTGGATCTGAAGACTGAGTTACCCTCATCAAGTTTGCAATGACATGGAATGAAGAGACACAGAGAGGTATGCAGCTGATAGGCTCAACGGCAGGGCTGCCATTCAGAAAGATCTGGACAGGAGAAATGAGCTTTCAAGAAACAGCATTAAGCATTAAACAAAATTAAAGCCTTCTGCAAGTATTGATTTGGCAGAGAGCAGGTAAACCTGAGAAGAAAGGTCAGGGTGGTTTTTCTCAGAGAGCCCTGTGATGAAGAACATAAATTCTCTCTAGTTACTCTTCCCACTGAAAGAGACCACTGAAAGATAAATCATTCATGCTCAGTTAGGAAGTCTGGAAGACTAAGAGACAGGAATATTGTGTGGAAGGTAGACATTGAACAGCCTCACTGAACCTTGAACACGGTATGTTGAGGAAAACAAATGCTTCTGAAAGAAACCTAACAACTTTTGTGTGGTATAAAATTCCCTTTGTAATATCTAGAACACTTATGCTAAATGCAAATCAATAAAAGATAAACTCCAGCACAGAACCACTGAAATAAGCCCTGCCTCTGAAAAAAGCAAAAGCTGATATTGGAGAAACTGAAAACTCTTTTCTTCTCAGAGGCCTTCCAATGCTCCACTCTGCTGCAAATAAGGTAGAGCAATATAGCTATACAGGATATTGCTTGCAAATTGAAGAAACCACAAAACCTTTGTTCTTTTTCTGTGCCTGAAAGCATTCCCGGAGATATAATGCTATTATGCTCTACACTTGATCCTGCCTGTATGTTATACTAAGAAACTGCTCACGACATTAGTGAGATCTACTTTGCAAAAACCTCAACAGAAGAGCTGAGTTTCAGTTGTGGCCAACTAATTAAAAACTGTTTTCCTATTGCACAGAAAACAAAGTAACGAAACTATGCATTCCTGAGGTTAAGATGCATTTTTTTTTTTCTGTCTGTTTCTGCCTGTGGTAAGGTAACAGAGCCTGTGTTTTTTGACTATCTTGGTACTGCAATCTCTTGTGTTAGTCAACTTGCTAAATAGTGGAGGTGGTCTTTCGGATACTGTGGTGATCAGCATGCTATGTAGAACTACTTTATCCACAGCCATGTTCCAACACCTATAACCAAGCGTTGGCAGAAACAACAAAGTATTTCATATGGGTAACAGAAAGAGATATGGTCTGTAAGTAAATCATGGTCAGAGGTCTGACACTTTAGAAAAAGCAGCTGTTTTAATAAGCTGCTTGCTTTCTCTGGAGTTAGGTTGAACATTCTTGCCTTTGTTGAAGTCAAAAGAAAACAAATATATAGTATTTCCTCACTCTCTGTGAAGTATTTGCAATAAATGCCAGTTTTGCTGAAAAATAAAAAAAATTAAGATCTCCCCAAATATAAAACTTCAAAAAGTTCTGGCCTTTACTTCTTTTCCTGAAACACTGCATTCTACAAATTTAACACCTACTCTCCATTTTATTGCTGATAGGAATTCAGTCTTTCTTTTCTGTGATCAATCCATCTGCTCTTTCTATAGGTGAGCGTAGGTGGCTGACCATATAAATAGACCTATCTTCAGGTAGGTCCCCAGCTAGTATAGAAGCAATTTATGTAGCCCCAAATTGGCAGTGTGATTAATATTAACATCACAGTGATGCTCCAGTCTATTTCATTAAAATGGATCCTGAAATTATAGCTATAAAGCTGCTACACCTCACTTCATCTGTGTCCCAGTACAGATCTCCTGAAGATTCAGTAGCTGAAGTAATAAGTAGAAACTAAAAGCCACCAGGTTTTTTTGCTGGTATACACCATCACAACTCCAATGAAGGGCAATAGAGTTTCAGCAATTCACACCAGCTGAAGATCTCCATATGAAACATTTCTTGAAACCTGGACAGAAAGGCAGAGTCCATATGCTGCACAGCAGACTCAGAATCTTTCTATTACTTTTGTATCCAAAATGAACGTGCATGCACAAGGGAAAGGGGGATATGAAGGGAAGAACAGAAACCAAATCAGGATAATTGTGCTGAAGGAAGAAAGAGCTGTCAAAAAAATCAGCTATAATGAAATTAAAAAAAAAAAATGGGGTAGCTGGGGTAGGGAAAAGCCCATCCTGTTTGGTGCTTCAATAATGTTAATTTATAGATGAAAAATGTGAAACAGGATGCAAAAAGCAACACAGGGTAAATAACAGTGAGGTAACTAAGGCCATTTAGTGCATTTCTTATCAAAATTCAAACACATGCAAAAAAAGAACTGTGCCTCCATTATAGAGCACGTGGTTGTTGTTTATAAATTCTGTCTTAAGTCTACTGGAAATTAGCAAAGTACTTTTTGCGCCAAAGAAACCTGAAAAGTCAGTGACTGAATATTTTCCACTGCTTGAAAACACTCTGAAACCTGTTAGCTGAAGTGGAGGTGGAAGTTTCGCATTGCTCCAAACCTCAGTCCCTGAGCTGTAGGACTGTGAGCTGTTTTCTCACAGAGGCAAGCATCGCTTCCGTGGAGTGACCCAAAGAATTTCATTTTGTTAGGATCTACAGTAATATCATCTGTTGGGGTTGCCCAGAATTATTTTGTGCCCTGCTTCCTTAGCTATCTTGCATATTTGCAAGCAGCTTGCTGCTTGGGAACCCTTCACAAACGTATTTGCGTGAGTGTGTACTTGTGTGTTTGCCAATATGTTTGGCACAGACAGAATGCATCTGTCTCAGAGAAACCAAAGGATATCTACTCTGACAGCATTCCAGTATTAGCAATGACATTCAACTGAGGCAGACATATCTATGGAACAATCACTCATTTGTCTGGTCTTTTGAATCAGAGATGCCAACTTGAATTGGAAAGGGCAAGGCCCTTTGAGAGAACTCATGAAACAGTTTGGTATAGGAGATCTAGAAGGCTACGGTTTTTTCCATCTTGTTCTTTGGAGCTTCAATAAGCAAGAATGGAGCATAGCCTGAGGGAGGCTTTGCTCATGCCTAAGCCTCTGACCTCAAAATAAAGAGCTTGGAGTCAGCTAAGTCTCCCTGACAACAGAGGGGGATGGAAATGGAATTAGCACTCTACATTACTCATTTCTTTGTATTACAATTTCATTCTCAAATAGGGAATAAATTGAAACAACAAACAGTGAAAAAGAAGTGATCTCTTGTCCTCTGCAAAAAACATATACATATTGCCAAAGAACAGAGAGACAAAGTCTACTTGCCCTTGGGGGCATGGTGGCAGGCAGCAGGAAACAGCACTTATCCTGTGGCATTTTGGAGTCCTCTTTGAGCCAGGAAATGCTATCATGACCTGCAGCAGATAAGATAACCAGCTCTAAAGGGGGCTGCAGTCTTTATAAGAAATTAGTTGTTCAAATAACTACTTATATTCTGTGTTTTTAGAGAAGCTAGTATAATTTTCACCATTCAGTTCTTACACATTAGAAACACTGCTGACATTTCCTCACAGCTCTCTCAGACCTCTGCATCTACTTTGTGTTAGGTGGGGGGAATAAATGTTTGGACACTGATCAAAACAAGCCATCTCCACCTTCTCTAGTATGGTTAGAAGAATAGTAAAAATAAGAGTTAAAGTGAAAGGAAATGGAGCATGACATCAGACCTGAGGCCAAGTCCTTTAATTTGTTTTTTTGCTGGGGCTGAACTCAAGGAAGTCAACTGGATCCTTGCCTGAGTAAGTACAGAGCAGAAATTAAGGAAGGACTTGAAGACTTGATGACTGGGTCAATGCCTTCTGTGTAATCCCAGGTGCTCAAAACAGCACGGAGGGAAAAAGAAAATTGTACCCCCTTAGCACTTCCCTTTGCCAGCTCAGGCAGGAGGACTTCAGTACTTCTCATAACATCAGGATTCCACAACAGAATTGATGAACTCCCATCAAAATGGGAACAAGACTGAGGATGGGCAGTTGCAGCCAGCTGGCTGGGAAAGGTAAAGTCTTTTACAAATTTGATGTATTCTCCTCTCTTCAAAATCACAGTCAAGCACAAGGCTGTATGCATACATCTCTACACTGCTGAGCACACCACAGGATTCCAAATAAGACTGTAGATATATTCTGCAAAACCACTGCCCAAGGATGTAATCCAAATACTGATACCACCTACTACAGTGAATTCTTTGCCTGATTCAGTCCAAGATTTGGTTTGAAAAGCTTTCACTGAAACTATTGTACATCACAAAAGCTATGAAATTACAATCAAACAAATTACTGCTTTTAACACATAATATCATGTCAGAAGTTACCCCAAAGAAGCCATCAAAAAGAGAATGATAATCCTTAGAAAAAGTAACCAATAATTGGAGCTGAGGAGAGAATTTTTCTTGGATCCAAGTGTTATAGCCAAATTTTGTATTGAGTTATCACTCAGTCTTATTGACTCCAATGGAATTGTACTAATCCCACTCAGCCCTAGTTGTCCAATATCCTTCCCCTGACTCCTAATTCCTTGCCTTCCAGTCTTTTTCTTCCCACTTCATCAAGCATGCCTTGAGCTCAGTCAATGGCATGAATACAAATGCAACACTGCAGAACTGACCACTTTTATGTATTCATAGTCATAGGAGCCAGAGAGAGTCAATAACCCTGGAATCATCTGATTAGACTGCACATAAAGGTAAGTTTAATTCCATTGTTTCGCTGCCTGCAGCAGTAGTTGGGAAAGCAAAGCTATTAGTAATCCCCTTCCGTGTTGCTCTCACTGTAAATAACTGTTTCAAGTGGATTACCCGAGGATGGAGATTTCGTATTTTAAAACTTCCTTATTGCTGTATAAACTGTAAGTGTAAATTAAGTTGTAAGAGGTAACAGATATATAAATAAAAGTGCTCAGGGTGTAAGTTCAGCTTCAAAGGGCTTGGTTAAAGACTCAGATTATAGTATCAGCTAGCAGACATATTTATATTGTCAGGTTTATCTGAAACAAACAGGATATTTCTAAACAAGAGAGCTGCTAAAGCAGATTAGATCAGTTTTGTACAAATACATTTCAACCTATTATCTCCCATGCACATCACTTGTTAGCATTATTTATTTATTATAGTAAATGTAGGAAAAAATGTTGAGTTGCTTAGGATTAAAGAACAGAAAGTGAAGTAGGTACTCAGTGGTTTGGCTGGCTCCAGCACTGATCATGCAGCTGGAGTGGATCCTCATTTCAGGCTGCATCAGGTGTGTGATTCCACTCAGCATGAAGGAGAACATCACACCTGCACCCACTGGTGCTGAGAGACTTTGTATGTTGAGTGTGTCTGTTATGTGTCCATTCTCACCTTGAGGAAGATGGGAGCCAAGCATTCTGGGATGCCACTGGCTGACACAGGTGGGCAAGCTGTCAGCCAAATGCATTCAGTCTGGGAACTCTGCCAGCAGGAGGAGGAGGCAGAGAAAAGTCTGTCTCTGATCACTGTAACTAAAGATGTTGTTCCTACAGGGCTTGTAAAGGGATGGCTGGCACTACCACAGGGAGCTTCTAACAGAAAGTGAGACCTCAGCCTTATGAGGTTTCAAAAAATGCTATTTGCTATGCAATGGTTTGCATTTGCAAAAGGCAGAGCCCTCTGCAGATATTCCTGCTTTCATTGCTTCCCTCACGAGCATTTAAAAACATCATCGTTTTGCTCACATAAAAATTGCCCACCAGTTCTTTTGTGGCTTGCTCTTAGGATGGTTTCATGAATACTTTTGTCAGTAATAGCTTGCTTCTACCATGTGTAGCATATACATGTACCTGGAAAATGACATGCATCTAGAACATATAAACCTCCCTTGTTGGCTAGCCAATCAAACATGAGGAGGCAGACAGACAAGAAAGTTTTTGGGAACAGCAAAACTTGCAGAAACAAAAATGTACATGAGCTTCTTGCAGTTTATGCGTTGCCAGCAATGAGATGATAGTGTTCATACCTCATCCTTTACACACCCAGCCATGTTACAGTTATCCAGTTTTCAAATCTGGGCCATATTGTGACTTGATGCAGAAATCAGTGTCTTTTTACAGGAAAGCAGTGTGTGTATATGTGTGCAAATGCATGCAGAGCAGGACTGCACTGAGGGACATAACACTCATGATTCATTTCATGCAAGCTGTGAGAAGTGCATTTTGCCTTAGCACAAGTACGTTCAACTTAAAACATTTCATGCTAGGTTAGGAAAATAAAAAACATCTGGTGCAAACACTTCAAGCTTAAAAGTTCAAAAGGCACTTTGTGAGAGTACTTCCCCTCGCCTGTGTGCATTTGTTAGTTTCACCTACGTATTCATTACCAAAGTGAGATAAGCCTGCTGAAACACAACTGATAGAGAAAGCACAAAGATATTTCTTACAAGAAGAGTGGTCTTAGGTAAGGGAAGAGATAGCTGTCTCCCTGCTCAAGCCAGGAACATGGATATAGGCCTAAATACAACTGCAGATTCTGACAGCAGAAACACTACAAGTTCAATATTTATTGTGTACAAGGGAATATAATTCTGAGAATCTCTCCTAGAGACACCTGTGTAACATCTAAATTTCAAAGACCAGATAACAAAAAAGTTTGAAAAAGGATCTTCCACCATTTGCCACATGTCGAATTAAATGTAGCTAATCACAATTTCAAGTGTTAAAATTACTGTACACTGGGTGGAGCCTGAGAGTCTCACGCAAGGAAAGTAAATGATAGTCAAGAATCAATAAAGCAATATGCTAAAAGCCCTTTAAAATAGTCTGGTATTTTATCTGGCTCTTTTCTGAAGCTGCCAGATGAACATTCCACTGTAGTGCTCTGTAGAAACTGCCATGACATTATAGCAGCCCTTTCCAACCACAGAGCATATCAACCGGGGCTCAGCAGCTCAGCCAGCTGCAAAGCCCGGAGCAGGGACAAGGGTCTGGCATGGACTCTCTGCTCCCACTTGTGGGCCACAGTAGCTGAGCTGCCAAACTCCATACCCCTTGAGTGATACTGTGGGCTCTCAGATAGGCAGGCAGAAGTCAAAGTACTCTGTAAAATGCTGCAGCAAGATTGTGAGAGTTTAATCAGGAAACCTGAAGCTATAGATTTACCCCAAGAGCTTACAAAAATCTCACCCAGGAGCACAGCACCTAATAGTCTCAAGTTCCTTTAGAAAACAAACCAAACTGAGAAAAACAAACCCGTTTTTGTTGAAAGAAGCAATTGTTTTAAAAAGCCTCCCTCGGCTATTTCACCCTTCCCTTTTGTTTCAGCTGTTATTCAAATCTTAAAAGTTCTGCATCGGCCCCTTCATTTTGTGAAACAAAATTTCTGTTCTGCAGAGAAAATGTAAATTCAATAAAAAAGCAGAAACTCAGTGAAGAGTAAAAATGATTAATACATTTCAAAAGGGCATGCACCCTTCAAGAAAAAAAATGCATTCAATTGGAAGTGTGCAACTGATAAAGAAATCCTATAACATTTTGACTTGGAACAATAACTTAGCAGGGCTGAAAAAAAAATCAAAGTTCTTTGGCCAAATTCTGCTCTCAGAAAGGAATAGCTAAGATCAGAATATCTCCCCATTGCTATCTGTTCTCCTATATTAAATTTAAATCTTGAAACCTTTCCTCAGACAAAATCATGCTCTGGGATTGCTAGCATTTTTGTATGACTTCAAAACTTGGCACTCAGTGTTCTCAGAAGGAAAATCTTTAAGAGTTAAAAGAATATAGATGAATTGCAAAGAACTGTCCAGAAGTGGCACAACCTCATCCCCTAGCAACAGAAATCAATAACAACAAAGATAACATAATTACACAACAGAAAGGATCCAGAGGGCAAATTATGTCAGATATTATGTTATCACGAAAGAATGACACGTGAAAGAGTCAGCATACTTTAAACAGAAGAAAAGACAGAAAATATGGAAGGTATATAGGGAAAAGCAAAATAGGAACATAGAATAAATCAGCCTGCAGACTCTTAAAAGGGGAAGAAATTATTCCTTTTCCTACATTCACTGTTGTGTTTTTTCAGTACACAGAATTAGATTCCCAGAGCAGCAGAGAAAGGCATTTTATTTCACAAGAAGCATCATGGCACAGGGGAAATAGATGACTCTGTGATGACAGCCTTATTCTGGAACTTTGGAGACCCAGTCCATCTCCTGCTTAGGCATTGATGGTCCATATTACTTTAGCAAATCGTGGGCACCCAGAAAAGAGTGCCAATAGAAGTATAAGGATTTAGAACTGAGATGGCTCAGATACTACTGTAATCTGGGAATTACATGGAATTACCTACAACTGAAAGACTCCTGTGTGCATCGCTAGGAGACATATGTTTGCTTCTCAAACAACATGCTCTTTTGCTGTTCAGGTTGCTCATATGCTTAAAGAGGTAGGCCGTTATGATGGGGCAGATCTCCATTTCTCTGCAATATTCAAGGTTCCAGCACCATGTACCTGGCAGCACAAAGGTTATTTTAGGAATGTGTTCACTGATGTAGCTGCTAATGCTTTCATATAGCTTTGAAACAATAACGTGGGGTAACTTTTCAAGGAAGATCTCCTTTTAAGCAAAGCTGACCAGTACCAATAAAATCTTATATGCCTATTGCTTTACACAAGGTAGTAATGTCCTGCCACCAGATCATCTGATCCCCCTCCCCCAATTTTGCCTGTTTCTTCCCTGTAGCCATGCAAGTTTAGCATCACAGCCTTTTTTAATTCTCTGGTACAGAAGGCAGTAAGATGTGAATTCCATTAACTTTGTGATGGAATAGTTTTGTACACAGTTTTCCTTTGTTCTGTGTGATTGAAACAACCACCAAGTCATCTAGCTATTTCATTAGCAGTCTTCAGACACCTTTGCATTTCATTAGCAGTCTTCAGACACCTTTGCATGTGCCTAGCCAGCCAAGACTACTACATTTTGCCTTCTCACCTGCTAACCAAAGCAGAGGCAGCTCAGCCCCAGGGACCATCCCCCTTCAAGGCCGCAGGCTCTGTCTTGTGAACATAGCTTTCCACCCAGGGCCCTAAGCAGGCTCTGACTAACATCACTCTGCCCTTTTCAGCTGTGTGCTGAAATTAAACTACTTCAAGTAACAGAAAAGACAAACAAATTAACAACAGCAAAAGGAACACTGGAGGTTAATACTGCTGTCTCATCATGATTCCTACATAGCGATACGTGAGCTAAGCTACAGCTTGGTAAACTGGGATTCCAAGTACTTGAAGAACTCAAAATCAGGATCAGGGAGAGGTGTTTGTAGTTACAATATCTTTGGGGTCATGGTGTATGCTGAGAACATGGTTTTCACTTTTTTTTTTTTTCCAATGTTTGTGAAATCAACAGATACATGCTCAAAAGTAGTCTTAGCAGTTAAGCCAACAATAATGGAAAAACCCAAGTTAGAAAGACACAGAGAAAAGGAGTTTATTAGGACGCATGAAGTATAACTTGTGCTGTGGGGTTTGCTTCAGTTAAACATGCTTTATCGTACCTGTTTTCATTACCCTTATGGTACCAGGTGGGGTCAACATTTCTGCCTCTGCATCAAATTTTAAATTGTTATGATTCAAATGTCTCACATGGGGGACACACAAGCAGAGATCTACCTGAACACAAGTCTACATCTACAGCAGTAAATGAAAGGGTGCCAGAAACAGCCCTGGACACCGTGTCTCAGTCATCAACACCATTAAATTGCTATGATGTTTCCAAGCACAGTTTTGGCCCAAGGCTGACAGCTTATCTTGCAAACAAATCCTGAGACTAGTTCAAAAGTTGACTCTGGCTAGGGATGATTTCCAATGGCAATTTGGATGCAGCCACCCTGATTTGGAGGGTCAGAGTGTTTATTGGTATATATAGGCCCTTACATGCCCTGTGGCTTCAAACCCAATTCTGGGCACATCTAATTTACTCATATATATGTAATCTGTGACTGCTTACCATAGGAATCAAGCCCCAAATGTGTTACTGTTCTCAAGGTCTTTCTAGTTCTTTTGATTTTAAGCCAAATCTTAGAGATCATTTCTTCTTGCCTCCAACCTATGCAGATTCCTACTGCATTTTTTTTTATTTTAACTTTTGCAGGTGAATGTCACAACTAGGCAACCATCCAGGCCTAGTTTGCTATGGTACCCATATTCACATCTCTTTTATGAGTAGCAGGAGCTGACAACAGAGCAATTATGTTCATTATTCCTGTCATAAGATGTAAAACAGCACAGATGGTATCTTATTCAACCTTAACGTCATGCAAACAAAAGAACTATTTTAATACTCAGTATAAAATCTGGGGACTTTCCACATTCTTTCCCAGGAGTGCTTAAGTGCTGATGATTTAGCTGTCTTGGCACCTTCCATAGACCCACCTGCCAAACTAGACTATTTTTTCTTCAGAAGAATACATTTTGCAGATATTACTAAATCCCCTCTTTTCCCCAGCTTCATTGGGAACTATGTGAATCACAGCTCCATGGATGGGAGAATCAGTGTGGTGGGTGCAGTTTCATAAGCCTTTCTAAAAGCTTACCAAGTCAGTCTCCTCTAATATTGGCTGTTACAATTCCTCCATTTGACCTGTGGTTTAACTCAACTGTTTTCCTTTTGTACCACTCTGCTCATCTTTCCCAAGTCCTAAAAATGTTTATCAGAGACTAATCAAGTCATCGATGGTGTCTCCATATGATAAAAATGAGCCAGACCCTTCAGCCAGGGCTCCCTGTCAGCTAATTTGAAGCAAGGTCATTACCTGCATTTACTATCAGTTTTTGAGATGAGAAATATGCTTTGGGATGTGAGGTTTAAATAAAATCAGGCTGAGAAAATATTTTTCTTTTTTTTCCTGTTTGATAATCTTGCAGTCTTTAGGGATACGATACTGAGATTACTTGTATTAGTTCAATTTACTGCTGTGTGTTCACACAAAACAAGAAGATTTTACACATGAAGCAAGAATACGTTGATTTTTTTGTGGTAAGTACTGCGTTTTCAAAAGAATAACATCTTATTGCAACTTAACACAGAACAACATAGCAGTACCTGTTAAGCAGGCAGAAAATTCAGCTTATTTAAACACATGGATTCTGTCCCAGTAATAAGCAATTTATATAAAGAAGCCTGACAGTGGTAGCATTGATGATTATCTGTTTTATATAGTATTGGCATTCCTTAAGGATATAACAGTTATTTCAGAAGTTGTTAAATGGTACATGGCATCTAACTGGAGAAAAATTAATTTGTGATTGGTCTCATTGGAGCTGTGGAGAACAACAGAAAATCTTTGCTATTTTTTTATTCAAACTTACTATATTTAGCTGTTTGTCAGTGATAATGACTGAATCTGTGAATGCCAGCTGATAAAAACAATTGATTTGATATTTTTGTTTAGAACTGTTTGCAAAAAACAAATTTCATTATTTTTATCAACTTTTTTGGAAGGACTGTATACTTTAGGTAAGTCATGTGTTTTATTGACTCTAAAAAAACCTCCTGGTTTAACTCAACCATTTAAAAATGAACCACTGCAGTAGTGAATATATGCTTATATAAATGAGCACGTTATTAGCCTTGATCCATAAATGACACATTTAATTAGCTACAGGAAATGGCACCAGCATTTGATGGATTAAATAACACAAGTTTCTACAGCTAAACTGAACATAAGTCATTGAAAAATTCCTTAATTGGTGGAAGCATTTGTCTACTTCCCCACTCCCAGCTTTCTTCATAGCTAGTACATAAGATGGTAAGTTGTAGCTATTCTTGTTTCTGAATTCCAATAGCATGTTCAAGATGACATACATTTATAAAGAAGTTAAGTAGCATAATCTAGTTTGGATACAGAAAATAATATTTGTGTGATGATCTGTGAGGCAGAAATGTGATAGTTTTAAGAGGTAGGATTGAAAGAATGCTAAATGTGCCAACTCACTAGATGTAGAGTAAAAAGAGAAAGAGTTTGTGTCTTTAACTCACTAGAGAAGTGTTTGACAAAAAGAATGCACTGACAAAATTGGTGATTATGAGGTTAATATTCAAGTACCTACTCCTACTGTTTTTCCAGTTGCTGGAATCTGAAGTTCAATATAAAAATCTTGTTTCATGTTTTTCTGTTTGAGGTGGGGTTTTTTTTGTTTGTTTGTTTCTTTGTGGTTTTCTTTTTAAATTGCAGAACCATAAGAACAATGAACTAATAAAAATGTAAAAATAATAAACATTTATCCAAAAGGCTTTGAGGGTTGAAGGCAACACACTGCTTCCCAAACTTAATTTAAAAAAAATACCAAACAAGAAAACCCAACAAACACCCTTGCAATCTTTTAGCAAATGTTATTCTAGAATGTGGCTGGACAGTACTCTAGCAGGACATTACAAGGTGCCTTTACACAGTTAGAAGGGAGAAGACATACAAGAAGAATCACAAAGAGCTTCAAAGAAAAACTACCTTTATCCTGGTGTGGAAGATGAGAAATGAAACTGTATTAGGAATCTGAAGTTAATAACTGTGTGTTCTTGGAAGAGAAGAACACTGTACATTGTGGGATATAGAAACAGCACAGTAACACTGATAGTTTTCTTTCAAATGATGACTTGACTTGCTAAAACTGATAATGCTGGGAGTGTTGTCAGGGGATGATATGACTGTCTTCCTGAGTATGTTTCCTATAGAGCAATCAGAACATGGAGCTGTGACAGAAAACATCCTTCAATATCATTGACTTCTGCTGAACAAGGCCGTGCAGAAAGCAAGAGTTGTACAAAACTTCAGCTAGGTTTGCCCTTGCCTTGTTTCTCAGCAGATCATTCCTAAGCTCAAGGTGATGCAGGGCGATAAAGGCACTGATATTCAAAATGAAGGGAATGCCCTTGACCCTGCTGACCCATGTCTCCTCCAAGAAGAATACCTTGTTAAAACTGCTGCTTCTTCACTGGGAAGCCAAATGGAAAAGGCTTACTCAGTTTTTACCCACTAGCAGAATGGGCCTGTTGGAAGAACAATTCTTCCTTGCCCCTTGAAATACAGAGGATGCCATTTTTCCTTCTGCAAATGAGTAGCAGAAATAACTGCTAAAGTTAGTGAAGCTCAACAGTAAGGAAAATGAGAACCACATCCTAAATGTCAGCACAGTCCCTCTAGATATTCAGTACTGCTTGAAACTTAGACAACACTTTTTTATCTGAGGAACTCAAAAGGCCAGTTCTTAGTTCAATCTTGTAATAACCCCCTGAGGCTGGTAAAATGCCCAGCTAAGGGAACTTGAAGACAGAAAGGTTAAATAATTTACTGAGAGTCACACACAGTCAGTAGCAGAAATCAAAGGCTCAAATACCCAGACCTGTGCTGTAAGTGTAACAAGTAATAAGCAAATTCTGACCATTGTCAGTAGATCTGTGTATCTATTCATTAATGGAATGCATTGACTATGCATCCTCTGAGGCTTAAATGCTCAGTAAATCAAACTGACCTAAAGCTTGTTTTAAATAGATGTAGATTTCTAAAACAAATAACAGCATTCAGTCAGAGAAGTGAATCATAACTCATGGATAGGCTGTTGTTTTGGAAAGAATAATCAGCAAAATGCCAGAAGAATTTTTACACTGTTGTCTAGCAAGAGTTATCACTCCCCTACCATACTACATTTAACAGTGAAGTTCCTGCTGAAACTGCAATACTGCACATCCTTAAAATGCTTCTTTGTGGAGGACAGGAATTATTGCATTCAATTTCCATGAAAAGAAAGAAAAGTGATGTCCATTTGGAAATGGGAAAAGAACAGGATTCAATTCATGCCAGCTTATTTTTTTAATTCTAATGATACTAGAAGGAAAATGGAACTAAAATGCTAATGCATTTGAGAACCTGTCATACAGGACTTTCACAAAAGCTAGAATTCTAGCCCAATGTGCAACCCACATTAAATGCTGTTTAAGTATCATATTCATAATGAGTGAACTTCCAGCAATTAAAAAAAAAAGCAGCAGCTTTCATGTCAATGGTTAAGTCAGCAATGGAAAATGGAAGATAGAAAATCTTCAGGCTTTTTTTGTAACTAGTATGTATTATATGAATGTGCTTATTGAGTTTTCAAGTAGCATGGATCTAGGAAGAATTGTGAGTACCTTGGAAGATAGGGTTAGAATGCAAAATGATCCTGCTAAATTGGATAAATTACCTAAAAAAACCTAGGATGTAACTATGAATAAATTTGAGGATCTACAGTTAGGTAAGAATAATTAACCATCTAACTGTATGAATGTAATAGGAAGGGAAGCTCATTAGATAGGGATGCCTTACCAAAAATTTGAGGTTTATAGTGACTCAGTGTCATGATGTCTGGGGAAAAAAGATAAATACTATACTAGGATACATATATAAACTAATTTTCAAGCTATAGGAAGCCATCCTCCAGTTGTCTTTAGCTGATGCCATGAGTGCTTAGTGAAGTGGTAGCCCTGTATCCAGATTTGAGCTCAGAAACCATGAACAATGAGACAGAGAAAAGGGAACAGAGATTTTGGACACACTATCTTGAAGATAAGATTGAATGAACTGGGGTGGGGGGAGCTGATAAGTTTTCAAACATACAAAAGGCAGCTGCTTCAAGATATGGAAAAGCCATTCCCTGTGACTAGTACATCATGAAGTGCAACAAGATAGATGCAGGATGGGCATTGGGAGGAGCTTTCTAACAACAAGAAATAAAACACTGCAGTAAGTTTCATGAAGCTTGATAATCTCATCAGTGATGATACATCTATCAGAAATGACACTGGCACAAGAAGATGGGTAGGTGATTTCCATAGGACTCTCTGATTCTGTTCTGCTAAAGTAAGTTATAAATACCTGCAGTATTCATTTTTTCATAGTGTAATGTGAAAGCTGTACTTGATTGCATTGTTTGATCTAACTCTTTACTCAAGCAAAGATGAAAAGGACCATGCAAGCATGCTGTGGGGAATCTGAAGCAGACACTACTTTCAAAAGGACTGTAAGCTTCACTTGTGGATGTTACCCCCCCAAAAAAAAGCCCCCAACCTAACCAAAGCAAAAAACCCAACAAAACAAAACAAAAGACCCAACTGTAAAAACCTGATCGAGATGACACTTATTTTCTCTAAAAGCTAAACTAGGGTGGCAAAGTAAAAATTATGGCATAGAGCCATCTAATGCACAAGTAGATAAAATACAGTAAGTTGTGTTGACAGAAGCATTTTCCAAAATGCAGTGTCAAAGAGTGTTTTAACAGATAAATCATACCTGGCTTTGATCAAGTACGTGATGCATCAAAAACATTTTGGTTGGAAAATACTGGGTGGACATACTTGGTGCACCCAAGCCTATATTCCTTCTAAATTATTTTTTCTTTACTGTTCCTTACACACTAAGTTGACAAAAGTTTTTACACCAAAGGTTTAAACTAAGTTGAGATTTTTATTTCATCTTCCAGGTATTCTTCTCCCTCTTGATAGCTTAAAAATGTCTATACTGGTCCTGAAGAAGTAGGCATGCATTAGCTGATCCAGACATCAATTACCTAGAATTATGAAAGCTTACAGAAAAGAAGTCCTCAACTGCAACCCCACACTTTTTTTTAAGATTCAAATTGTACTTACTACCTCAGAATAGCTTCTTTATTTTTTATACCTCCACCTGTATGGACCAGAGACAGAGTAACAGTGAGGGAAGATGAGGAGAGAGAAAGGGAGAGGAGAATAGGGAAGAGGAAGAAGAGGGTAGGGAAGGAATGAAAAACATTGCTAGCCCTGGCATCTCATCTTTGTTTTCAGATTTAGTGTACCAATAAGCAAAAATCACACTGGAAAAAAATGCTTTTCTATAATTATATTTGCTCTGAATTCAGTGAATTTGTATCACTGTTAATTACAGAAGAATTTAGCCCCCAAAGTTTTAGAAGCTTATTTAAATTTTCTCTCTTTAAAGCGCTAGAAAAAAAAAAAAATCCTCTTTTTATTAGACTTTGTGGCATCCACCAACTTAAAGAACAAAAGACTTCTCCCTGCATTCTTCGCAGAATTCCTGGGTTAATTGCTTGATAAAATTATATTTATTGTAGCCCAAGGGTTTTTAGAATTAAGTAGCTAATAGGTGCTTAGCATCAAAACACATAGAAGCTTGGGCCTTGTATGAATGCTGAATGAAGCAAAGCCAGAGTGTACATGTCTTCCATTGTGCAAAACTGAATGTGTAGTTAAATTAAGAACAATAGGTATTCATAAGTCAGCATTAGTGCCCTATGAGAAACAAGTCTTCTAATTAAATAAGAAGAGAATCAGTGTTGCTTGTTCCGGGAATTGTTATTCAGTTTTGAGGCAGAATATATAGGTAGTTAGTAGAGAGGCATTTTTTGTTAGAAGAACTATTTGGTTTACTTTTCAAAACTAACCCCCTTAATACACATTATTAATTTACAAAAACAACATGCATGCTTTTTAAAAAGAAGCTTTAAAGTGCTTGTATAGAAAAACGAATAAAACAAAATTAAAAGTAGTATTTTTGTGGAAACCTCTGTGGTATTCCATTCTGTTTTGCTTTTAAGAAAACAAACAAACCAAAAAGTATGACCACCAAACCAAACTCAACAAAAATACAAGACAGACAATAGTATGGTTCCTAGAAGAGAAAATCCTGCAGCAATTTGAAAAAGAGCTATAAGAATTCTTTTTTCAACAATATTTCAGAATTTGAATAGAAACTATTTGAAGTATTTACTTCTCAGTGAGTAAATGTGGCTTTAGGATGTCTTCATAATTTTCTGATGCTGGTGCTTCACACCTATAACCTCACAAATGCAGTGGTTTGCACATATTCCCATCATCTCATCAAGAGAAGACAGAAAGTAGAGCATTAATGTTCTCTTGGGCCCTGCAAATTCAGCTTCTATCCACTCTTTATGACACCTTGCAGCTCTTCAAGTACAGAGAGGAAACTAAGTTATACTTAGCAATAAAGTCAAGAACATGCACATTTCAAATGGAGACATTAAACATCACATTTGTTTTAACTTTTTCAAAAATAAAGCAAACTTTCTAAAGAACCTTTCAGAAATTTGTCTACAAATCTGCTGTTAAAAAAAGTTGGCAGATATAGAAACAATTTTTAGCATGCCAGATTGACCGATTGAATCACAGACTGAAGGAAGTAACTGCGTTTCCTGTACAAAGCGTTAGTTAGGTCACCAGTTTAGGAATCAGATTCTGTTCTCACAGTTAATCAGAATTCCCTTTCAAGGCACATTAATCTCTTGTGTAGGCACACTTATAAAGACTTGGGTTGGCTTTGAAATTTATCTTCAGTTTTACTAAAACAGCCTTAGAATTGTTAATACATGTAAATTCTAGTTAATTTTCCTTTATGTCCCTTGATGTACAAGTTCAAAGCAGGGAAATTCCACAAAGGCTTCACTTCAGATGAGGTTAAACTTGATTTTGAGATTACCCTCTCTAGTATTTTCCCACTAATGACCATGAAACTGCTAGGGCACCTTACTTGCCTAACCAAGAATGTAAACACAAACTAAAATATATAGTGTATCTATATGACACATGAAGCTTTTTATCTTCACCAATGATGATTTGAATACATTTTGTCATGAGTAGTTAGGGTATATATATATATGCATCTTTTTTATATAATTGCTTTTTTAGTAGACTTGATGGCTTTGTATTAATGTTTTTCCACCCAAAGTGAGCCAGATCTTAGCTATACCTTTTAGTCCTGTGAATTATAGCCCCAAAGATGACATTTGCTTAATATTTTCCTCGAGATTTCTCAGTGGAAGAAAGAGTTAGTACTTGAATTGTCTGAAAGCCCTCAAATGAAGAAAAAAGTTAGATTTTGGACATTCTGAGTTCAAGCTGTTGTCTTTTACTGCAGGTTTGTATGCCCTATTATACACATGGCGTCCCTCGGTTTTGTACCTTATTAGAGTACTTCAAGTCTAGTGTCATTAACTTGGAAATGAGGTAAGTGGCATTGTACCAACTCTGTCATTTAACTCTGGCCAAACTATAAGTATGATGTTTTTTCTAAAGCAAACTACCTTCTAATGCCACCACAAGTCAACGGGCTAAGACAATTTTGAAAGTCTTACCCTAGGACTTCAGATCATGAATCCTGTTGGAGTCCAATCAATGTAACAGTGAACAGAAAACTTTTAAAATGTTCCCCTGCTTCAGTCAGAGCCCTCAGAGCCAAAAATTTGTCTCCATTATCAGGTCATTTGCATCATTCAAGTGGCAGCTTCTAGAAGAATCAGTAATTTTAGTGGTTTGTCAAGGTGCTTTGTGCATTTGTGTCCACAGAACTGCCTGGAGAAGAGAAGACTTCGGGGGGACCTACTAGTGATTTTCCAGTACTTAAAGGGAACTTACAAGAAGGCTGCAGAGGGCCTGTTTGCAAAGGCCTGGAATGAAATGACAAGGGGCAATGGTTTTAAACTGGAGAGGAGTAGATTTAAATTGGACATTAGAAAGAAGTTCCTCACCACGAGGGTGGTGGAACACTGGAACAGGTTGCCCAGGGAGGTGGTTGAGGCCCCATCCCTGGAGGCATTCAAGGTGAGGCTTGACAGGGCTCTGGGCAACCTGATCTAGTTGGGGATGTCCCTGCCCACTGCAGGGGGGTTGGACTAGATGACCTCCAGAGGTCCCTTCCAACCCAAACCATTCTATGATTCTATGATTACTGGCATTTTGTATCTTTTACCATGAGGCAAGCTTTTCCCACAAGGCTCCTTTTTAAGTGGCCACTGTACAAAACCTAGTAACTCTCCAAGTGTTTGCATAGCTTTACCTTCAAACTTGTTGTGGATCACTGTTCATTTTATTCTATGCAAAAATAATAACTAAGTAAATATTCCTGCTATTTTTATTCCAGGTTTTGGGTGACTTTGACACACCAGAAAGACAGAACCCAAAAGCATGAGTTGATAAAAGCACAGTTGTGTAGTGCTGAAAAACTTCTGTGAAGGCTGCTTATGCAGGATATTGTGTTCCCCTTGAGCTTCCAGAAACCCAGAACAGTAATAGACCACACACCAATGACCATCAGGGACATTCTTGCCTATTAAAATCTTTGATATTCAGCCCTATAAATGACATTCTTTTCAAGGCCATTGTAAGGTTATTTTTTTCTCTGCCCACAGCATTTTCTACAGAGTAAACTGATAGCCCATATCTGAGAATATATGGAACAATTCATACAGAGTTTTGCCATCATGTCACAAAGGACACACATTGTCACTGCCATTGTACCCAACTCCAAACACAGGATGCTGGTCTCCTGAGCATGCAGCACCAACTAAAAAGATTTTACAAGACAGAGGAAAGCAGTCTAAAAAAACTCAGTTTGATGTGAGGGGAAAAAAGCAAACAAAAGGAAAAAAAAACCCCAAACCAAAATAACAACCAAAAAAACCAAGCAAAAAAAAACAACAACCAACAAACAAAAGACAACTCAAGCAAGCATAGCTAAACTGAAACCCATTAAAATGAAAATATTAGGATAACATGACTATTTTTTCCCCCCATTGTTAAAATATAAACTAAACTAATGGTCAAAAAGCCATGGAGGATGAGGGAGGGAAGTTGTGGATGATTGCTTCATTCTTTATTACATCCCCTCTCCATCCTGGCAAGCTGGAACATCAGTGTAGTTCTCATGCCAGCTTCCAAGTAAACAACACGCACTTCCTGGCTATCTCTAATCTGGGCAGGAATGTGTGTGAAGGGAGAGTGCTGAGTGATCGGTGGTTCTGACCAGGTATCCTGTTTTGACAAGAGTGTTTGTCCTTTAACCAACATATTGCAGAAGTTATTATTGACATTTCTGTGCTATTTTTTGTGGGGAAAGACCTAATTAGGTCTTTTGGGAAATTTGGATTACTGAGAATTTTAGAAAGTCAGAGGTAACAATTAAATAGACAACAAAAAAAGAAGCTGCACGAACCATTTTTGTATTCAACTTTTTAAATTAGTCAATTAAAAGATACTCTCTTTTCTCTAATTTATATTTATAGTACATATTGCTTTTGAATCCCAGGCTGTGAAGTAAGTTTTAAAGTTGCTTGTAAAAGGTTTGGAGGAGTTAATAGAATTGTTTTAGCATTTAGCAGCTAGCTTACCTTTCCATTCAATAAGTAAAGCTGCTCAGAAATTATTTTCAGCAAAAGATTTCTACTTTGGAAAATGCCTGTTAAGCAGATCCCCTGACCAGTGGTAAGTAATGCTTCTAGTGAAGCGTTTTGCTGGCAACAGCAAAATTCTGAAACAAACTTAAAAATGACCAGTGGGCAGACTGATGCCTGGTACCTGGATGAGACATGGTTCCAGGTCCATTGTATAAAGAAGGACTTGCTCTCTCCCAAGTGTCTATTCTATGGTCTAAAGAGAACTCT
Source organism: Bucco capensis (assembly GCA_013396975.1). Taxonomy (NCBI): domain Eukaryota; kingdom Metazoa; phylum Chordata; class Aves; order Piciformes; family Bucconidae; genus Bucco; species Bucco capensis. Next base: position 614,547 of record VWZO01013351.1, on the reverse strand, counting down.
CTAATTTGGTCCGGTGAGTCCTTCGCTGTACTGAGTTGAGGAATGCCTACAAGAGTTTTAAAAGTGGCTGAACATTAAAGATTAGGGATTATGACACCCAGTTGACAGAGAAGATCTGGGTTGCTGTTACCCCTCTGTCTAATGTAGAACATATCCCACTTATACCAAACTACTGCAAATAGCTATCTAGATACTAGCTTTTTCTACAGAGGGGAAAAAACCCCCATACCTATGGTCTTAGATTGAAATATTCCTAATATTGCACTTTTTTTTTTTCCCCAGCCAGCTTTTCTAAAATGCTTTATAATATGGATGAAGAAAATAATAAAATTTACATCATCTTTATTTTTTAAATGGTATAGTTCTTTGCACACTGAAGACTAATCCCTTCACACTTTGGTCTAATCTAACAGCTGATTTCATTGGAGCCCAGTTCACTAAGTAAGATGGATATAACCATCCCTGTTTTGGCCCCAGTCACATGTAACATGCCTGTAGATTTTACTCATGATAAACAGCACTGGCATCACATCAGAAAAAGGAGAGCAAAAGAAGGCAGGTTACTTGTGTTAGAGGCATGTGAAGGATTTAGACAAGCTCTGACCTGAGGGGACATTTAGGAAGCTAACAATTCTATCTACTGTGTCCTGTCACAGGGTTTAGTCTTTCTCCATATACTACATGTGGTGACAAAAAGTTTTAATTAATAATAGATTTCAGTTAGCTACAGAACCCGTTCAAAATGTTCAATGTCCAGAAAAATTTAATGCTTCAAAACAAACGTGAATACTGGCTAAAAACCTCTAAGAATTCCCATTATGTTACCTTACAGAAAAAGCACCTTATATTTTCTATTGAAGATTAATTTTACTTCTGAATTCTTTGGAATTATCAAGTCTTTCTACTGCAGACATGAGAAGAAAAAATTGGAACCACACATTCTCCTTAAATGCCATTTGATTGTACAGGAGTGACCTGGGAATGACTTTCCCCAATTATTTTATCATTCTAAAAATTTGCCAGATGACCTGCTTTGCATCCAGAATCTCACAAAACTAAAGATTTGTGAAAATTATGGAAATATTAGAAATCTGCTCTTAGTCTTATATTTCTAGCATGCTTTTTTTCAAAAATAAATTTAATCTAATATCTATGCACCTATCTTCATTCATTTCCATATTTGAATAAAGGCAATCCAGAGATACAAATTCTCATTACATAATAACAAACAGCACAGTTCATGGAAGAATATGTGGTAAATATAGTGACTGAAAATGATTTTATATATTACTGGGAACTTAGTGAGTCAATGAACTTAGAGCAGACCTCATTAAACAGCACTAATTTGTTTTTTTCTTTTTAAGGCAAAATTCCAGCTCCATGAGATGTTCTAATGGATTCTGATTCCAGGAGTTCTTCTGAGAAAAATGCTGAAAATAAGGACCACTGGAGGGAACTAGTTAAAATTTCTTTGAAATTATCTGGTATGAACTGAATATATTAGAAATAATGAATCATTACAAGCTGATGCCTTAGAATACTAAATCCTCATTTTAGTTAAATATAGTGGAGCTACAGAGGAATGATCTTGGAGGGTAATGGAAAGCAAAATAATGACAGATTAGCCAGTTCACTAACTTCACTGATTAAAATCTTTCTCCATAATGAGCTAGCCAAATTAAATGGAGGCGAGAGGTAAAAAATATGAAACATACTTCTCTGGTGAAGTTTTAAGTACTTCAGCAAATTTTGTGAATAGATTTCAGATCCAAAGAGCAGAAATCTAGCTTTGCTCTCTCCCTATATTTTACCTGGAATATGATGACATTCCAGCGATAAAGGTGTCCTGGGACTGAATCCTAGACCAGCCATGAGCTACAGGCCATTAGTAGTTTGGAGTCAGCCAGGGCAGCTCACCTAAGTTGGCTACAGGTGTATCCACACCATAAATGCTCATTACAAAGGGGGAAGTTTGCTGAGGATGGGGGCTTCTTCTCTTTCACATCCACCTGCTTCTCCCCATCCCTGGAGGGGCTTGCTTAGTATTTTGCTCCCAAGGACTGCCTTTCCCCTTTATTGTAACCACTGTACATTCACTGGGCTGAGTATAAATTTATGTACTTTATACTGACATTGGTGTTAGTTTGGCTGTTTCATTACACCTGTTTATCATCTCAACCCACAGGTCTCCTCTCCTCTTCCTGATTCCCCTTCTCTGCTGGGAAGAGATAATTGGGTGATAGAACAACTGCTATAGTTTAGCCCCAGATAGAGCCTAAATGTTGACAAAGGTTAAATGACTTTGACAAGTAAGACTTACAATACTGATTTTCTCAAACTGTGACTTAAAGTTAAGACTTACAGTTAATCCCATGGCTGAAGGAAATGAATAGAAAAAGAAAGAGATTTTAATCAGGTAAACCTTCCATGACTTGACTTAATGTTCTGGAAATAGCAACTTACAAACACAGAAAGCAAAAAAGTCCAGACTCTGTGCTGCCCTAAGTATTTTTTCTATATCTGTCTAATGCATACAGAAGCAGCTTTTTAGCCCATTTGGGACGCACCACTAACATCTCAGTTTCCACTGAAGAAAGATATATTGTCCAAGAAAACGCAAAGTAATCCAAGAATTGTTTGGAAATGTCTGAGGCCCCAAACTGTCATGTTGTCTTATGGCTCATATGATCTGCCTGCCTGCACAATCCATCTGGTAAGATTTGTAAAGCTAGTGATTCTTTATTATTCCACAGCCCCAAACCAGGCATATTTTAATTTCATTCACACTCTTTCAATCTGAATAAATTCACTGGGGAACATCCTGGCATTTCTTACGTCAAAGGCAAATTTCCCATTTGCTTCACTCAGATGAAGAGTTCTCTCTAAATTCAATGGAGTTACTCCAGCTCATCTCAATGCCACCAGCTCTGTGTCTAGTCTTTTATATCTTGGGGTTATAGCATAAATAAGGCAACAATTACAGATGCAAAACAAGTATCAGTATAAATCTTGGAAGCAGAATATGTCACCCTAGGAAAACTGAAATGTGAATCCATAACGATTTAACCAGAGCTGCCAAAGGCAGCATCTAGCATTTCACTAATGGAAAAAGTGCATGTTAGATAGTAGACATAATTGGAAAAGTACAACAACACTTGAAGCCATATGACAATCTGTGTGCAACATAACTTCAAATATATTCAACTGTTATTTCCTTTTCAAGGTCCTTAGCAGGGAAGTATTGGTCTTTTTTTTTTTTCTCCCAGAGGTCTCTTGAACAGTGACAGATACATGGAAACACTTTTCTACATACTCTTGTTTTGAAGTTGTTTTGCTTCCATCTTTCATTAAACAAGAAAATCTTGGAAAATGACACATTTATATTTTCCTTTATCTGTTTTTGTTGTAATTATCTGGCACTATTTTAGGACTTGAAGTCAAAAAGAGCAAATTATTTTAGAACAGGAACTAAAGCAAAGCAGTGCCTTTGTTAGCAACACTGAAAAGTTTGCCTATAACAAGTCTAGCCAAAAAGAATACTAGTTCCTGCTTATTAGGAAGGCTCCAGCTTTCCATTAGTTAGTTGTAAAAGGGTAGGACACCCAAAATTTTCACTGTCTAGGAAGTTTTACAGTTGGTCTTGATGATCCTAAAGGTCTGTTCCAATTTAAATGATTCTATGATCCTGTAAGACTTTGTTCCTTAGAAAGATTGCTTTAGGCTATTATCTAAAGGGCCACTTTTTGTTCATGAGACACTGACAAATTATTTTTAGGTTTTGAGTTGGACTGCTTGCATGCAGGATGGATTAAGATTTCTTCCAGTGTTTGCCTCCTCCACCAGGCAGTATATGGGCAGGAGAGGCAGGAAATTTCACTAGCTATCATATTTGAGGTGGTCTGCAGTCTTCATTGTGGTTAACTGATACTACAGGCCAACCTGGAACAAAGTTGAATCAAGAACCATGGACAGGAGTGGGTAATTCTGAGACACAGTGCACTTCAGAGACCCTTTTGCTCAGCATTGACCTTAAAAAGTCTACAAATCTGGTCCTTTTTTCCAATTTGCTAAAGAAATCCATAAATTCATATATGTTACAAGAAACAACATTTTTCCTTCATTCTGGGAAACAAAAATAAATTAGAAACCAAAATCCTACTTCTAATACAGAAATTATTATTAGAGGTGAGTGAACCATGATTTTGGCTAGGCTTTTTGTCATAAAGGTATGTGACTGAAATGTGCTGTGAAAGTGAGTAGTAATTAGTAGGAAAAGGAAGAGGTAAACATGTCTTTAACTGCAAACCAAAGAACACATCACCTTCAAGACCTTAATTGAATTTCTCAGTGGGAATTAGCTCAAAAAAACCCACTTTAATCCACCTAAGAAAACTTCTTACATATCACAGAGCCTAGTGGTCATAAACGTAATTTGGAGAAGAAACACAATATGAGCTTTACAAGTAGACTGACAAGAAACTAGAAGGCCTCAAATGCAGATAAAACAAAGCCTATCTCTACCTTCTTCTTTATAGCAGCACATAAATCTGTCTCATTTTTATGGAAAAGAAAAAAGTCTCTCCATAATTTTTAGCTAGGAAATCAGTGCTTTCTTGTTACATTCNAGGTGCGGCCTCACCAACGCAGAGTACAGGGGAAGGATCACTTCCCTGGTCCTGCTAGCCACACTATTTTTACTTCTTTCCTGTTACATTCTTACTGGTTTTACTGCTTCATCATTTTTCTTATGTACTACAGTCTTCCTTTTCTCCTGTATTGTCTCCTTTTTGTATAAAGCATGGATGCATCACAGGCTATATTTATATGCCCAGTCTGCACTCCCAGAGAACGGTGTGTATTTTTATCGTTTACTGGAAGGCGTGTATGGAAACTGTTCAAGTGCCCTCTAGTGACTGAAAGTCACAGTAAACGTATGGCTCACTGCAGCAATGAGTATTTGCTGGACCCAGTAATTGCAATAACGTGCATGTGATGCGTTGTGGGCATCAAGCTTTCACATTTTAACTTTTGATTCTCCTGCTGCCATGACCAACACTGGAACTCCCACAAGCAACACACTGACTGCAAGCTGTAGGGTAGAAAGCATTAACCTGATGTTGAGTAGATCGGTGCTAAGATGACAGGGCACCACATCTATTTATTACTTAGTCTGTTTTAGGACTAAGAGCTGCAAGAAATAAAAAATGGCTATAATCTATAAACGGTTTACTGCTTTCTTCATGAAGTAATTTCTGCTATTTTCATTACTCTAAGAAAATAATAGTATAAAGTAATGTAGTAGCAATGGTAGGTGAAGTTTCCATTTGACTACTCAGGCTAGAAAATGGGTTGTAAAAATTATGCTCTTTGAATCAGTTCAGATTCTGAACACTTCAATGTAACTAAGTTGCAGGTTAACAACTTATTCACAGAAATGTACTATTTATCTAACAATTTATAGGCTTCTAATCTAGAAGCTTATCCATTGGCAATGGAGAACCCTATAAACACAATACGTAAGTATTAAAGCCAACACAGCACGATAAAATGAATACAATTTTTAAGCGGGAAATTATGAATAATAAAAGCACAAATTTAATTTTAAATTTCAACATTTTTAAGTGGCAATGATACACAGATATACATTTTTCATTTTAGGTCATAAGTAGCCTTTCTCTTCTAAACAATCAGCCAAATAAGGCTAACAAGCCACATTGTAGGAACATTTTCACTCACTAGAAGGTATTCTTGTATGTGGGTTGGTACAATAAAATCATTCTTATCCAGGAATGAACTATATACTAAATACATAGATCTTAGGGAAATAGTAAAAGATACACAATCTGTCCATGCCAGCATGGGCAAACCATTTTTTTCTCTCCCGTCTAAAGGTGTACCACTCCTTTACATACTAGTGTTCAAAACAAAAAGGCATACTGCACTGAATTAGCCAAGAAAATCATACTTCTTTATGGTTCTCTGGTAGTTATTTCATACTAGGCTAAGTTTGATTATGTTTAGAAGCATGTTTAGGCATTAAAGCCAGCTCAAATTCTGTGAAGTCTGAAGAACGTAATGAAAATTCAATAAAGGATGCTTCTGAGTTTTTTGTATTGATAAGGTGTTCCTCTGGGTACCCTTGGAGGTTTTAATATTGTCACAGACTGAACATTTCTAATGAAGGCACAGTGCTTTAATCAAAAGTATTCAACTCTGCAAGCTCTTGTTGAAGTGGGATAGTTGGCAAGTAATTTGTGAGACAGAATAATCACTTTTGCAAGGTGTTTTGCAAAACATCCACTTTCTTTACATACTTCAGTTCTCATGACTTATAACAATATATACCCATCCTTGTGTGGATGTCCTTGGATATTTCTTTAGTGTATGCTTCAGTAAACCCAGAAAGCTCAGCAACAAAATTCAAGCAGCCACAACTGCATGCTTAAAATTATAGTGGACAAAAAGTTTCAATATGTGTTAGGAGAAAATGAATCTGGCTCTAAGCCAATACACATCATGACAGCAGATCCTCCACAGATGTGACTGTTCTCTAGCTTATTGCTAGTGCTCCGAAGTGCTTTTACTCTCTCTCCTTTTACCTCAAACTTTTCCTACTTGTCAACCATTTATCATATAACAGAATCACACAGAATTACTAAGGTTGGAAGAGACCTCTAAGATCATCAAGTTCAACGATCAACCTATCACCACCAAGCCACTAAACCATGTCCCTAAGTACATCTATACATTTACTGAACATCTCCAGGGATGGTGACTCCACCATTTCTCTGGGCAGCCTGTTCCAATGCCTAAATATTTTAATCCCTATTGTCCTTTTTTATTCTCTGTCCTAGTTCCCCCTTGTTAGTGCCCCCCTTAAAAAAATTACCTGCAATATTATTATATTGATATTTTAATTTTCCTTTTCTTGTCTTCCCTGGTCACAACACATAATACTAAATCTTATATTGCAGTCCTCTTACAGAACAAACATTCTTGAACATAAATCAAACTCAAATTTAAGGTTGAAGAACAAACTCTAAAAACATACAGAAATTTACTTGTGGTGTTCAAGGGTCTCTGCCTTTCAAAAAAAAAAAGCCTGCAAGAGTGGGCTTTAATAGGGATGTTTTATTGTTTTATTTATTGGAACAGAATCAGAATTTTTTTATGGTTTTATTTTTCAAGTTCACCTTAGAGAAACTCTCTGAAATGTTTCCTATCTCTTTTGAAGATCTCAGAAACATTCTTATACCACTACCAGTTTCCCTTTAGCAGCAGGACAAGTTTGTCTGCCATCGAGCCAGTTCTTTGTCAGAATTCTCATCAGTAAATGCAACACAACATTGCATTTCAGTCTCTGCAATATTAACAGAGCCCTACCATTGACTTGAAAATAATTAGTCAGCAGTATCATTGGTCTTTTTCTTCATTGCCAGGACAGCATTTCAAAGCAATAATTTGTCTCTCTTTAGGAGCATCAAGCTCTTCAATTGAATAATGATGGACTTGAACAAACACCCCTCCCAGAAGCAAGATTCCTACTGTGGAAATGTGTCATTCAGTTTTTTCAGGTAGTAATCTAGTAATTTTAGAACTACAATCAAACCCTCCATAAAAGTGATATAACTGCATGCAATTAAAGCAAAGTAGCTGAGATCTAAGCTTCCACGGCCAATGTTTTCCTTTTAACACACACTTCAAACCAGTCAGCAATTCCCAAACTTCCCCCATATTACTACTGTGCTCACACATGCCAAACAAATCTAGCAACCAGTTTGCTCTTTCAGCATTGAGAGTACAGCAGGCAACAGTCCCTTTTGTATCAATGTGTCAATCCTCTAACTCAGACTCTCTGACCTAGATTTCAGTTTTCTGAACAATCCATCCAATCCTCCACATGCATGGAAGTCCTGAAGCATGTCTTGTGACCCCAATCCAGCACATTGATTTAAATTACTTCAGAAATTCATACACACAGAAAAAAAAACCTAGTTCAAATGCAGACTCTGGAAATGTTTAGCCTTCATTCTCAGTAGCTGCCTTCCCCCCCACCCCTTCCCCGTACACATACTGTTTTTGTAGATGGGCATAGAACTGATACAGTGTATTTGTACTTCAGCAGGACTAAACAAGGTGCTGTCAGCTTCCTCCAAGCCTGCAGCAACACTCCAACAATAAGCTGAGAAGCAGTAAATTCCTGACCTAGTGGAGGAAGCAGCCATGGAAGCAATGTACAAGACAAGCGTGAGAAGACTAACAGGTATTCAATGAAAAAGCAGTTTAGGTGAACTATGAAAATATAAGTTCTTCTGTGTTTGTTAGTGCTACAGTCTGAAGTAATTTTCTTTAATGAGTTAGTCCAAGTCCACCTTTTGTTTGCAGAGGGTAATTTTCTTTCTGGACAGTTAATCAAAACCCCCAGGAATCTTTAAAAAAATAAAGAAAAAGAATCAATCAAGGCTGTGTGTTTATGTGTGCAAATCTATTTGCAATATTAGCTGTGTAAATCCACAGTTGAATTCCCAATTAAGCTAACAGATAACAGCAATTAAGACAGCAGCTGATAAGCTGTAGCAGTGTAGTGAAGAGGCTATCTCCATTTTCAAACTAAATAGATTTGGATGTGCCTTCTTAGTAAATAAGCAAATTATAGTTACTTTTGCTACAGAGTCTGTTTTGGTTTGATTTGAAAATAAACCTCTTTTTCCTCTGTGCCAAGAAGAATGTCCTTTGAAGCTAGAAGTGAAAACTCCAGACACAGTGTGCACCCTTTCTAGTAATCAAAGAGCTCTTAACTGAGCACTGACACATTCCTTCAAATAGGGCGCTCTCAGATCTGCCTTGCAGTACAGCCCTCCTACCTCATTATTTGCATGTCTAAAAGCCACTTGTCCTCTCTGCTTCCCTGCTGATGAACAATTTGCTTCTACTGATGTCTAAAAGAAGGTTCTTCCCTTTCCTTCCTCTTGAGACTCTGCTCTCTTTCTTTTGTTCAAGTTCCAGTTCCTATCTATGTTCTTCTCTGGCTACCTGCCAATTAGGCAGTACTAGCTGAAATATATCACAGAATCATAGCATGGTTTGGGTGGGAAGGGATCTTTAAAGGTCATCTAGTCCAGTCTTCCTGCAGTGTGCAGGGACTTCTTCATCTAGATCAGGTTGCTCAGAATCCTATCCAACAAGAACTGGAATATTTCCAGAGAGGGGTTATCTACCACCTTTCTGGGCAACCTGTGCCAGTGTTTCACCTTCATTGTAAAAAATGTCTTCCTTGTATCTACACTAAATTTCCTCTCATTTAGTTTAAAACTATTACCCCTATCTTATTGCAACAGGCCCTGCTAAAAAGGCTGTCCACATCTTTCCTCTAGGCCCTTTAAGTGTTGAAAGGATGTAACGAAGTATCTCTAGAATCTTGCCTTCTCCAGGTTGAATAACCCCCACCTCTTTCAGCCTTAGGAGGAAGAAAAAAAAAAAGTCAGAATGTTCTGTCAGAAAATATCCTATCAAATTTTTTTTTCCCTCCATTTTTGGTCTACTGCCTCAATCTAAGTCATGGAAAAAAACTTGATTAGGGTGGTATTCATACACGTCTCATTCATTTTGAACACATTTCCTTTTCTTCACCTTTCTTACTGATAAGTAAAACTGGTCAGAAGATTTTCTAAGAAGGCCTAGTCACTAACTGGAATGCTGATTGAAAAGATCTGTCCAGGTCAATCGGCGAGCCTCTTGGAGAACAGGGATTAATGCCTTATTTCTCCAACACATTCCCAGAATAACAGTGCTTCTAACAGTACCGATTCATGAATAGCATTTTTTTTTTTTGGTTTGAGGTAGCTGCTGAGGTTATTACACTGTTCACTCTTCCTCACACTGCTCCATCAAAACAGAAACTCCTGTGTACCGATTTGCCTTAAGATGGTATGTGGGGAACTGATGCTGCCTCAGGAGGTAATTCACAAGTAGCATTGCCATCCATTCAGGACTGGCTACTCTGTTAATTATTCTGATTCATGCCCTCATAAAAAGTACCTAGGTAAGGAAATCACTGCTGCATGGCATGTGAGTAATCACTCATACTTTTGCAGTTGTCACTGCACACTAGTCCTCACCTAATATGAAGCAGCAAGCAAAAATCTACATTCTAAGAAAGATTAACTGAAACTGCTAGAGCAGTCTTTTCCTCAATCTGTCCTTAATTTCTGTCCAAGCATACAAATCTTGAAACATAATTAAAACTTTAAAAAGCTTCTAAATGATCCTTAAGCATACTAAAGATGGAACAACGATTTGACTCACAACAAATTCAGAAGTTTAAAAGTGTGCACACACTTAGTGCAATTAAAACAAAACAAAAAACCAAACACAGGACTGTCATAACAACCGGAAAATATGATGAAAATGCCTCTAACCACCACAAGCTAAACATTTTGATACATTCATTCCACTCACAACTCAGTAAAACTGATGTTAAATAAAAACAAGAATGGCGGATTCTCTTGGACTGAAGTCATTTGACAATTCTGATGTGAGTTGTGCAGAAATGTGTGTGGAAAGGTAAATTCACAAAATGCAAGTTGCCATTCATTTTCTTGCAATAGTGACTAATGAGGATGTAGGTGGGGAGAGTCTAAGAAATATTAACAGGAAGAAAAAGTAAGGTATTGCTAAAAATATCACAGGCTCCAATTTCAAATTTATTATTTCATGGCAAATTACATAGCTAACATTATTAAGATTCAGTCTAGGTTAAAAAAGACAAACTAACTACCTAATAAGCCCAGATGCACCATACACACAACCCATCTCTCATTTGCTCAATAGCTCTAAGATTACTGTCCACTTGAGCAAGCTGGTGTTTGTTGCATTACATGGTCATCTTCTTCCATTAACATTTTATATTAATTGCTATTTAACTTGAGTTTTTTCTTTTAAGAAGTCAGAACTGGAATCGGAGGTTTCTGAATTAAATTTGCATCAGCTTATCTGCTGAACACTTCATTCTTCAGCAGTAAAGCCATAAGCTATGGTTTTCTTTACTTATTAGACTAAAGAAGCAGGTTTTTTCATATTCTAACAAAGCCTTCTATTTTTAGAATTAATTCTAATTATTCTTCTAATTACTGTCAGCCTTGCTTTNGTTTTTTCATATTCTAACAAAGCCTTCTATTTCTTAATTATTGTCAGCCTTGCTTATGACAAATTCTTTTAAATGCTTTATATTGACTTCAAAAAATATGCACAGATAATGAGAAATAATTGTCTACTAGCAGTCACTGAGTAAATGTTTATAGCCACTATGACTTATATATCTACTATCTAACTTTTGTGTCTTTGAATACCTGCCCAATTCACATCTCTACAACCTTATAGTTTTTCTGTTGGTGTTTTTCAGTGTATTTGCTCTTCACTACACTATTTTGGTTTTCTGTGCAAGTAGTCATTTTTTCTATAATTTGCACTTAATTTCATTATTTCTAAATGTAAAGTAAAACAATCAAGACTATGTCAAAACCTTACATGATAGCTACAGCTCAGTTTACATACCATTCGTGCAGATTTGGCACGATATAGGGTTTTAATCAATTTTTCCTTACTTAAACAGCATTTTGAGCTAAAGGAAGTAGAGGCTTTGCCATGAAGATCCACACTCATATTCTCTCTCCACTCTGTGCATTAAATTCTATTCAGAGAAAACCACCTTTTCACACCACAGACAGTAGAAATTAAAGAATTAAGAGATCAGTGGAAAACAAATTCATTAGCCTGAAATAATGAGAGTATCTGAGAAGCATGAAGAATTAGTTGCCCCAACACACTTTCACAGAGCTATTTTGAACATATTGGAAAAATAAAGCAAAGCTGCAGAAGCCTAGAAGGCACTTGAGAACAGGAAAAACTAAACAGTTAATATCTTTACCCTGAAGAGAGCACAGTAGAACTTTTAAACTATTCAATTTCAGATAACTGTGGCTTTTTGTTGGCTTATTTTTGTTTGTTTTTAAAACAGGGTAAAACAAAGCAAGCTGACTATAAAGAAACTAAAAAAAAAAGTTTAACCACTTCACAAATTCAACTCAATATGTACTGCAGATGTTCATTTTGCACAGACAAATCAAAACTAATCCTTTACTGAAAAACTAAGGTGATAATTTCTCAGATAAGGTGACTAAGTGCAGGAAAAGCTTATTAAATGATTGGACTAGTGAGTAACTTAGTTATTCATCACTGTAAACTCTGATGTTAATGAAGAGAATACACGTGAAAGTTCTGTAAAATGCCCTGAAGTTGCAGTTAGTCAAACGAAGGTGGAAACAAAATCTTGACAGCTTTTCCTTGGAACGGTCCTGAGGTTATAACTGGTGATGCATCACCAGCATTTTAAAGCTGTGACTGCAGGGAAAATGCAGTATGCAGACCGACTTGCTACACAGAATGACAAGCCATCACAAAGAGGCACTGAAGCTGCGGTGTGCTGGGCTGTATTTGCATATACTAACCAGAACAGGGACTAGTGACTTAATAAAGCTGTTGGCAAGAAGGAATTCCAGCTCTCCCTCAGCCAACACAATTTTTAACACTGATCAGTATCCTCGAAAGTCATTTTTTTTTCCTCCAAAAAGTAGAGTGCTTTCACTTCCAACTAAAGGAAATTTTAAAGGCAAATAACCTGAACCCCAGCAACCTTTGTGACCTAAGCATCTGCCTACGGAGAATTAACACTGCTACTAGTTACGACTCAATGACAGAATTTCAGTATGTATCAAGCATAAGACAAATAGAAAAGAGGGTCTCTGTCTAAAACTGCTTGCAATTCAGGCTGAAAAATGTTAAGTGGGAGTCAGGAATGACAAACAGCAGGGTATCCACGAAAACAGATGACAGACTAAGGTACTGAAAGGATTTAAGACACATATGAAATTGTTGGGCAAAAGTCTCATCTTCTACTTAATATCTCTAAACATTTATATTGAGTGATCTACAGTAGATCAAATAAGGGACATAGAAGCACGCAAGTAAAAAGTCTGCAGCATTTCACACTTAGATGCTACCCCTTCAAAACGTGCAGGAAGCTCATGCTTGAGTACTGAAACTTGTAAATGACCAGCAGTTAGATTGACAACATAGTAGCATCAAATTTCAATTTTCTTTCCGAGAAAGAAAGTCAGCAGGAAACACTAAACACAGGATCTATCCTGCATCTCTTTGGGGTTAAAGCCTTGAACTAGAGCTTGGGCAGGTGTCTGAACTCCCTCAGAATTAAATCCTCTCCAGACAGTAGATGCTTATAAAGTTTTTTTTTCCAAACACGTGAGCAAGTGTCGCTTTTGGGGATGCAGCTGCCAAAGGCAATAAATAGTATCAGCTCTCCTACTTCAAATGATAGCCTTATCTAGAAATTATAGCACTCAAACAGAAATCCTGGGCTCCTAGAAATACACCTAGCCAGACAAAGTGTGTGTGAGATAGAGAAACATTTTTCTGCCTTTCAGTGGCTACCCTGTCTCTGTGCAGATTTTTGTGACAATCCCAGCGCTGGGAGAGAATCACAGAGGTCTGACATGTTGCTGTCTGGTCTTTCAAGGCTGTATGTTTAGACTATGGAAAAAGGAAGTCCTGGAGGAAGAGTCCAAGACTGGCCAAGCTCACCTGATTCCCTAGCCATGGATGCACCCAGCCTCATGCCATTCTTTGTGCAGCTCAGTGAATGTTTTGCAGGTGTTTGTGCTTCAGATTAATCTAGAAGCACTATCATCCCTTCCCTTCCTTTTGGGAAGAGCTCTTAGTTTCCTCTCCTAAAAAAAAAAACAACCCCACAAAAAAAACACAAACCAAAAAACAAACCACCACCAACAAACAAAAACAAAGGGAAAAATCCTGTCTCACACAAACCTCCAAAGATTCTTAAACACTAAATTAGCATTCTCTATTGAACTGTTCCTTAACTGCTGTGTCTCTAATGCTGATTAATGTTAATGGACCTTCTGTGAAAGGACAAAAGGGATGCGAGGCCACTACTTTGTGCCTGGAATCATAGGGTTGCCATTTCCTGAAATTCTTTCCTGCTGCAGGAAACAGCATGGCTGTCTCAGTAGAAAGGTCCAGTAAGCATTGAATCACTGCCCAACGTGATATGATGGGGCAGGAACATGCCACATAGGTTTTGTTTCACTTTTTTTAATGATGATGTCTTCTGAATACAAGCATAAATTTAAGATCACAGCCATTTTAAAGATCAGATATTTCAAAGTGCTTTTCACCTATGATGGTTTCATTCCTAAGGCCATTTCAAACAGCTGCAATATCCAGCCTTCTGTATAGCATTGCCTTAACAGCTAAAAAGCTCCATATCCTACTGTGGAGATAACATATTTCGACAGTGGATACGAACAGCAAGAGAGGAAGAGTGACCTCATGTTTCAGTATTAGTCAGAGACTTGAATGATCTAGATTTCAGTTCTGAAGTGAGATGATCAAACTTCTTTGATGAAGTTGGATTAGTTGCTTAGATACAGATTCAAGGGAAATATTTCATGCCTAAACATCAGCCACATCAAAACTGCAATCCTTAAACCCATGATCTTTCATCAGGCCAGATTTCCTGGAAAGGCTAATTCTTGGAAGACTCCAAATACATAATGCACTGCAGAGAACACTGGTTTTGATGCTGCCTGTAGAGGAAAAGTAGAGAATGTTGTTTCTTTAGTTAATGGTGACAATAAATGAGCCAAGACAAAGTTCCAAGTTCCAGGTCTTGCTCCAAAGTCAGCACAGGTACTTCATCCAATAGCTGTTTTATGTCAAACAAGCCCTCTCCAAAGCAGTAATTTAAACCCATGCTTTTTCTTTTCCCTGACAAGTGTCCAAAAAACATACTAAGTATCATGTTTCCTCTCATTGGGCCAGTGAATCCGCAACAAATTCCCATTAAGAGGAACAGCTTCAACAAAATGGTTGGGAATATGGCCAACAGCCATAGGGAGTGCTCACTTTTGGAAGATGTGGATGTCTTCACCAGTCAGCTGAAGACAAGAATCAACTACTACGTCCTCTGTCATGGATCAATTTTCTAGCCATTCAAATTGTCCTACTGCAAGAGTTGTCTTCCTACACTTGAATGAAAATGACTCACTTTTTTGGTGTATCGGTTGCAGGCAAGCTACCTTAAACAGAAAGTATTGGGGGGTTGCCATTCCAATGGAAGGATTATTTTTTCTTTTTAGAGTTGTATGGATGGAAAAAATATAATGGGCTGCGCTTTGCCGAAGGCCTGTGGCAAAATCATGACTGAATTCATAGTTTGTGAAATGCTCAAGGGCTCTTTTTAGGACAAAGCGTTATATAAAACACAAGATACTGTTGGACTTATTTCTGCACCAGATAAGAAACAAACTATCTCCTATAATGTCACTGGCAAAATTCCTTCTTGTTAGTGACAACAGAAGGAGCTTCCATATAACTGTAAAGCCAATATAAGATAGTGATGAATATCACTCTAGGAAGCTTTCCTTCGTGATTTGTTACATTGCTTGTACTTTACAGTAAAGCTCTTTCCTGTTCCATGGCCGACAGCTGAGGGTGTGCATTCACTACCTTGAGCTAAGCGTTGTCTCTGCTACTTAGTGATGCTTTTTAATTGGGCACATCACTGTGCTGAATCCATTGGCACAGGAATACCAGGTGCAAATAACTGAAAATCTTGAAATAGAAGGGAATGAGACAGAAGACAGTTGCCTTGAATTTTGTAGTGGTCAAATGCCAGATCTTTGATCTTTTTAAAAGTGAATGGACCAGATTTCTACTGGTGGAACACTTGAGAGGTAAATGATGCTCACCTCTGTTCTTGCTGCTCTGTGGAGAAATTTTCATCTCTGTATGGTTGTTGCCTAAGGCTAAATAGGAAGCCCTTGATAAAATAGGCTGGTGTTACAGAAATTATAAGACTATATGAGAATTATAAATATCAAAGGGGAAAAAAGTTTATTTAGGAAGTAGAACAAAGCACCTCAAACTCTGCAGGAAAGATGCTATAGTTGCTGAGATACGTGACTACATCTAAAAAAGAAAGTGATGTCTTACACCTCTTTGAGCTAAAGAGAAACTTAAAAATCCACATGGAATACCTACTAGCTAGGAAAAAATATTAGCGCTAACATTCAGAGATATGGAGTCATACTTTATGCCACTCCTTGAATGATAATTAGATTCAAATTATAATATTCAAAGCCAATATTTCTTGGCTGGCTTCTTTCAGTCTTATTTCCTATGTGCTTTTTGGAGCAATGAATTAGAAACAAATCTGACTCACATGGAATTTGAACAGGGGGACTTCAAAATACAGTGACATTGTTGGAATGATAATTACTTTGCTAATGGTTAATAATCTAATCTTGTTTCTTCCCAAGGTAATGAAATAAGAGGATTTGGTGTCCTCTTTGAATCACAGATTTCCAAATTTGTCCAGTAGGAGTAAAACCTGAAGAACACAGAAGTCTCAAATATCCATTTTATTTTAAATTGTGACAATTTTTTTGCCTTTGTCTTACACTTACCAAAATTTAAAACAAAGAAGCTAGTGATGGGAAGTGAAATGGTACAAATGCAGCTTTACTAAAGAAATCATATAGCTATTTTACTTTCCTCCTCACCTTTCCATTTCGGCCTTACTATTTACTATAATTAGAGAAGACAGTTGATGTTCTTGACAGCAAGAGACACATCTGGACAGTAACAGAATCCCAGGGAGGAGCAGTTCCCAACTCTATCATCCCATCACAGAACCTATGAGGCAGCCAACACCCGAAAAAACTAGGGCGGTTTATTATCTTTCCTTGTACTGCTTGGCTAAATGGGGAAAAAGGAGTATTTTAAGTAAGATCAAAATTTCCTGGACTGGAAAAATCCCACCATAAGCTTACTGTCTGATATAACTCTGTGTGACCCACCAGAGGAAATGGAGGAAGGGAAAGAGAGAATTTAGTCTCAGTGGAGAGATACCAGACATAAATCTGGTCAACTATATTCACAATAATGTAAAAAGAAATCAGTCTCTCCAACTACCAAAAGATACAAACTAAACCCAACTCCAAAAAATTTTTGCAACAGCTTAACTGACATAGCTTTATCAGTTTCTAAGAGAAAAGACAGTATGCCTGAAAAAAACCCCCCTAGTTTCTGCAAAATGGTAATGAAGACAGAAATTTCTATTGATATCAGAGGATGAAAAGACCTCAGAATAAAGCCATCCTATTTCCAACTTTGTCCAATATAAGCATATGTTTATTTTCCAAGGGAACACATCCGAGACAAGGTAACTTCCCTAGGGAAAAAAGATATTCTACTAACTTATGCCAACCAAGGAAAAATAACAAGTGAATTACTGAACCTTGAATACCAGCTCATAAAACTCAAGGGGGAGAACAGCTTCCTCAAAATCAGAAGAAACTGTGGCAAACTTTGGAGAGTTTTTCTGCAGTGGGATCGTGTGTGTTCAACACGTTTGTACAACATGGGAAAGAACCAAGAATAAGCAAAGGATAGTGGTGACTCCAGGGAAAACATTGCAGAAAATGTCTGCCTTCTTCATAGCTCAGCAAGGGACCCTGTGCTGTGACAGGGAGCTGCAGCAGCACTGTATCTTCCAAAAAAACTTTACATACCTGAACATAAAGGAGTGTACTTTACATGCTTTACTGCATGTGATTTAATTGGCAGTCAGCAGTGACCTGTGCTATGACAGTACAGGATGCAGCTGGACGTGTCATGAATACAGAGCAACAAGTTCAACACACATACCATTGTGCAGACACCATATGCCCAAACACAGAAATTTAAAATAGCCCTTGGATGTTTTGAAACCAGTGAGAACAAAAATCCAGTCTTTACTTACATGAGTGAACCGAGTTACTGGAGAATAAATAGAGTATGCTTTTCCTCCCTACTCCCATTCCCGGGAATCATCACAGAGGATTCCAGCTTGAGTCTCTGAGTGCCAGGAAGGGATTCTGACCTGGAATTCAGCTTTGGAGATCTGTCAGGCTCCTAATTCTGTCTGCAATGCCATGAATTAGCATTAGCAAATACATGCTAGCCTACTATTTGTCGTGGAAGAGGAAGATTATTTTACATTCCATGCTCCCTTCAGCAAGGCTGCATTGTACCATTCCACCACACTCACACCTTCAAACAGCAAAGAACTGCAAGCTTATAAAAATGCTTCTAAGTGTTTGTTTCCCTTTAACCATGTCCACCTCCTGTGATTAATAACAATCTGCCAGGATAATTTCCCTGCAAGTGCATTACCCTCAATATTAAATAAAAATTAACACAACTCAAAGAGATCTATACAAAGTAGTCTATGCTTTAAGAACAGAAGTATTCATCAAAAGCATGGTTCAAAAACTATACTTCCACTACTGAGAAGCATTCAGCCTTTCATTTTATTTAAATTTACCATTCTTCTACAAATGAAAGCAAAGAAAGAATATATGTAGTTATTTGCTACTCTATGATATATAAAGCACTGTGTGTACTGCTAGTTTTGACATAAAAGAGTTTTCTATTTTTGGTAGTGGTTTTACTTGGCTGTTCTCAGGGTGGCAAGAAAGCTAACTGGAAAAGAAAAAATGTATTTCTATTTGAATTAATATGTTTTTTTGTACAAAATATTGGGGTTTTGCTGAGGGCTCTTTTTGTCTCTAAAGAAAAAAGCAGACACCACTTACCTTGGTGTTTAATGATACAACAACTAGACAGATGAAAAAGATACTTGGAAAAAAGATATGTAATAAAAAGCTATCAGACTTGATCCACACTTCAGGTCCAGATCACAGCACATGATGAATCTGTATTACAGACAGTTAATAATACTTTGTCCATTCCAGTCAGGTAACTTCATGGTGGAATCAAGGACAATTAGCTATGATCTGGGCATCCAAAGAGGTCTTTGAGTCTACTTAAGAAAAGTTGATAATACCAAGAATTAAATGCAGTATGTACTTATAAGTAGTACATTTTTAACTGCCCCAAGAAAGGAAGCTTATTGGTAGCATTAGAGGTGCTCTAAACAGGAGCAGTATTGCGGGAGTCTGAACAAATTTGGCTAATAACGATTTTTAACTTATAACGCATAAGATATTTTTGTTTAGTTCTGTGAGAATCTGGTGTTTTCAAAGAAAATGTGATATACTTCAAATAAGAAGCAGAAATCTATAATGAAAAGGATTTACTGACAAAGCCAGTTTTGCTTCAATCTGCATGAATTGTGACATCATACTGAAACACAGCCATGCAAAGAAAACCTATCAGGTTTTCAGCAGTCAGATCCCAGCATTCTTATGATGTGACAAGCCTTGAAGATGGCTAAAATATCTGAGACAGTTTACACATAGAAACTAACCTATTGGGTTGTGGGAGTTCCTCTATGGAAATATGTTGTTCAGGGGCTCTCAATCAAGTGAAGATGTGGAAGATCCTTTATTTGGTATCACTTTCACAGAAGGATTGGAACAGAAACGAAGATGTAAGAGGCACAGGCAAGTCCCTTCTCTCAAAATCATTTTGACAAAGCTCATTTGTGAGAAATTAGAATATGTGAAGTTAATAAAGTAAGTCAAAAGTAATTTTGGCAACAGCACATTAACAGGTGACCAGAGCCGTAAATCAGAAAAACAAGGGCAGGGTGGAGTACATTTTAATGTTTCCTTTCTGACAGTACAATCCACATGAGCTATGCAAAACTTGCTCTACAACCTCAGCCATTTTCTGGGGGCCAAGAAGGTGAAAAGTAGCCCAGAGATAAAAAGTTATTTTTTACTAGGCAATATCATCTCATTATCTCAATGCTACAATAATGTACAGTGTCATGGAAAATAACATATTCCTTCACGTGAAAACGTAACCATACACATTGTAGTCTTCACTCAAGGAATTAGTTGGGGAAAGACAGGTGATAGGGGTTGCAGTCATAAAACAGTTATACAAAACCAGATATCTCCATAGATATTTGTTCACATTATGTTTGCTTTCTGGTATTTTAACATGAACTAACAGAAAGGTTAGAGCTGGAGAAGGGAGGAAAAGATCAGAAACGATGAGCGGAACTTACAGAATTCCCCTTCAGGATAAAGGATAAGAAAGGCATATCATATTAAAAAAAACCACATTATTCCCAAATCAATGTGAATCAATTAGCTGTGGATTATATGATTGGTTTGGTCACCAGCTGTTCTATCTGCATTATTATCCTTTAGCAAAAGAGATACGACACAAGGCAATCTGAGTTTTATGACTTCAAAAGTACAAAACCTAAATTTCAGAAAAAGCAAGCTTTCTATGGAAGAAAATAAACTCACAAGACTGGCATGACCAGACAGAACAAATTACTCATTTCAGTCCTGCAAGATTCTACTTAACTCCCCTTTCTGAACAGATAAATGAGTGACTGCATGAATGATAACTTAGTTTAGCTCTCAGCAGCCACACAGTGACAAACCCAGTATAATTTACATTCAGTATTAGAAGAAATATTGTGGGTGTTTAAAGGCAATGAGTCGTTTTCATGGTGATTTCATCTGCCTGACACACTGTGCCTTGAGAAACTGCAGGTTGCTCCTCAATATGTGGGTTTTTATGTCATACTTTTAAGAGCATTTCCAATGCTGGCACTTAAAATCTTCCTACAAGGGTTTCTGCAGCTCTAGGTAGACTAGTGCAGCTATACTTTCAGAGACTCCAGATGGACACATGGCAGATACTGACAAAGAATTTTGCTACCTGCAAAGCTATACCACCTCCTACATCATAAACTAAGCCAACAAAAAGTTCCTCTGTAGCCAGCCATAGGTACATGCATGATTTTCCCCAGTCTTAAGTACACAATGTCAGAATAACTTTATGCCAGTCCTTCTGAAAACTGTCCCAGTCTCCACAAGCTAGTGTAGTTGTTGGAAGGCAGAGAGCAGGAAAAACAGGTTTCTGTCTTCTCTTGACCTTTTTGAAGGACTTAGTCTTGCTGTGAGTATTCAACAGGCTTTTACACACTACCAATGTTACAAAGTCACTCCCTTACCTTTCCACGAGCAAGAGGTGGATGCAAAGAGTAAGCTTGAAAAATTGGATGAAGCTGAATCAGATTAAGATGTTTAAGACCCAGACTCACATTAGTATCCCGAATCTGTGTTATCCCAATATTGACCTGAAGCCTTACTCTTCCTGCTTAGCAGTAGATCTTGGTTTTATCAGACTGGATATTATAATGATGACATGTTGGACAAAGACAGGATTATAAAGCATTGTTTTGAGGGTGCTTATTATTGCAGTGTGGATAAGGAGTAGCAGAATTTCAATAGGGTTGACTTTATCAATATGTACTGTGTATCACATGCTATGTATCACATGCTATGTAACATATGCAATGACTTGTGAGATAAACCCACATGTTAAAAGCTTCAGCTCTACCAAACAAGTACTTTTCAAAGTCTAGCAATAATTCAAACCATATAACCAAAAGTTCCATTCCATTCCAATTTAGTTCTGTCATACATTCCTAAGACATACTGTGAAAAAAATCCAAACCCAGCAAAGCCCACAAAACAACAACCCAAAACCCTCACCAAGAAACCTGAAGGGAATCACTTTGCAAGCCTTGTTTATTTTGTTATAAAGTAAGGCTCTTGGAGAGCTTTCAAGATAAGCCTTATTTGTGAATCAAAGCCATTACAAACTTTATAAGACATGCAAATTAATTTCTGAAGAGCAAGCATCCCACTGAACAAACCACAGTGCCCAACTGCCCCATTCATATCCTTTGCTTCACACAAAAGTCAGAAAATTTTTTTCTGGATAAAGTGAATGCTGACTAATTGCCTTTTGTGAAAAAAAAAAAAAAAAGGAAAAAAGGAAAAAAATCCACCTTGACAAAACCTGTCCATTTGCTCTATCCCTCTGTGCCACTGAGATGACTTTTCTGAAACATTTTCAAATTTCACTTAGTGGTAGGATAACTGAATGTTTTATCTGTTAGGCTTGAATCCCCCTGGCCATGACATTATTCAAATACTGCTGATACACTGGTCTCCACATACAGCTGCTTCTGCTAACATATAGCAGGAAGAATCTTATTGTGACAGCTTATGAAAAAATTTACATAATCAAAAGGAAATGTGGTAACACTAAGTGTCCAGTAACCAGTACTTCATCACAGCACAACACCTACAGGAAATGCATATGACATCCACATGAGTACTAAATGAATCCACTAGGATTACTGGTATTAAAATGAATACCAGCTGCAGTAACACAGTACTGTGTGAAACAAAATGCTCCACAAATATTTACATCCCAATCCCAGTTTTCAAATAACATCAGTGTATTACCCTAAAATTGTTACTTCGCTGTGCTAGTTCCTTTCCTATGGAGCTCTAATGACAGTTCTTGCCCTAGAGCGAATTCATATTGCATCTGGCACAGGAAATTTGGCATTTCAATTTACATAATTGTTTTCAATTGCACAAATGTGTTGTTCCCTAATTCTCAGCATACTTTGGACAACAGTTTTCAATGCTTGACTGAGAAAGAGCAAAACTCTGAGTCAAACAACTTTTCTTTTCTTGCCTTCCCTTCCCTCCTCTTCTGTCAGTAGGTTCTGGTGCTTTTTCAAATAGCGATAAAAGAAGGTTAAATGTCAGAAGTACAGTACAGAAGTTGTCCATCATTTTGGCTAGTTCAATTCAGATAGCTGGAACTGATTGACAGAGTCTGGATCATGTATTACAAGTGAGAACTGCAGTCTGGCTAGAAATTCAGACACCAAAAATGATGACATTTCCCAAGAAATAGTGCTCTCCTTTATGTCAGATCAAAGGAGACAAAGACAGATGATAGTATTCTTATGAGACCAAACAAAATCAGTACAGCTTTATTATGAAGTGGGTTTCAGCTGAAGTTCTGAAAGGCAGGTTAAGCAGGCTGATCTTAGTGAATTTTGTTGCCTTTGTTTCTGCCATTAGGAGCAGCAGTGATAAAATTATCTGTTTGCCATTGCCTTCTCATGGTTTGCATATATGTTGCTCAATTTTCCTACATTGGCTGCTGTGATACATTCAATGCCTGTCATCATCTCCCTGTGGCAAGACACCTAGTTCTTGAAGCAGCACGTTCTCCATGACCAAGTCTGGCATCTAAGATGGGAAAAGAGACAGTGACAATGCAGCTTCTGAAAAGGACATGTCCTGGTCTTCATCCAGTGTGGAGGAATAATAGGAAAGATAAAGACACAAAGAATGGTCTCTCCCACCAGCTTCCAATGAAAGATGTGGTTCTTCTTGCTGAGACAACAACATAGAATTGATAAGCAACAGAGTTGAAGGGAATAAAGTTTACCAGAACTACACTGCCTTGATACGGAGCCATGTCCAGTGCCTCCTGGCCTTTTTGAATATAGCAATGGCAGCCACAGGCTGGGCTGGAGACATGGAGACAGCAGGAATTTCTGAGTGGAGGGGAGAGAAGGTGCTGAGCTCATTGAAGTGAAACACTATGCCAAATTTCTCAAGTACATCTCAGCTACAGAAAAAGACAGGAGCCACTGGTCTATGCAAACCCCTTCTGTCATGCTGAAACCTTCTTGGCAGCCTGGCCCTTCGTGGTTTTTTTGTGTTTCTGTTACCTGCTGCCACCCTTTCCACCCACTACAGCTGTTCGGCTATCTCCTGCTGCCCACTCACTAGTGTGTCCCAGCCTCTTCCTCCTCCTGGACTTTGCTACTACTTTCCATTGCCCAGAAGGAAAACATTCTGATCTTGGGATCAACAGGTTTGGGAAGAAATTAAAAGAGCAGATTTGACTTCTCCGTGACAGAATCAGACAGAAAGCCACAGAAATACAACCTGGAGCTACCTATAGCATAATTATGGTTTTCACAGATTTTACTGCTTTATTTTCCCTGCTTGTTTACACTGCACAGGATAAGTGATCAATTCCATCTGGAAGGTCATCCAAATTAAATAGTTTTAAGAGACCTTGACGAAGTAATTTTGAAGAAAAAAACCCATTATTTTACTTAAGCACTCTCCAAAATGTGATGTAGTATAAACACATATAGGTTTTCTTGAGTTCCTAATAGCTGGACGTAGAGAGTGCTCTGTGTAATATATACATAGATGTGTATGTGTGCAGTGCTGTGGGCTGTACTCTTTTTAAACTGCCAGTTTAATCAGAGAAGTCTTTCAATTATGAGGTGAGACTAAAATATTCCACAATTAAAGCAAAACACCACAGAGGGTGAAGGATTTGAAGCTCTATTAGTTGCTTTATCCCTGTAGCTAAAAACAAGAAAAATACATCCAAACCCAAGAGTCTGTGTTGAGTCTACTAATATCACCACCATAAGAGTTAAAATTTCAATTCCTGTTTGTCTTCTTTGGATACATTTCAGACTACTTTTACAGTATGTGCTCTAACAGGGAGGTCTAAAGCAGAGCTGCCAAACTCCTTTTTCCCCCATACTCACAAAACTGTAACTCATCTCCTCTTCCTTAACCTTTCCACTTTTTTGATGGGAAGCAAAAAATAAATTAAGACAATTAAAAAAAAATAAAATAGGACAGAAAAACTGAAGCAGTTTTAAGGTGTCATCGTTTAAGAACTACTAACAAAAAATTGAAACAGATGAACACTTAAAATGGCTGCAAGAGTATAAGGTGTGGTTCTATAATCAAAATTCAGTTCCAAACCTTCTGTGACTTCAACGAAGTCAGTAGGGTTTTGATTAATTTGACACCTAACATTTAAAAAACATGAACAATCACAGTACTGTCCACTGTTCAAAAGATTTCTTACCATTTTAGCTTAAAGAAACTTGGAAGCTCATAAAGCTGGAAAAATGTGGTTTACAATATTTTTATTACTTTATAGATGCTTTAGCTCTTTGAGATTATGTATCTCCATGTCACTTCATAGTCAGTAAAGACAATTCTATAATTGATCAAATCCCAATTCAGAAATGGGATAGGCAGAAACCACTTTGAAATACACAGAGTACATAAAAAAAATATCATTTCAAAGGCAGCTTGATGAAATTATCTGTTATATCAGTATTTTGGGGTGGAAAGAGATAAGATTAAATAATCCATAATTTTGCATGCTAAAAAGCCTCTTTATTTGAATTCCTTACGTAATGTGTTCTTAAAAGCCATAGTCTACCATTACACATGAATTTAAATAGTTCACATCAACTTCAGTCTAAACTGTGTGCTGGTATTCGTAGGCAGAATTGCAAGGGGAATGGTCTGTTTTCCTTTTTATGATTTCTGAAGAGCAAATAAAAGTCACAACAACAAAAAAATCCCATTTGAGTCTTTACATGGGTCTCATTCTCAGATCTAAAAGCTGAATGTCAAGGAGACTATTTCACAAATCTCTATTGCATTGCTCATTGCTTTCTCTGTAGAAAACATCTGCTAATAATTAATCCATTTTGGTCTTACCACACTGTCTTTTCTGCAGCTGTCACGAAACCAACATTTTCAGGATGCTTAGAGAAATTGTTGGTTTTAGTAAAAAAACCATGCTATACTTTCAATGGCACTAAATAAGTACCAAGCCAGTGAGAGACTATTTTCTAGTCTAGAGCCTAAAGCAGACACTATCAAACACTTTTGGTTTCTGGTTTTATAATGCTGAATAGTTATGGCTTGAATTCTCCCAAATGGAAAGAACATCAAATATTTAATCCTGCTTTTAGAAGGTTTCTATACTGCCTAGCAAAGCCATCACCTCGTGTACACCTCACTAGAGCCTCATAAAAAGAAAAGTTAAAGAAACAGAATGAAATTCCACATTGTTCTCTAAGGTTATCCAGTTTGCTTCCCATTTATTTTTCTATCATCCCAGCCATTACTATTTTCTCACTTCTTATCGAAGCATTGTTGTCCCTACTTCTCACCTTGCACAAGTTATTGTAACAGAGTGTTGGCTGATTGTTGGAGATTTCCAAAATTAACCCCAAACAGACATTAATACATAACTCTTGAAAAGCTTTTCAGCAGGCACATTCAGATAATCTTGGGGAAACAAAGGGGAAGTTTTGACTAACCTTACCTGGAATGAAGTGCTTTAGTGAAAGACAAAAAATTATCTTTTATTGGGGAATAACACCACCCTGAAGATCTGTACAAATAAGAGCGGTAGTTTCAATCCACATTATTTTCAAAGTGAGCAATTCATTAAAGGAATGCTAAAAGAGAAGGTGTAA
The DNA here is from genome assembly GCA_013396975.1 of Bucco capensis. NCBI lineage: Eukaryota > Metazoa > Chordata > Aves > Piciformes > Bucconidae > Bucco > Bucco capensis. Next base: position 588,287 of record VWZO01013351.1, on the reverse strand, counting down.
TTTTAGACAGGAACAAAATAATCAGCCAGCTAGAGCACTGCTTGTTCTGGCTACTGTCTTCCATAACAATGTTGCCATTTTAGGAGGTGTAATGGATGAGAAGATTGAGGACAGATGAAGAGCAGCTCATGAAGAAGAAAAATCAACAATCCCAAGTCAAGATGCTGAGGCTTGTGAGACCATGCACAGTGCAAATTCAGAGGCAACTAAATTATGCCTAAAAAAGTATCTAGTCAAGGCAGCCCATCAACATATCTGAGGAATTTCTGCTCTTAGATACATTACTGATGTTCAAAAATGCCCAATCTCAGCTATACTGAAGACAACCCCAAGTTTGAGAAAGCTTCTTGTAGTAAAGAGAGCTTTTCCCAGCAAGACAGTGTAAGGGAGGATTTCAGTCTTGTTTCCTTAAAGTTCTCTTCACTTTTTGTGCTCAATTATTCCTCCAGAACATTTCTTCTCCTAAAAGATATATGACAGTCTTCAGGCTGCTTTATCTGTGGTAGATGACATTGACTCAGCTAGAATCTGCTATAGTAGCAAGCCCTCACAATCATGCCTGACAGGGAGCATCATCCAAGTGAAGCATTCACACAACAGAAGCTGCTTTACTGCCCGCTTGCTCATCATTCACTATCTATTGATTGCAGACCCTGGACTCCTACACATTTCTGTAGACAGGCCATCAAGAACAGGACAAGACAGACACGAATATGACCAAGGAAGGATATGATGGTCAATCCCACATTTTGATCTGGGGCCAACCTCATCGACAGAGAAAATGAATTCAGTGGTAACCTAGTGAATTAAATATATTTACTGTTAGCAAAATTCATGAGATTTGTTTTCAGCAGGCTAAACTGCTACAATAGTTCTTCCTGACATATTGCAATGGCTCAGCACAATGCTAGAACTTGAAGCCACAAAACGAACATTGCAAACTCAAGTCCCAACAACTGTTTTAAACATTTTTAAACTCTAATCTCCCAGAATCCTCCCCAATCTCAATAGAGAACAAAACTCTTTTCTACACAAGATTATACTTACATGCCAAAATAATAATAAAAAAAAAAAGCCTTGTGTCATCTCTTGAGTTGCAAGAACAATATAGGGGCCAGTAGATGAATGAATTCTAGCAAAAACCCCAAAATGATTAGCAGCACTAAGCCACTCATGTACTACAAGAACACACCCTCATGGTCAGTAGTATTGAAGTTCCAGTGCTAAAACAGTAGGACTATGGTGATGTATCTACCAGTAGTAAATCACTCTCTAATTAGTCATTTACACTCAGCATGATGATCTTTTGCCTTTCCAGTCTACACTATCTTCAACTTTTGCTTCCCAAGAAATTTCAAGTGACTGGAAAAAGAGGGATGTAATAGCTTACATTAGAGCAACACCAATAGTCATCAGATATCCAGCAGATCTAAGTGATTTTGGCTTATTATCTTAGATACCTTACTGATTACAGAAGAGGCTTAACTTCTCAACCTGTGCTGTTTAAAACTGGTTCTAGAGGCCCATACTGGGCAGCAAATAACAAAAATCTATGTATCAGGATTATTATAATTACACTTGCTGCCTGATTTTATTGTAGGCAAGGAGAAGCAATGATCCACTATGGAAAATTCTGTTATGATTTGCCTATAGGTACTTATTACATTCTACATTTTAAAGAATTTTAAAGAAGTGTCTATGTTTGGTGTGTTTTTTCTGACAGTAAGCAACAATTGCCTCATACCTTGTATCTTGATACTTATGTTAATCCTGAGATACTTCAGTTCACTGGAAATAGATAGAAACTCTTTCAGGTCTTACTTAAATGTTAAAAAGCTTCTCCTATTTTCCAGTTCTTTTTTTTTCATAAGCAGTCATGTTCAAATCCTGAATATTCTTTAGATTTCTTTTTTTTCCTCTTGTGGTTTTCTTCTCCAGCTTTTAAGAAGTTTTGCAGATGGTATTCATTTCCAACCTTAAGTGAGGTGATCTTTTATGTTATTACTGTTCATGTTTGTTCGTAACTGGCTTCCTTTCAACAAAATACAGTATTTGTGCACTCTCTTCTACAACACATAATGTGCAAGAATTTTTCTTTGTAAGAGTCAGGAACGCTGTCCAACTTCAGTTTCTCTGTGTAAACATTTATCTGCACTGTTCTGTTGTTTATTCCATTCAAAGAGAGATGAGCTGCAACTAAGGGGAGGGGGCAGAGGAATATAAATAGCAGCACAGATTATTGCATACAATGAATCAAAATAGACAGGAGTGGGTCACAGAGAGGGTGATGGTCAAGTGAACACTTCTCAAAGAGACGCTGAAAATCCTATTTATTCAAAGCAAATAGCTTAGACTAACAAATGACATAGGAACTGTAGGTACTGTTGTTTTAAGAAAATCAGCAATGAAAAACTCAGTGAATCTACTGGCATGCACAAGTCAGCACTAGAAATTGAATCCATATTCAGAACAAACCCAGAAAACTCAACTCCTGACAGAAGTGTGGTCAGTCTTAAACTACAGTATTCTACCTTGAATTCCTTAGCTTCAGGGTTTGTTTTTTACCAATATGAAACACTCATGCTAGGGATCACTAAATCCTTCATCTTTTCTACAGTGCACCAACCACTAGATGTGAAAATGGTGAGGAAAATGACTTTACATCATTTTCTATAAGCAGTCACATAGCAATTTAATCTTTAAAAGCCAATATTTTGCAAATGTGATATCTTTTAATGAAATAGTGCACAAGCCTACCAGCTGGATGAGAAATACTTGTGTTTTGTCTCAACCCAGTGTAAAGCATGGTGGGATCCAACAGAGAAGAGGAGGAGGGGCTTTAGAAATACCTGTCCAAATCTGTGGCACAGTGGCTGTTTGCTGTGGAGATAAGAATGTTATCTGGGAAATCCTAGGAATACAAAATCTGCAAGACTTATTTGACACTACAATGGCTATTCAATGGGGCATACTCTGCTTTCCATGTCATCCCCATAAACAAAGCAAAATAAGCTGAGCAATGAGTGCTTGGGTGCCAGCTGGATGCACAAATATGTAATAAATATTTTAGGTTTCTCTTCCTTCTGGCTCCAACCTCAGACACTAGTAAATACAACATAACTTCATCACCGTTAAATATCATTGATCGTTTTTTGTTGTTGTTCAGGATTAAGCTTCACTTCTCAGGAAACACAGAACATGTGGAAATAATGCAAAACTTCTCTGCAGTCTGAACAGAGAGAAGTCTAACCAGATTTTGTCTGTAGTCATTCTTCTACTTAGTCTCTCTCCATTCTTTCAGTTGAAGAAGATAGTGTCTACAAGCACTCTCACTTCCATGTTGTGCTCCAATTCAGCCATAGTAAGCAAACCATGCTGGAAGTCTCCAAGTGAAAAATAAAACATTAAACACCTAAGAAATTGCTGTTATTCAATACAAACAAACAACATAAGGAGTTCAGAATACGAAATTCTCCTATGAATAGGAGTTTCAGAAGCAATTGGAGAAAAAAGATCTCTTGGGGAAAACATTCCATTAGCCTCATACAACATGGCAAAAGCTGTCTTAATTTTTAATCCCTATCTTTCAAGAAACACAGCTACATGAAAGCAGTAAATGATTGCGTCAAAGCTAAAACTAAACAAATTTCCATGGAGTTCAAGGTGTAGCAATTTCTAGCAGGTGAGAAGGATGTGTGTGCCTGCAGTAGTCTGACAATTCCAAATATTTGCTGTGGTTTAAGTGAACTTTTTAACTACTTTTTTTCTGCATTTGACAGACTAGGAACATGCCTATGGCCCCATGTTCTATTTGAACTAAAGGAGACAATTTCCATCCCTTCTGACTTTTTTGCATCTCATTCAGAATTTAAATCTCTTGCTTTTGTTGATACTCCTGAACCTCTGTAGATTTTTTTGTGTAGATTTGCTTACATCACTGCTCTGTCAACAAAATATAATTAACATAGCTACATATCTACATCACTTTGATTTGTCCTGATACTACACTGATATACATAAGGCATAAAAATAAAGCTCCAATTGAAGTTCCAGTTGTTTGGTTGGCTGGTTACACAAACACAGATCATTTAAGACATCATTTAAATGGTTGCCAATAGATCCTAGGAAGTATAGTGAAGTATAACATTGTGTGCCATTCATGCATCAATTCAGTGTACTTGCAACGGTGGCAGAAAGTGTGAGGGCATCCTTTGTTCACTTATTATTTAGAAGAAGCAGGAGATTTTGGGTTGGATTTTTACATTTCAAGGTCATTTACTGAATGTCTTGTCATATACTTGATGTCTTGCATTTCATCATCTTGATCATGACTTTCCCATAGCTAGCAGCTCCCACAAGATAAAGTCATACTGTGAAGAGAACTGTCGAACTTGATTGCACCCAAGAGACAGGATGTAATTCATGATATTATGAACATCCTTGTTGATGTCAACAGAAAGAGTCACTGCTAAGATAAAGCTGGCAGATGGAAGCTAGACAAATCAGAAATTGGAAAATACTACAGTTGGCTGCCAGTGTGAATTACTTTCAGGTGGTCAGGTTCATCTCTAATTAAGATGACACCCTCAGCATGTAATCCTAATGAGCCCTCTGCAAAGGCATAATGAGTCCTAATTCTCAGCTTCCATAGTTGCATTTCTTAAAGTGGGTTGGTTACTATGCAATAAGTGAGGCATATCAAGTGTCTTGCATTTTCTAAGTGAAGTAGGATCCAGATGAGTTAAAAATGTGATTAGTTCATTTGTGGGTGCCTGTTTTAAAAAAAGTATTTAAGAAAAGTGAGCAATTTATCCTATTAGAAACCTGGGAAATTTTTTTCTAATTTTGTGGAGAAGTTTATCTCATTAGCATTTGAGTAGGCATAGAGTATACACATGACACTAAAAGCTTCCTTGAAGTCTTTAGATTATTTAAAAGCAGGTCTCAAAGCACAGAGAGAAAAAATGGACTTCCACCATTGTTGCTTTGTGGTTGGATGAGCTTTATATCAAAGCTTTAATAAGGAAAGTTGTTGAGGTAGTACTGATTTAGTATACAAGTTAGGTCTTCTGTATGGATGCCTGGCCAAGAGGTTATACGACTAGCAGGGGGAAGACCTGGCATTCCTGGCTGAACCATGAAACTGCTTCTGTGACTTTAGAAAAATTATTTTCTCTCCTGCAAAGGGAGCCAACTGAGTAAAAATATATATCTACTCTTAGTTGCTGTTTTCCATCTATAACACCAAAAAAGATTCCTCATCTAATGGGCATGTTCTGGTAGCTGTTGTTCACAACATCCTTGAGCAAAATAGCCTTCAAAGGTGTTATTTAATACAATACAGTCAATCATAGATTACCCTGAGGCACAAATATTTGTTTAGAACTTATTCGACCTATTACTTTCAGAACAAAGAGCCATTTTGGCTTCAAAACCTCTTTGAGACCTGCAGATGCTACCATATATGAATAAAGAATGACAATATTTTAAACTGTGTGGTTAAGAAGAACAACAGAAAGCTTACCTTCTCTGACAGTATTGTAGTAAGTCACATAACAATGAACATACCTAGTTTACCTTATCACAGGACAGAAGTGGCTAGGTAGCACTAAGCAACAAGTCTTTTAAATGTTTATTTGTAAGCCAATACTGAGTTTTAATAGGCACCTAGATTGCTATCTACTCAAATCAACTCATTTGGGAGTATCTGGATTGTATTTATAGTAAAAGATTTGCATGGCCTTCATGCTATATATAAAACTTGCTTACATTGCATTTTATTAAGAAAGTTTGCCTGCTTCTGGTTATCACTCGTTAGTATTTTCGTATAGGTGCCAATACTTTGAGCATTTGGGGAAAAAACAGCTCTGCTTAGCAAAAAATATGAAGTGCCAGATGTTCAGCTAATGTAAAACAATGGTGAAGAAAATGAGTCTGGCAAGGAAAATTTTGTACTATATTCAAGGCTGGTGTGCATAAAGGTACAGAGCTCAGCATAATGGGGTGTCGAATTCCACAGCAACATAGGCTGAAAATAAACTGATTAATTTAAAAGAAAAGATCCTTCCCTCCACCTCCTCCAGTGCCTCAAGAAGCTGACAATGCAAGATATAAATGCCAGAAAGAATTCCTGCTGTTCACACTATTCTGTCCTAAAACAGATATGCTGAACATTGATTTAAGAAATTATCATACATTCCACAGCCATAGACTGTTCAGACATGCCTATTTCATCATCATCTCTCCCTAAACAATTCCATTTTCATCTTCCTTAACGTTTATTTTCTTTAGTGTTAGGCATTACCAGATACTAGAACACACTCTTCCAGGAATTCATACCACTGTTAGAGCTGGTTGGGAATTATTTGTGATTTGTTTATTTAGTAGGAAATGTTACAAAAACTAGACAGGTCATGGGAAAGTCAGTTTTGTAATGGACGATCAAGCATGCAACTGTGTAACACAGCTGTTTTGACGTTTTCAAAACCAAACACTTTAATTTCAAAACTAAGAGTAATTTTGCCAAGAAAATAAGTTAATGTATGCCTCAACTAAAGGTTGAGCAAAAACACTGTAGGGGGAGGCTGGCTTGGCAAGAGTGGGGTTTAGTGTTGCAGCACATTAGAAAATCTTCATGTGATTACCAGAAGGCACTGTGACATTGCTATGCAGATATTTTTCAGCTTACAATAAAAACATTAGACAGGAAAAATATTGCCAGAATTATTAGGAAAGTTTCATAGAGACATTGAGCCAAGAATTCAGATTTTTATGATACTCCAGCTCTTAGAACTGAAAGGCTTCTTACAGGCATCTTATTATCCCAAAGGCTAGTTGATCAAGTGTGTTTAGTCAGGCCTCAGAAGTGTTTCCTACCCTGCACCTAAGAGCTGTCAATGAATGGTAGTTCTTCAAGCCCCCTAGTGATTTCCTTCCAGTCTTCATATAGTTATACCTGTAGAGATGGAGACATCAAAAGAACTCTCTAACTTTGCCAGCTTGACCTTAAAAATTAGCCTCAGAAATGCTGAGAAAGCCTGAGGACTCATGCCAGACGTCTTCTGAATCTATATTCAAACCTTGCACAGTCTAGTGGGTCCTAGAGCCACACAAAAGTTGCCAGAATAGGTCATGCATTGTTTTAGCACAATTTATAAAATTAACTAGGCCAAAGGGATTTTATCTGTTGTGGCTAATAACAGAGCTCCTTCTGGTGAATGGCACCAATGGAAAATGTCAGAGTGATAAGGTGGCACAAGACTATACTTTTCTATTACAACCAAGTTTCCGTAGAAAGTTTACTGCCTTAAAGACTGCTTGTTAGGACTACTGGTTTTTCCATTCGTGAAAGCTCTGTTTTGCCTGCTCCTGGCAAAGATATTTCCAGGAACAGACAAAATAACTGTTAAAGCAATGAGCATGTAGCCTTCTCCCCAGTGAGGCTGGACCAAGATTGACAGGATTGCTTAGATACCAAAACAGCATCGTCCTCTGCCTTGCCTGGACAAGATCACAAAAAGCAGAAATAAGGCTGTTGCTTGTGCCAAAGGCTTTTAGGGTAAATAAGGAAGCAGTTACTGCAGAGAGATGGTATCCCACCCTAACAGTAGCAATTGTCACTTTTGAGTCCTCTTAAAACAGCTGGAACAACAAGCCTATTATTACCCTCTCTGTGTCTCAAGTTAATCTTATGCCCTGCCCCTGGCTATGACTTGAAGTACTTTCCCCTCCATCTTTAGGGCAACAAAATTCAGTTTTGCCTATACCACCGAAAGGATCTGAGAACAATCTGTTTTGGGTATAAAGGAAAAAGCGTCAGGGTAAATAACATAAGCCATTCTCATTTTTGTATTCGTTTCAAATAAAGTTAAAAGATAAGCTGTAACACCGCCACTCTTCACAAGTTACTAAATCTCACCTCATAAAGTTAAAATTATGTAAACAAATAGAAGTATTTATCTAAGCAAGCTGTACAGTTCTGAATGCTGGAGGTGATGTTGAACTTTATTGTGTAGATTTCAAAGAATGATTTGTTTCTCCATGCACAGGGTTCTAGCCCAGGGTAGACCCAAATTTCACTGCAGATGGTGTAGAAAAACTTCCAGCATTCTTGGAATTCCAATGCTTAAAATACAAATTTTTATTAGCATACCCAAAACTGCTTTCTTCCACCTGCATGTTATAAAACCAATTTGTGACTCATAATTATAATCTCATTTATTCATATCAATTAATTGCTTTGTTAAAAAGTCATTTACTGTTGCAATGATGGAATATATTACCAGTTGATAATAGATTTATTTATAAGGAGAGAGAACAAAGCCATAGGAGATTATAGGTTAAGAAATGACATAGTAATTCTTATATTGGTTTTTCCATCTCTGATACCAAGCTATTCAGGTAAGAACACAAAAAGTTCTACTGGTTCCAGTTTTTGCTTACTGATCTGTAAGTATTCTTCCCCTTGTTAAAAATGCCTTTTTTCTCTAAACCTTTAGAACTGCAATTATGAAAAAGAAACAAAATTCTAGACCTCAAATCATAATGCAAGTTAGAGGATTCAAGGCATTAGTGTTGTAGAAATGTATGTACAAAAGAATGGTGTGAGGTTTTGTAGTGCTTGTGGCAAATTCTGCCATCAATATTTCATTAGTTCTAGACTAGAAGTCAAGCAGGAGAGGACTCCAATACTTGAGAGAAATTATTAATTGCATCAGATCTAGTGCACTACTAACTACAGCTCCTCACAGAATCACGGAATCATCAAGGTTGGAAGAGACCTCTAAGATCATCAAGTCCAACCATACCTATGACTAACATACCACTAAACCATGTCCCTAAGCAGAGCATCTAAATGTTTCTTAAACACCTCCAGGGATGGTGACTCCACCTCACTTTACATCAGATTAATTGGACCAGCTATTAACCTCATAAGGCTCTGTTATAACAGCAGCTGTTAAACTTCCCTGATGAAGATCAAGGAAGTATGAGATGGATGGTCATGAAAGTTGTTCAAGAGAACAAATGCAAGCTCAAGTGGCACACAGACACTAAAAGTGGCTACCCATCAGCATCACTTGCACAGCACAGAACATAACCTGAAGCAGGATCAAAACCCCAAGCAGTTCTGAGCAGCAGAACATGGAGAGCAACAGCTTTCTGGGCCTCCAAATCTCTGGCCCGGTGATAAGCACAGTTTAACTCTGGGGAGGAGCAAAACAACTACTCAAGGGTGTCCTTAAAGCAAAACAGACTGAAGGCATGGTACTGGCCAGGCTGGAAGAGCATATAATGGCCAGAATGAGACAGCTACATGCTGCTTGGCATTTTACTGCAGGATAACATCCAGGGATATTTACTTCCACATAATCTAAAACACTTTGAAACTTAATTTATGCTCCTATATAAAAGGATCATCTGTAAACTGTGCTAACACTCCAACACATTCACCTTTCAGCAGCCCTGATAGCAGTGAAGTTCCAACTGCAACTTCTCCTCCAGATGATAAAATTTGAAAAACCTCCAAAGTTATTGTTGTAGTAGGAGAGATCAAAGGCCTTGTAGCAGATGTTACAGCAGCTGTTCCTGCACAGTTTCTGCCCAAACAATTCATAACTGACTATGAAAGGGCCTGTAGAAATAGCTCTGAGAGTTACTGAGAGTTAAGGGAAGTTTTAGTTTCTCTGACTCAGGCACTTGGTGTGTTATGGAGGAAACAGATTATTATTATATGACATTTTCTATGTAATAACACAGGAAGGAACTTTTCTGCTCAGCACCTGGTTGGCCAAGGACTCACTTAAACTGAACAGCTGTGCTGTATCATTCTGAAAGGCATCTTTCTGTCTGGCCAAAATGCATACGGACACTCACCTCACAGGGAATGGAGCTAGGTACAAGAGTAGGGAAGAGAGGGAAAGGGTCAAAACCTTTTGTAGTTCAACCAAAAGAGATCCACTGACTTTCTGATGTTACCGTAGTAGGGTGATATAGCAATATTAAACATATGCTGAGTATCAAATTTTGCTCTCTGCTTCCTAGTGTTTCTCTGCAAATTGGAAATGGTCCAGAAAACAGCCACACAGAATGGACAATAAATCATACAATGAAAGAACGAATCTCAGCCCTTCAGAACTAAGGGATTTATTTGTCCATGGTTTATACAGCATGGGCAAAAAAAATCTCATGGTGAAGACACACAAAATCCAAAGCACGAAAATTTAAGCCAGACAGTTTGTGCTGGTAATACTGCTCACATTTTAGTACTGACAATAACTAACAAATCCTTATTTAACTATGAGGTGAATTCTCTATTATCTGACATTAAGGTCATTTAAGTTTTGTGCTCTGGCTCCACCAGAAGGTTTGGGATGTTGGAAAGCATTGGGCTAAACTGTCTCAAGATGTGCAAATGGATGCACTGCTCACCTCCCACCTTGGAAAATTGTTTATATTGTCATAAGAAAAAACACATAATTGGAGGATATGCACAGTGCACATCCTTGGGAGACTCAAAGAGTGATCCTACTTTCTGTGGCTGGCGTAACAGCATTGTGCTGAAGTAACTGAGCATAATCCCAGATAGTCAGCATACACTAATGTGACTAATACTCAATGCTATGCTAAAGCTATAAAATATAGAAGTTCTATTATGGAACCAATTTCAGTAGTTCAGTATTTGCTTATATTTTCACTTGAAACATACACACAAAAACTAGAGGATTTTTCCTAACAGGATAAAATTTTCTTGGAAAAATAAGATGCTGATCTAACACGGCTTTCCTGTTTTAAAAGTTTCATTTTGGCATGAACTTTGAAGTATTCATATTAAAAACTTAAATACTGATTTGAAATTAAATGCTAAACTATGTCATTCCCAACAATGTCAGCACCATTGAAAGTGCTAGGTAGAAATTTTCCAAAACTGTCACTGAAAGCTTTGATAGAAGAGTCTGGTAAGACAGCATTGTTTTTTCCAAACAAAAGACAAAAAATGTTAGAAAAATTAACTCTGCTTTGAAGACCTCTGGAATTGAGTGGTGATATATAGTCTTTGACTGCAACTGAGGAAATTAAATGCACTCTACACTCCTTAAAAGAAAAGATTTTAAAAGTCATTTAAAAACTTTTTTTGCCTCTTATTTAAGTAAATGTATCACAGCTACAAGTAGTCAAAGGCACTGTCCTAAAAGCTGACCTCCTTTTGCTAGAGAGCAGTTTGAAAGCATGGAAAATTAGAATTTACTCCCTTCCACTCCTCCTCCTTCCTGATTTTGAGCAAATCAGTGTCCATCTCCCTTCAACTTCTTCCTCTACTACATGAAACACACAACCCGTTTTTCATTTCACTCAAAAGTAGAATGTTAAGTGGGTGCTAATTCAGCCATTTTAAAGCAAACAAGACAAATTGGCAAACAAAGTAATGGAACGAACAGATAAGAGATGTCTGCTGACCCAAACAATCCTAAATTGAGGAATGACTTTAAAGGAGCCACCAAAATCCTGCAGAACACCACTAGCATTATGGATACAGATACTATCCCAATAGCACAAGTTCCTAACTATGCTTCCATAGCATTCCACTTAACCTCTGTGACTCCAATAATTTAAACACTTTTATAATACTGAGACCTACATATTAAAATAACTTTAGATGCTATGCACTGTTAATGTAAAATATCAGATACTACCCTGAGGTTTGCTTGCCTTAATGCAGTAGTTTTACCCTTGGATTGCAAGGTACCTACAATGCAACCAGCCAACCAACAAACCCCATTGCAAACAATTTCAGGGAATTTACTCTTTGTCAAAGCATTTAAGAATGTGTTATAAAAAGAAGTTATGGCATGTGAAAGGATAACTACGATATCTACTTCACACAATGTAGAAACATTAAATTCCTTGCTTAAATCCGAAGTTAAGGTATGTATTTAATCCATGAGTTTCTGGCACATTTGTATATTTGGAAGAGCTCAGAGAGTTTTATGATTTTATACATAACCTCACAAACAGTCTGTGCTGTATATTTTAAGCTTTTTAAACAAGATAAATAACCACCCTTGAATTGCTTTTTGAATCATAAACATATAAATCAAGTATTTCAAATGCTAAAATACATTGCATTAAATAGGGCCTTTAATATTTACTTTCACAAGTACACATCAATTTTCCAGAGAAATAAGGGGGACTGAATTCTATCGCAAGTAATAATGTTAAAAAATATTTTAAAAAGAAAGCAAGTCTATTCCTGTAGTATTTTCTTCTTGGAGCTTTGCAGGTTTACCATTCTAACCAGCTCTTTTGATAAAGTAAAACAAACTCCCTCCTGTTCACCCTACCCAGCTGTTCAGCCTGTGGCTCTTCTGATCTTGGTCAACATGTCATTGCATGCAAATATCCCTTGCCATTGGGCTGGAAAGAAGACAAATCCACGTAGTTTTGTACCAGTTACACGAGCCCAGCATTTTTAGCATCCTGGCTCTTTAAATGCATGGCTTCACAGGGTCAGCAGACTCATTACAAATTTATAAATTTATAAAGCCCTCTGAGTTCCTTAAAGGAATGATCAGTAGCTATGACAGTGTCATTATTGTCACAAATGCGTTGCAGTTTGACAGTGTTGTGCCTAGAAGTAAGGGCAAAGAGTCACCTAATAGGCAGCTACATTATGACCTAAGGCATAGTGTGAACTACCTAACTGTCAAATTTTAAGAAGTGCTGACTACCTGCATCTCATATTGAGGTAATCTCTTAGGACTGGGGTCCATTTGCAAAGAGTATGGGACTTGAAGAACTGAACATTGAGAACAGGATCAAATAAGGCTGAGCAGCGAGGTTTGGACTTGATGATCTTAGAGGTCTCTTCTAACCTTAATGATTCTGCAATTCTGTGATTACAACAGTCTGTAGAGCATGGTGGATTTGCACAGACAACTGTTAACACCTCTTCTTCTTTTATAAATGCTGCTTGGATCTTGCTTTCTTACAATTCCCAATGCACAGCTACTATACCTGGCACTAGCTACCACAAAGTGAAAGGTTTTTGTAACCAAGATGTCTCATCTCAAGCTATACAAAAGAAACATAATGATACATAAAACAGATATTTGACATTAGCCACATCAAAGCAAAGGATGAAATATTGCCAGATTTAAACCTCACCCTTACAACAGGATTTGCCTGGCCAGAAACACCGTTTGCAGTATCCAACTGTAGTATCAGGGGTTTCCTCTGAAATCAGCCCCTTTCTCCCCTTCCCCTCCCCTCCAAGACATCTGTCTGCTATCAATATTAGAAAACATGCCTTCAAACTAGCCTGTCTTATTTACATGAGCTTGCCTATGTAAATGAACAGATGATCTGTGGCCAGCCATCTAACTCTCAAACTCAGTCTTGTTGGGGTTGTATCTTAAGAGAATTGTTTCCAGACTAATCAGACTTACTTCCCACCTCCCTCTAAATAAGCTAATGGAGTTCTAGCTGACTTCACTACTCAAATAAAAGAGTACGGGGAGGGATGAAGGTAGAGCAGTGGCTTCAGCTTCTATAAAACTGTTGCCACTGTTCATCTCATTTCCTCCAAACAAGATCATCAAGCAGGAGACTGAGATGTAAAAGATGTGATGAGCTTTGTAATAGCTTGCCTCTCTTCTGCAGACACCGTGGTGCAGGAGAAGGCTTCACTGATCCCTTTGCCCANAGGAGTGTGGATGGAGCCCTCCCTGGATCTTCATTCACAAAGCCTAGCCACGACGATGACCCATGCTGAAACAGTACAGTCAGTACAATCTTATATTCAACTCTTAACAGCATTCATGTCTGTTCACATGTTCTCATCTTCTTGATATACTTGTTCTTTACTTAATAGACAAGCCTTTCATTTGAGCCCATTCTGGTATGTGTGATAAGATCTTGGGTTCAGTTCTGAGAGTCAAGCAGTTTCCCTAAAGTGATCATAATATCTCTAAGATCCTAGAAAAACTTGTCATTTCACTAGGTCTACCAATACTGTTCTTGTCCTTAACTGAGGCATCATGCCACTCCTTACAACCAAATCCTCCATAGGCATTTATTTTTTGCCTCTTACTCAATACTTATAATTCATCCAAGGTCAGCATCTGCTGCTGCTATAGTAACTGCAGCAGCAAGGATGAGGGCAGCATTACAAGCTTCCACTTTACTGCATCTGGATTTTAAAATATCATGCACAATTATTAACTGCCCTCCCTCACTATTTCCTTCATTTATTTTGCTCAGGCAAGCAGACCTTTCAAACCTGAGATTGAGTAGCCTTAGCAGCATCAAATGGTCAATGATTTATGAAGACAAACTGTAGGTGCAGTAATGCACACCAGGTGGCTAATAAACAGGCTTGTTTAAATAGAACTAAGAAAAAAAAGGAAAAAAGAAAAAGAAATAAGTCATCTTTTCTTGGCATAGTTTAAAAAAACTTCAAAAATGTACCAGAGAAGGCACACATTTTAAAAAAGTTCTATGTGTGCTTTGAATGTTAAACAGACATAAACTTGGCATTTTCTAAGTCAGTATAATTCCACAGTGAAGGAGGGGTAATATATTTATGTAGAAATAGTCTCCCTTCTGTGTGGAACAGCATTTAAATCTCATAGTAAAATGGTCTTATATAATGAATTGCAAGTATAATCCAAATGCCAAAGAGGACTTTGCTCATTCTTCAATGTGCTTTCCAAGATGCAGTGACACAAGGTAACTGTGAGGCTTGAATAATATTGCAGCCAATACACTGAGAAAAGTTGAAACAAAGATGTGCCTTTTTTTCCTTTGCTAAACACAGCAGAAGCTGCAACAAGAACATGTTCCAAAACCTGTAAAACCATGTGCTCTGAAGTGAGCAAAATACATCTTTCCACAATAAGAATCATAGATAGGCCAAGCAATGACCCACTCTGCCCTCCCAATTTCAAATAAGGAATATTATCAAGTAACTTGTTTACCTTCCCAAATTTATGATGCATGGTAAATCAGTGCTGCCTTCTGCCCCGGTAGCTAAATTTCAGAGAAATGGGTTGTCATTTCTTTTGAGAAATGGCCTCCTTTCTACTGAAACAGCCAAATTACCAGTCCCACTGTAGACCATAGCATCACCCTGGAGATGTAAGACCATCAGGATAAATAACCAGACAGAAGAACACTCATCTTAATTCTCAGGCAGTGCTCTGTCATCTTCCGAAACTTGCTAGTCCTAAGAGATTTAAAGTACTAACTAGATAAACTATAAATGATGGCAAGGAATGATCTGCAGTGACTTGTGCATCTTTCTTTAACCATAAATAACTTTATATTTAATTTCTGGCAGCATGAAAAAGCAAGGAGGTAATGAGCCATTATGGAAAACCCATCTGTTGCTCATAAGGGTAAAAGCTTTGTGCTGGTAAATTCATAGAGGAAAATTTTCAATGCAAATCCTGTTACTGTTAATGAGAATTGCACATTTAATTGCCTATGGTGAAAGTGTACCCCATTATGTCCCTTCACTGTCTGGACAGCTATTGTATGCTTCAGCAAAAAGAGAAAATTATTATCAAAAGAAAACCCCATGTTAAGTGACAGTGACAATCAGATGATGAAGGAAGGGAACATGAAACAGAATAGGGGAGGCTGGGAGAAGGCAACTGCAAATGTACTAGACAAAATTTCTGAAAATGCAACAAAAAGACTGAAAGATTATTTTTACAGGCAAGTAGAGAAGCTATTTCACACCACAAAACAAATCAGGGAGTAGACCAAGTGCTCTACACTTCCAAAATCCATGTGTTCCTGTTGTTCTTGCAGTTTTGCATATTAACCCTCAGATTTCCAGTCAAAATTCTAACCTAATGTTGTTTTACTAGACCACTCTTGAAAACTGCTCTAGAGAGAGTGCTCCAGACAAAAGCATCCTGACTACACCTACTTAACATGTTGTTCAGGCTTCTCTGGAGCACTGGAAACTGTCTTCGGGTCTTAAACATTCTGACAATGCTTTTAGCTTTCCTTTTGCCTATAATTTCATTAGCTCATGCACACACACTGGACCCCACCCATCAATTCAGTACACATTTGCCCAGCCCCAGCATTCCACAGCAACCGGAATGGGCCAAAGGCCAGGGGAGAAGGAACCTGGGCCAGTGGTTCCACCTAGACCTTTAGACTATAAGCCTTCTCCCACTCATCTTCCATGCCTGTGTCTACCTGAACTTGCCAGTGCCACAGGGCAAAATAAGTGCTTAACCCCAGAGGCTTGGCCCTGGCAGGCATCTGAATGAGCAGCTCCTCTCCCCAGCTCCAAAACCTTCAGCCTTCGAGACACTGACATACCCTCTGTGGTTTCCTGCAACCAATTCTCTAGTATGGGATTTGCAGCCTGAGGGAACTATTGCTGGAGGCAGCCAAAAAACCTAATCTGCTATTATGAGATTTCACCAACACCAAGAAACATGAAAGAGGTAGAAAGAGAAGCATAAGGAAGCAACAATATCAGGTTCCTTCTTGGTTTCACATTTGCGGGAAGGACTTGTCAGCAATGCTGGAAGAGGAAAAATAAGGGAGTGATAGCTCTACCCCAGTGGAAAAACAAACCAACCAACGAAACAAACAAAAAACCTCACCACCCAAAATGGACTATTCATTTTACAAAGTAACAGCCCTACAGACAGACTGAAAGAACAGCAATACATCACCTTAGTGACATCCAGATACAACGAATTTATACAAGACAAGACAGCTTTAAGAGAAGCTTCTCTGGCTACAGCCTCCCAAAGATGCCTCTCCTACTCCAAACTAAATCTCTAAGCAAAAAGTCCTGGGCCTTAAACAGCACTGATCTACCAACTTTATCTTTCCAAAATACAGCCAGAAAGGGCAATCTACCGCTTAAAAGAAAAAAAAAGAAAACTCAGCATTGTAACCATTCCCAAAGTTTTCTTCATTAATACAGTAAAGCTGATGACATGCCAGGTATGTTCTGATTTTGATTCTGATGCCTTGATGATCATCACAAAATTAATCCTGCTACAACTACACAATGTGGATACAATTGAAGTTATCAGTGAACTTAGCAAAGCAGATGTCTAAATAATAAAAGCAATACAACAAATCAGACAACAGATATATTTTAAAGAACAGGTTTTCCTACTAGGAGACCTCAAATATTGTACAAACATGCCTTTGCTTTGCATCAGCTTAATAAAGTAAAGATTACATTCCCTATGCTACCCTTGAAACAGTCACATCCAGAATACACAAAATAGTTTATGAAGAAATCCAGACAAATCTGCTGAAATTGCACAAGGACTGCAAGTAATCAGAATATAGTCAAGAGTTTGGGCAGATGACTGACATGAAGTACCCTGTAAGTTTTTAGTTGTCATTAGTAGCAATATTATCTCTATTAATCTCCTCATCATGAACAGTTTAAGAAATAGTAGACACTCTAAAATAATTTCTTATTGACTCAGTGCTACTTTAGATGGGTGATTGCAACGTTATCTTTAAACATCTTCTATCAAGTGCTAATTCAGACTAATCCTTTGGGAGCTAGAAACAATAGTTTAGTATGGCATGCTACAACCAGTGCTTTTTAGAATTAGTGGCTCTTGACTGGAGGAGTAGCTTATCGAATCACCAGATAAGGACTCTGCATTTCTGTAAGGATTCCCCCAGTTAAAAGATCATACTCCTTATTAGTTTGTAAAACCTAACATCAAGTTGCAGAAGACCATATGAGTGAGCTGCAGCTTTGTGAAACAGTTGAAAGAAATGCTATAAAGAAGGAAGAGAGTTATGTTAGTTTTATGTCTCAGTCTGTATGTATGTATACATGCAAGCATACACAAGGCTTGCTTTTATAAAAGTTGGATTTTGTCTCAGAGATCTCTCTCTAGAGTATAGTTTAAAAAGATAAGGGAGGTCACAACAGCATAAAAATTAAAACAAACAAAACAACAACAAAAAACTTAGACAATCATAACCAACACAGTACAATTTAAAAGAAACCACCTCACAAGACTAAGAGCAGGAAAGAAGGACACCATGTCTTCCAAACCACACATGCAATCTGACTTTAAACAACAAAATTCCTCTAAAAGAAAAAGGGAAGAATAAAAGGTCCAAGCTGATCTGTGATGTGCATCTCCATGTTAGCAGATTTCAAATGGTACCAGGACATCTAGCATACACTTTACATAGCATCCTGCAGAGCTCCCATGGACAGAGAGGGAGTACTCCTCTTCCTAAATCATGCCCTTACCTTGTTGCTACGGAAAAAAACAGGATGGGAAAAAAGTATGTTTAGGTGACAATCTAGCTGCAGAGTAAGACCATGACTGGAAAGGGTGACCCTTACACTTCAGTAGGGCAAGGAACAAAGTTCTATGAGATTCTCCTTTCCTTCTTGAGTCTATATATCAGTCTGATGCCTTTTGTAGGTCCAGGCAGCATGAAGAACTCTGCCTGGAAAATTCTGCATTTATAGATAGTAAATTGAAAGCACATCCATTTTCCTACCTATTTAGGCTTATGCCACATCTAAATTTATGTGCCAGAACACCTATGTGGCTCAGTAAATTCTTTTGAATAAATACAGTTATAGGAACAAAAGGACAGACCATTCCATTTAAAAACTGCTTCAAGATTCCTTCTAGTGTAAGCCATAATGTCCATAGCACAATTTGCTGTTGCAGTTCTACCAATATAACTGTACCAGCAAACCCCTTCAAATTAAACAAGACCTTATTACACTAGCAGAAAGTCTAAAATAGTTTTTCCTGGAAGACCTCCTCTCTTCCCTTGCACATCACTTTGACTAGGTTCAATTGCTGTCTCCCTGGGGACCTGCAGTGTGTACAGGGTTTTTTTTTATCTCTACAGGCCTTGAAAGCTTTGTGATCAAATGGATGACTGAGGAGACTTGACAGGTACGCAGCTGTGTGCTGCAGCTCCACTGCCCCCTGACTTCCGAGCTCATCTGTCTCTCATCTCACAGCACACAGGAGGGAATAGGAGATTAAAGCCACATTACATGTTACTGAATTACATAGGAAAGAAAGCAGATACCAGCAGAGGGTAGAGATAATGCTCCCAAGTAATAAAGTAGACAACAAATTCTGCAAGTCCCTTCACTCTGATTGAAAGGAAGCCTCCATTTCGTTCTCCTCTGGCTCTGCTCAGGTATTCTTGTTCAGGTTTTAGCAGTTTTAGGTTCTTTAAGGGCAAACAGATCAGTTCCCTATTAAAAAACGTAATAGCATTCTAGAGATGACATGGTTATCTGTTTACAAATATTATAAACAATCATCTGAAAATTTTCGTTGTTTTTTTTCCCTGAAGAGCCACTTAAGTTAGTAACTTAAGCTGTGCTGAAGAACACTGTAAGCTAAAGAGATTTCTTCTGGATTTTACTCAATACCAGACACAATTTAACCGTATCATCACAAAGCTCAGTACAGGCTGGCTTACCCTACAGCAGAGCATCTATGCAAACTTGTTGTAACAGCCAAATGTTCAAAACCAGTTTTCCTGGAACACTTTTGAGAAGACACTATAGCTTTTTGGCTGCCTGAGGGAAGATAATAATCTCACATACCTCAGCAGGAAATTTATATGAAGTTAATACTCAACATAGTTTAAAGCCTGTGTCTGAGGCTCCAGAGTTCTGGATGCTGTATTTTAGCTTCTGTTTCTGAAGGTTGTCCCTGCAGGTTTTAAGGTTGCCTTAGACTTCGGACAGCTAGACTGTGTAATTGAATGCCCATAGGAAAAGAAAGACAGCAATTTGTACCTTGAGAGTGATTCTAAAGACTTCCTGAGGAAACAGAGGGATTAATAAGACTACTTCTTTTATTGATGTGGTTGAGTGCAGCATGTGTTTTCTGGGTTGCATAGCACAGTTGTGCCTGCACAGGCAGCTGAAGGGCTGTGCACACAACACTGCCACATATACCTAGAGAGCTGTAACGTTCACAGACTCTAGAGAACAGATCAGTGCAACCAAGAGGTGGGTTTACTTGATGGTCACTTTAGGCAGATCGGTGGTTCCCAAAGCCTTCTCTGTATCTTCTGCCATACTATCAGAAGCATATTATTAGTTTATTCCATCCTTTGATACCTAGCGGACATACACCCACAGCTGGAAGGCCAGCTCATAAAAACATACCTCTTACATTTACAGCAACACCTTCAGCAGATTGTACTTGTCACTTTTCAAAAAGAAAAGCCCACAAATCCCATATGTGTCCTTTTGAAGATGGATAGTGAGAAGTCCTCCTTTTTTAATTTCATTTTGTAGATGGTATGGCTGTGATCATAAGCTGACAATCAGGCTACTGAAAATGTGTAACACAGTGGCAAGAATGGTGTGCTCAAACCAACACTTCTAATGAAACTCTAGAAAAATAATTTATTTATAAAGTACTTCATTTTTCTTTACCCAATGAAAACAAAGGGGAAAAGGAAAGCTTAACGTAATTAAATTTTAATTAGTCTTTTGATTTAAAATCCATCTCTGAAAACTCTGTAAAGTACTTCATAATGCAACTGATTATCATTTGATAGATTAAAGCTCAAATGCATCATGCAGGGAACAGATCCATAGAAGCACCACAAAATACAAATCTGGTTATTTCACTGCACACTTGAGGAATGGTGGGTACATGCCCAGTATGTGCTCCTTTTCTATTCCCTGGTTTGACTAGGCTTTCTGCAGGCCAGAACAGCCAGCATACATTATACTGGTTAATATGTCATACAATTGTATTTACCACCTTGAAAGAAACTTCTTCATTAGACCTTTCTGCCTTTGATATCCTAAGATTTTAATTAAGCAGTGTCACAACAGGGTGTGCTTTAACAGACCACTGGCACATGCCTTTGGAGCTTTGTGAAGCACTGGACCAGAGACCAATTACCTTCTACCACCCAAGCACTGCAACAGCAGCCCATTAATGCACACCCTGGTGTGGCTTGTTTCAATTAAAGTGTATTTGTAAAACGACAAAAGGACAGGCAGTGTTGAACCACTGAGAAAATCAGATGATTTTAGGCTAGCATCCAGCTGATTATTCAATTTTTTACAAATGCACACACTAAAATCCAGTAAACAAATTGCCCAGCTTACTTTGTTACATTGCACAGAAAGAATTGGGACTATTAAAAGTACAGAATTTTATTTCCATCTGAGCATAGAGAATGCAAGAGGAAGCTGTGGTGTCAGCACGTCTGTTGTCTCCATCCCCTCAAGGGAGGCTCAGTTCAAGAATTTGGCAGAGGAGGAATAAGCTCTTACCCCACAACAGAGTTTATCCATGAGAGGAATGGATAGAGTTCACCCAATTATGAAGTGCAGTTAAATTCACTGAGAACGTAATATCCTTCCTTTTTTATTTTTTCTTTTACTCTAAAACTGCTTTTCTACTTCCATAAAAATAACATGCACATCTTCAGTAAAAGGCATACACACACTTGGCAAAATATATTTTAACTAAATATAACTAAAAATCCCATGCACATCAAGCAAGGCTTGTTTCCTCACTGGCTTTCATTTACCTTTTCTTTCTCCATTGCCTTTCCATCTATTCATTTATGTCATTATGAGACTGTTTAAGGTAAGTATGATCCCTTCTGAGTTGTTCATACAGCCCCAGACAGAATGCCTCTCACTTTTAAAGGGGTGCATTCAGCTACTCTAATGCAAGTCACAGATAGAAAAGTACAGAGCATAAAGTTGCGGCCAATTTGTGACAGAGTATAATTACATGCTACAGGAGGAGAGCACAAAGCTGTAGTTTTTGAACACGTCACTCTAATTCAAGTGAGCAACAATATCAACAGTGGCTATATCAATATGAGATGCAGAAAACACAAAACAAGGTTCCTTGGTATGAGAATAGCTTAATGCCCATAAAAATCAATCAGGTTAGGATCAAGCACTTTCTAACTACAGTGAAACCATTGCAAAAATACAGGGCTGAGTGAATCCAGCAGGAGCATTAAATGTGCTGAGCCATTTTCCCACCTTACTGCCTGCCTACCAGGGTAGGCTGAGATGATGGACTGCATGATAACCTATCAATATTTGGCAACTATAAGCATCAGAAAAAGAACTAGTTAAGTAGCAAAAGGGGGGTATAGCTAGTAAACAACTACGAACAAAGCTAAACAAAGCGATGCTCTGGCTAAGTGCAAAACAAATTTTTTAGAGAACAACTGTGGAGATGTTCCCTGTAGGAAATTATGGTGGGTTTACTAGCCAGGGCACCGAAACTGGTCAAAACTCGAGGAAGTAATGTTCTACAGGACGAAGCAGGCATTCATATGAGGATGAATGATATAGACTGGGCAGTGACTGGCTTGAGAGTAGCCCTGAGGAAAATGACTTGCAGGGGGAGGGGTTATCGATGAGAAGCTCAACATGAGCCACCAATGTACACTTGCGACCCTGAAGGACAACCATATCTTGGGCTGCATCAAGAGAAGTGTGGCCAGCAGGTCCAGGGAGGTGATTCTTCCCCTCTACTACACTCTCATGAGATCCCACCTGGGGTGTCTAGTTCCGGAGACCTCATTACAATAAAAGTCATGGACGTGCTGGAATGTGTCCAGAGAAGGGCCACAAGGATGAGCAGAGTGCTGGAGCACCTCTCCTATGAAGACAGGCTGAGAGAGTCGGGATTGTTCAGTCTGGAGAAGAGAAGGCTCCAAGGAGACCTTCTTGTGGCCTTCCAGTATCTGAAGGGGGCTTACAAGAAAGCTGGTGAGGGACTTTTTAGGATGTCAGGTAGTGATAGGAATAGTGCGAATGGATACAAACTAAAGGAGGGTAGATTTAGATTAGACGTTAGGAAGAAGTTCTTCATCATGAGGGTGGTGAGACACTGGAACAGGTTGCCCAGAGAGGTGGTGGCAGCCCCATCCCTGGAAGTATTTAAGGCCAGGCTAGATGGGGCTCTGGGGAACCTGTTCTAGTGGGAGGTGTCCCTGGCTGTGGCAGGGGTGTTAGAACTAAATAATCTTTAAGAACCCTTCCAATCCTGACAATTCTATGAAGTCCATGGCATTCTTTTTCCTATATTTCTAAATGGCTCATCAGCCCAGACATGTAATGTAATGAAAGTCATATACATCAGTTACTTTCTCCCAAATCTCAAAGGAATAGCTCGATAACTCTGCAGTACAGCTAGTTAGTTACACAGGCAGTATTATAGCCTCTAGAGATTTTAACTGCATTATTGCATGTACCAATTGGATTTGCCTCCATATTTCAGGACCTACCTGAGCCAAGTTTGAAATTAAAAATGAGCAATGTGATGAAAACACATGGCACAATGATGAGATACTCTCCCTTCTGTGTTGTTTCCTTTCCCCAGGGTATGGTCTAGTAACTCTAAAAGCAGATGTCATCTCATGTCAAATACTCTTCTTTCTCGCTGTAATGATGGATTTTGCCAGTCCTAATTTCAAAGAAACTGCAACATCTTCTAGTCTTCAGACACTATTTAAATATTACAAGAACACAAGTTTTTCTTCTGCAGTTGTCCACTGAGCTGAATGCTGTGCATATTCTCAAATCCATTAACAAACACCCAGTGCAAACAGTATGCTGCTAGAGTGACAGATGTGGTTGAAATATTGACAACTAGATACTGACTTCTAATCAAAATGGCAAATATCAAGTGAGTTTCAAACACGTTTGAGCTAATGATACTGTTTCTTCAGCTACCAATTCTATGGCCTCTTATCTGATGTTATGGAAATCTATTCTGGATTGACAGAATCAGTCTCCCTCTCATCTTTTCATTTTCCTTCAAGGGAGGAAAAAAAAAAAATCTATCTTGCAATTCCAATCATAAGGTAGTCAAAGAAAAGTGGTAAAGAAGCATTTAAATCTTCCAGTAGAAGTAGTAAGACACGTTTCTTCTATTTTTTTCCTGTGCCTCATTAAATAGGACATCTTATAGAACTTTCAGGTTCACTTAAGAATCAATTTCTATTTTTTCTTTTCTAGATGAAAAGATCTTAGCATTTGCAATTTCTCTTTAGGTAAGAATCCACTCAAATTATCAATCAAGTAAAGTAGATATATATAAAGTATAAAGGCAACACATAAATACATTGAATACACATATAAATAAAGAGATAAAGTCTGCATCAGCAGATATAAATTTTTATATGAAATATGTGTAATAATAAATGTATTAAACATAAATCCTTCTTTAAGAAGCCAAGACAAGCACATTCCAGATACAGCAAAAATATTTTCTGAGTAAACACTATAACCCATTCCATTCTAGCTTTCCTAGAAGCTCTGTACATGGGTATCTACTGACAAAGCATTAGTGTGAGTTAGACTAGTATCTGGATAAAGCACGACATAGAATATTAAAAATTGAACTCAGTATTACGTATAGTGGAATTTAATATATATGTTGTCTATTTTGTGTTTTATTTATAATACTTTTTTTTCCAGATAAGATGTAAAACTGTACAATTCTTATTCAGGGTTAGTAATAACTTACCCTTTATCTACCTTCAAAGAACCTCTGAGTAAATTTTTTTTTTGCTTTCACAATAGGTTTCTATTCAGGATGGATCAAGGTATAAGGATCTGGCTTGCACTAAACATGTCTGATTGAGTACTGCACATACAACTTGCTATAAAGATTCAGCTGAACATCAGATGATAACTACTTCATTCATAATGTTCTTCTGTTTGCTTTCTGCAAAGTTTGAGATGAGATTGTAAGTTGTTACCATAGGGTAAGCAAGTAAAATATTTCCCTAAGGAGGACTAAGTATGTGCTTTCCATAAGCATTTGTGTGCATAATTTGAAGAAAATATACTAAAATGCTCATCAAGTCATATCATGTTTAAAACACTACAGTTATTGTAGAGAAGAATATTGGACTGATTCCATTTGTAACATTTCCCAGAACTTTCTAGACGAGACAAGAGAAATAAAGCATAAATTAATCTCCTAAATGGCCTTTTCCAATATGACCTATGTTAACCCCTTGAATGTCTCCCAAGAAAAGTCAATTGTTAACAGCCAAAATGAATAGGTGTTAATCTTTATCACTAAGAATTTTTTTCAAGATAAAAGTTGAATTAGTTCTTCATGGTTCAAAGACTACCTGGTAGAAATTAATATCACGTAAAGTGATATAATGGCCTTCCTGGCAGAAAGGGGGGCATAAGAACTTTATTGGTATAAGGGTATTACTTCACCAGCCCTGCATAAGAAAATTATTTTTCCATTAGGAATGTCTTTTCTCAGATGCTTATAATAAATTACTTGCTTTAAATCAGCAGTTTACTGCTGCACTGCAGCTACACAAAGTTGAAGCCATTATTCTCTCAAATATGGGAAGTTTTTTCTAATTTCAAATATTACCTATTGTTAAAATTTTATTAAAAGTTCAAGGAAAAATAAAAGGGTTCCTCTATTATTTCCCATGTATTGTGTTGACAGCACTGTTATAAGTCATGAAAGATTTGTAAGTTTCAATTACAAGCTCATTATTTTATTTTCCCCTGATACTTTATTGGTTTTTTGGATATTCTACTAAAAATGCAAGGAGCACTAGATGTCCATGTGTGTTTTTAAACAGCTGCTCATTGGGCTGATCACTAGTTGGATTGATTTATGTTTTAATTTTATGGATGATATCACACAATTATCTCCAGATGGAATAACCAGGATGAAGCATTGCCAAAGAACATTAGACACTAACATCAGCCAGTGCAATCCATTCAGTACTGCAATTATTTTGGTTTGGCTTCAGACATTTCTACAGAGGCACAAACTCATTTTGGTAGGGCCTTGTTCAGTATCTATTTAAGCCAATGGGAAGATGTGCATAGATGATAAGGGGCACTTGCTCAACACGCCACAACCCTACATTCCATCCACACTTTCACCTACAGAATATCACAGAGATCTCTTTGCTTTATTTCCTTTCTCTTCTCCTTCTCTCTTTTGGCCTCAACCCCTGCTCTCACCCCTTCCTTTTTTAATTTTTTTTCCTTCCCAGCACTTTGCAGCTGACATTTGGACCCAGTGTTTGTGGTTTATTAAACACAAATGAAAGTTGTTCAGCCTGGGTAAACTAGAAAATTATTATTTTCTGTAACATTCTGTATAGTTTTGATTCATATTCATTTATTGGATGAGTGAATTATAACAAGACTGATCACTTCAGGTTTCTCAGTGTTGAACTCAACTAAATATTTCTTCCTAGATTAAATCTGAGAAGGCAAAAGCATAGGAAAACTTTCCCCTTCCCCCCCAAGGAAACACCCACATTTCAAGGCATAGGAATAGTTATCTAGGAGCAGATTTTCAAAAAGACCTGCCTCAGCTAAGAGCACATATTCCAAACCCTTAAAATATATTTGGAAACTTAAATTTAAAAATCAATATTTTGGTTTAAGTGTAGGCTTCACTTTGTGACTATTTTGGCTGTAGTGCCTACTGTAGAATCTAGACAAGCACCATGGAGGAACACAACAGCTGGTCTACTTCAGACATGNTGGATCTTCGTTCGCGAAGCCTAGCCATACATTACTAATCAGCTAACTCGGGAATTGGAAGGAGTGTCATGAAACCAGTGCACCTTGCTGCAAGATACAGATAGTTACTGTGGATTCAGAGCTGTACTAGTGTGCTGTTAATGCTTTTAGGACACACATTTCGTCAAGGAGTGATAATTCTTCTTATAGACCCACACGGAAGTAAATCAAATACCTTCAAATAAATCTGACCTGCCAGTAGATCTGAATGAGTTACTTTCTCTTGATCATTTGCTCATGGTAATAACGTTTGTTTATTACTGTGTGTTTATATCTGGCTTAATGAGGTATGACAATTTACAGAATATAATAATGTATAAATTTCTACTTGCCTTTGTTCCAGAGTTAGTGAGTGAAGCTTTCAGGCTTCAAGAGCCTGAGCAAAATTCCTGAGTTTCACAGCTTTCTACTAGGTTTTAGAACAGCACAGATCGGCAATGACATTCATTCTTAGTTGAATAGCATGCTCTCTTTCTCCTTACAAATATAAAATTATAAAAGCTATAGGGTAGGGCAGCATGTCTGCTTATTTTAACTAATACCTGGAAAGGCAAATGGAATACTACATTAATGGTCTTGTATCATGTCTAGGAGTCCTTTAATATCATTTCATTGACCTCCATTATCTACTTTTCCCTTAAATTTTTCTGAGAGATTCTTTGCAGAATGTCATTGATTAATTAGGAAGCATCAGGAAAACAAATAGACAAAAATTTGAAGAAGCCACTACATACTTATTCTTCTCACTAAACGTTCAAAAAAATTCAGGTGGCTGTAACGATAATTTCCTAACAAAATTCCTAAGATGTTCTGTCAACAATCATACAATAAAAGTGCCACTTACCCCTCATCTCATAGAAAAGAAGTTTATACTTGTTTTTAACCATAACCTAAGAATCCAGGATATGAGTTTGCAGCTTATGAGCTGCTCCATGATAACTGCCCCTCTGTATGTTCTACAGTAAACAGACAGCAATCTGTGGTGATGTCCCTTCTAACACAACAGAAAGCCATCTTATAAGGCAGAACTATCCTCTAAGGCTGTTGTCACAGATTAGCTAATACTGTGTAAGTTCCCTGAGCTTGTACCAAAAAAAAAGCAAGTGGTGATGCAGTCCCTTGGCAACTTGTTCTGTTTCACCATATCACTTGTAGGGATTAAAAAATCACCCAAGTAACTTGGCAGGATAAATCCCATTTAAAAGCTTACTGTGTCCCATTTCAGTTTATGCACATAGCGTAAGAAAAGAAAACAGGAAGCTGGGATCTGAACACAGAAACACCACAGGCTTAGTTGTGATACCTTTTTCACCAGGAACTCCATGCTGAATTCAAAACGTTCTGGCTGAATAAGGTGCTTGCTCTAGCCACAATACGAGCAGACATGCTGACAAGATGATGAGTGAATTTGTTAGACTGGTGTTGAACCTGAGCTAATAAATCTTCTTGGAATCTCCTGCATGGTATAGAGATGTTCAGGTGGCACTTAATAAGCCTGGTTGGCTTTGAACTGCCTCTGTGCAATTCCACTCCTTGTGGGAAATAGAAATTCAGTACTGAAGCCTTCCTGATGACTCCACAAAATGAGTCTGGGTCTTCAGGGCTATTAGTTTGTGTTCTGCAGACACAATGGGGCTGAACTGCTACAGACCCAAGCTGGCCAGGAAGACAGCCCAGCTGTCTCTTTCTGGCACTGGGTGTAAACTATGAAGACTGGGTGTCCCAGCGCTGGCCTGGTAAGGGGAATGGTACGATTAAACCTCTAACTGGTTAAAGCTTTCACAGATACTGAGTGTTGATTGCACATCAGTTCAGAATCACACAGAAAACATACAATAGGAGCCAAGGGCTGTATCTATGCCTCCTGCATCTCAATCTTGTGTTTACAAGAACCAGGGTATGAGACTGTTTCTCTTACCAGAAAGGAGCATAATTTCTGTAGCATGGCAGTAGATAAAAGGCTGTTTCTCAACCTATATTAGTGTATGATAAAATCATAATTAACAGACAACAACTATGACTGTACCCAAGTTGTTAAATAAAAAAAATCTAAAAGTACACAATAAAAAAATTAGAATTAGAACATAATAGAAAGAGGGACAATTTCTTACACCTGGAAAGCAGAGCACAGCCACTGCTTATAGGAAGTCCCTATAAGCTGCTGTCTCTCTAAGTGGCAAACTGCTAATGTGCAAACCATACAGCCATTTCTTCCCAAACTCCCTCTAGTGCCTCAGTGGCCCTAAAACATAATCATCAGTTAGTGGGTTTATTTCAGACCTTTCAGACTGGCCAGTGTGTCTACTGGCTGTGCTGTAAGCTATCAAGAGTTTTTAGCATGATGCTGAAGTTGTGTGTTGCATGAAAATATTATGAGGATGCTTGAACGGGTAAAATCTGCTAGGATCATGTTGGCACATCATATGGGAAAACAAAACCAGACCTATGGCAGTCTCATCCACTGAGCTTCCTGGGGGCAGTCCCTCAAGTGTGCTCTTTCATGGAGTTGTACCCATGCAGTGGCTTAGACAGCCAAGTTGTGCAGCCCAGAGCAGAGCCAAGCAAGGAGGGGTGCACAGAGAGCACTAAAAATGACAATCCAGAGTCCAGTGCTTGAGCATCATCTGGTCCTCTTTTGTTCAAGTGTGTACATGCACACTGATGTTCCCAAACTAACCTGGTTTCAAAAAATGTATTTGTATTTAGAAAGTATTTATGTATTCTAAGAGTGATGATGGACAGAACTTGGGCATACACTCTACTCAGTAGATATTTCTTTGCCATGTAAATAAAATAGCCTTTTTTTGAAAAACTTGCTAAAGTTGATTTCATTTCCCATCCTAGGAGTGTACTTAATGCTAAGAGAACTGTGCTAGGAAAAAAACTATGAATATTTCTTTCTCCCTGCCCCCCTCCTGTAATCATGAAAACCAAACACATTTGATGTTAAGGAAAATAACCCTGAGGGGAGGGGGAAAGGAAATCAAAACACGCATGTAAACTTGGTTGGAAAAAGGAAATACATCTACCATTGTATTGTGACAACAGACCCCATTATATTTGCTTGACACGTGCAATGAGTTTGTACAGTACAACAACTAAAAATAAGAAGTCACCCTAGCTTCCTTCTAATGATTATCAAAGATTGTGAAATGAGTTTGAAAAATTCCATTACTGGCTTATGAGTTTGTTTTCAGCAAAAAGAAACTGTGCTAATAAAGATAACAAAAGGTAAAGGAAACACAAAAGCATTCTGCGTTCATGGATAGCAGGGTAGAACTTAACATGCAGCATCAACTTGCAACATCCTGCTTGACCTCTCCGTGAAGGTCAGTGGCATTCTCCTCTGCATTCATGGACTCTCATTTCAGAGGAACACAACTACAGAAGGACTGCATGGGGAGTTGAAATAAGATTACAATAAATTTAGCTAGCTCGCTTCTGTGCGCAATTAAGAATTGTGATATAGTATTTACGGAAAGAGAATGATTAAAAAAATCTCTTCCACTACAATTTATATTTTTTTAGATAGATCCAAGAAGGACTGCTAGGTATATTCATCCTATATCAGGGCAGACAAAGTTCTCGTACACACTTAAGTCTCTCCTAGCCCTATGCTTTTAAACTTACATCAAAAATTATTTGTTCATTGACAGAGAAGGTTTTGATACGGTGCTTTTATATAAATATGCTCAAAGCTGAACAGCTCAACACTGACTCTACTAGGTGCCTTTTATATGTTTGTGCTAAGACTCCACAGGAGTTTAGGTACACAAACACTTCTATGCTTCAAATTATATGTTCAGAAAGCATGAATCTTGATCTAACTATGGTGTTTATAAAAATTGTTTCTGGTTTGCATTTCTGTTTTCGTTATCTTGGTAAAAGCATATAATGTAAAGCATTACACTTTTAGCAGGTGCTGAGAGTTCCATGCACTAGCAAGTACTTTGACACTCAAAAGCAAACACCAGTAAAGGTCAAAAACTGGTTTAATAAAAATACATTGTTTAAGGAAACAATGCCTCATTTTTAATGACGACTACTACTACTACGTGGGTGGGGTTTTTTTGTTTGTTGGGTTTTTTTAAAGACAAAATTTCCCAGTTCCTTTACTCCTAAAAAAACCTGCTACTGACACATCCATGTGTCATCACATGCATAAACCAGTCCAGACCACTGACTGGTCAACTCACTACTTGCTCCAGTTCTTTTCTGAAATGAAAACACAGCCAAAGGAAGAAGTGAAAATGGTGTCCGAGATGTGTTCTCAGCTTGTCTCGAACTTCATGGACCCTAAATCCTCCTTCGGTGTATGGTATGAACTGCACACCACAAACATGATCTGCTAGATAACAATCTCCAAAATTTATCTTTTGTAAAACTCAGTTCCAGATCTCCTTTTTACCTAGGGCTAAACCAAATCTAGATGACCAGCACTGACTGTCATCTAGATGACCAGCACTCTCTGTCACCCAGTCAGGAATGCCAGTCTCTAGATTAGTCAATTGAAGGAAGGAGAAATATTTTCTCCCCATGGCCTTCTAAGTTTGGCTAATTATGGAGGGCAAAGGCACCAGAATGAAAATAGGAATATAAAATCTTCTATTATATGGTTCTTAGTTTCCACTCCCACCTCTTGAATTAAGCAATTCCACCACAAGTATCACCTTTGATACTGTGGTAAAATACATTATGGGGCCCAAAGTAGATAAGTACTTAAAACAAGTAAAAACAAACAAACCCAAACAGCCCTTGGAAGTTCTTGTAAACAGAACAATGATCTACTGACAACTGCTGCATGGCAAACCCTGTGGCAGCTGTTTGTTATGAGGAGAAGATATTTCATCTAAGAAATCAATGTCTCCTTAAATGTAAGCCTCACTCCCAGTAAAGACAGAGGCAAATCTGAAACAAATTCACCACAGCTAGGATTTTACACCCACCCGTCAGGAACACAAAGTGTTGCCAGTTCTATACTGGCACTGCCCCAGTTACTGTAGTAGCATGAAATATACAGCCCTCTACCCTAGTTCACCCTGATGATGCATGCAGAATAGGAAATGCTTACAAGGGTAATTTAATCAATCTGGTCTGTGTAAGGCTGTCTTGATAATCTTGGATGCCATGCTATGTCTCTGAATAAATGAGAAGTATGCCTCTATTTTTTTAATTGAAACTGATTTTGGTACACAGAATTCCATTACCAGGCCATTCCCCGAGACGCTGCTGAATCCAGGTGCTGACAAGCATTGCCAGTGTTGAAGTTTATTTCTCTGCAATCTTGTGTAACATTGCCCTGTTGGGAAAGAGCCCCCAAAAGGGCTTGAAAAAGTAACCAGTCTGGATAAAGAAAGCAAGCAGGCTTCAAAAATCTGAGTTCTAACTGCCTACATCCAGCCAGTCTGAAACACTATCCAATTGTCCAGGGTAGCCTGCAATCCTGGGGGGACACAAAGATACACTTGTAATCTAGACAAGCAAACTGGCTGCTATTTCCCACACAATGATACAGATTTAGCTGGAATACTCTCCACTGCAAACAGAAGTGAGGAAGAAACCTTTAACAGTATTAGCCAACAGCCTGGATTTTGGTTTTTTCTCCTTTTAAATGGATGAGTACCAAAAGACTGAACTGTAAATACAGACATTTAAAATTGGGCACATGCCTATTAATATTCAAAGTACATCCATTTGAATCTCATTTTGAAAAGGATGACCAATAATTACTTTTTCTCTGCAGAAACCAATGTGGCAGTCTCTATTCTGATCCCCTACTTAAAATGCTAGCCAAGTTTCTCTTATCTCCCACCACACTCTTTGCAACAGGTCTTCCTACGTAAATATAACCTTGTCCTAACCTTATCCATTCAAAGATCATTTTCTTAGCCCATCTTTCTGCTCATTTCATGTTCCACCTCTCCCTTAAATCCTCCCCTGATTTTCTTACTCCACTGAATCCACTCCAAGCAGCTTCTCTTCACTTTTTTACATGTATCACAGCCTCATTCCAACATACCTGTCTCTCATAGTGAAATGATGACTTTTGCCTCCCTGTTCATACCTGTCATCCTTGCCTACATTTGTTCTTGGTTTCTTTCTGTACCGAGTTTCATAAGTATAGTTCCTCTCCCAGCAAAGCTCAAAGTCACCAACCCACAAATCAGGCTTCCTTGGTGATCTAAAAAAAGTGGAACTCAATTTTAACCTTAATCATATACATGAAAATCAAACTTATCCTTTTAACTGTACAGAGTCCAATTAAAAAAAGAATAACAAGAAATCCTGAAATAGCAAATTTAATGAAGAAGTCATTTGATAGTGATCATGAAAATTAAAACTAAACAGTTTGCAGATATCACTTGATGAGCTACACAAATAAACATCTCAGACTAAGAGCCTTAGGGTTTTAAATGCTTTTGTCTAATTCTGTATTGGAAGGATTTAATTGGAATGGAAACTAGCAAACAACTGCAATGATCAATGAAGTTGACAACTTCTAAAGAGGACCGTTTCTTAACTTGAAAGGTGTTTGTAAACCAGTTAATTTATTTTAATCTGTCTCTACACATATTCCATTATCTTAATGTTGTATTTCACTTGCAGGAATTCACCACACACTGCATGCTGTGAAAAGAGTTACCCAATCAGCATCTTAGGAAAACTAT
Source organism: Bucco capensis (assembly GCA_013396975.1). Classification (NCBI taxonomy): domain Eukaryota; kingdom Metazoa; phylum Chordata; class Aves; order Piciformes; family Bucconidae; genus Bucco; species Bucco capensis. The sequence continues at coordinate 555,038 of VWZO01013351.1, read as the reverse complement.
TTCATTTCAATTGGACAGCAAGATCAAAATAGTTGGAAAGACTGTAAATGGCTCAGAAAAATAATTCTGGCTGTTAAACCTCATGTGCTCAGATGTGTTGAAACAATGATTCCTATCTCACCCTCAAAAAGGAGTGTCATATCTGCAGATATCCACTTTTTTTCTTTCTATCCTGATGAAGTGGTCTAAGAGAAGATGGCCATCCTCTGTATACAACTTTTTGGCAGTGGCAACTCCTAACTCCTAGTAAAAGAGACACCAGAAGCAACAATGATCAGAATTCCAGTCCATGAGGCTGGCTGTGATACACTTGCATTTATTTTTAAGACTGATCTTCTACCATATTTTCTTAAAATAATTCCAGCAGGGTTTCAGATAGCAAGTCTCCACTCTTCATTGCTATTCTACCTTCTGAAGTACTGCAAGAAATAAGAAACTCTTCTTCTCCAAAATATCTACAGAATTTAGGTCAGAATGGCATTATACTACAAAAGCTATTAAGTCACAGAAGGCTTGCTTTCTCCACCTAGTGGTTAAAATACACAGCCAATATTCTGTACAAGTGCCCTAAGGGAAAAAGGCAAAATAAAAAATAAAATAGAAATATGAAAGATAAATCCTGATTCTCTAATACTTTGGAGCTATATTTTATATGAAAAACTGAGAAGGTTTTCATCTCCCCTCACCCTCAATAAAAGAAATTTTGCCTTTTCAGGCAAATCAATGGACATGGATTTTGTCCTCAATGAAAGCTGCTAGGTTAAGATCTCTGTAGGTTCAAATCATCAGTTTTCTCATGAAAGAGCCACAGTGCAAACAAATCAGATCACTATTATGCCACCAGGATCTGTCCAGATTGCACGCAGAGCAATACAAGAGGAAGAAAATCCAAGATACAATTTTTCTTACATTTGTGCTTTTAAGCTCACTGTGGGCAAGTTTTGCTGACTGCCATGAAACAGAGCAGGGCAAAGATCACAGTCAGGTTGGCAAGAGTTCCCCTGGCCCAAAAGAGCAGACTGGAGGTTATAAAGTCATGGGAAGGCGACAGCCACATCATTTCTCTGTTATGTTCTGTAGATTCACAGCAGTAGAAACAAGTTCTACAGCTGCACTCAGCGAATACCCTTCATCTGGGAAACCCTCTAGGAACACTATATGCTTGATCTGGTCCACAAACTGGTTGTTTCATGATTGTAAACAAAGTTCAATGTGCATTGGATTATTTTCCAAGGCCAAATGAAATCTGTGTCTCTTCCAACCTTAATGGTTCCATGATTCTGTGATATAAGGTAACAAGAATGCTGATTGTTTCCCATCTAGAACATCAAGCAATCAGGAAAAGTAAACAAGTTGCTGCTCTGCAAAGTTTTTCTTACTAGCCTGCCCTTCTTTGTCCAACTCCAACCAGCAACAAATACCAGTATCATCTCCTGGGGACAGCTTACAGAAAACAAACTCTCGAAGTTAAAACACAGATAGAATAGAAACTCATTTGTGGTTTCACCACCTGTCCTTTCCTCTGAGACAGTCCCTTATCCGATTACCTTAAGCTAAGATGTCACCTAGATCTGGGTACCTCAAGTAGACTTATAAATGCAGTGTAGTCTCCCCAGGCTCTCATTTTAATCACAGGAGAGAAACAGATGCCTCCAGAAAGCAAGTTGTCAGGCCTTTCTCAGAGCCTGGTTTAGGATGAGCTGCACTGGCTTCTGCAAGGTCCATCTCGCTCAGAATCAAACCATCTCCAATGCAGGGTGCTAGAGTAGATGATTTGTACACTAGTATACTAGGACTGGAATTTTTAAATGCTACATGCTTTTTAACCAAAAAGCCACTAGCTTCTCAGAGTGGTTTTTTTTTTCCAAGATAAAGATCACAAGTCTAGTCAACATATTATTTACTATTTTAAAAAAGGAGTAGAGGTAAAATTTTCTGCTCACATTTCCCCTTCCATCAGCTAATCATCTTATCTAATCATCTCCAAGTTTCACAAAATTAAGACAGGCAAGAGACTAAGGGAGTGTTGAAGTAAGTTTTTCATTTTCTAGCAGTCTTGTCCAATGACTTCTGAGATATCATAGAAGTAGTCTGGCTTAGCAACTACCAACTACTTACTGACACACACAGATTTGGTTGGAGATCACAAACTCCTCACCCACTGTGTCATAAGGGACATGGCTCCAGAAAAAGAAGCTCTATCACCTCTCTGGTAATGAGAAACAATAGAAAAAACTTCCTTTGTTCTTAATATGCAGTGATCCCAGTCCCATCCAAATGTATATGTCTGCACTTATTCTAAAACCCAAAAGGAATTCAATGTGCTTTGGTTTTAAAAACAAAACTAAACCAAAAGATATTATCTAAGATAAATCTGAAATAGATTATTAGCTAATGGACAATGTCCTGTCAGAGCTGCAATATCAAGACTCCCATGTCAGAGGAAGGTGCTTCCTTAACAATATATTCTGAGAAGAAATATCACTGACCTACTTCCACTCTTCTCTTCAAGCAGTGAAAAGTACTGAAGAGACACTTTCACTGTTATGAAATATTACAAAAGTTTAATGTACTTTAGGAAGCACCATCACCCAATGGATTAGTGCCTAGCTTAGAGTTAATAGACTTTTCTGTGTTTCTAATTAGTAATGCTAATTAGCAATATATATCACTATAATAGTGTATGATATAGTAGTAAGCATTAGTAATATGCCTTCTGCATTCAGAGACAACATGGCTTGGAAAATAAGTGCTTTAAGCTACCTTTGATATGCTCAAAAAAGTCCAGGACTACTGCCTCTACATCTTCCTCCTCTGAGCAAATTTAATACTTAAGAGTTTGCTATTGCATGATACTTTCTTCAGTATTTGTTTTCATGTCAAATTGAAGTGAGAACAACATATCCTGTGTGTTTCCACAAATCAGTATAGGGTCACAACACCCTCTTCAGTCCAAACAGGTAAGTTATTACCTCAGGTCTTGCCTGGTGTGCAATGCAGGACCAAGCCATAGATCCCTGAACTAGAAGAGACCCAGTGGATTTACATGGCACAGAACACTACTGTGCAAATTCATCAGCTGATGTTTGATGCAGAGATAATAGGAATAATCTGCCTGTTTGTGCAGTACCATACTGAGGTTAATCCACCTTTTATTTTAACAAAGATGATAAATACTGCTGCAATGTAGTAAAGGAACATGGTATACAGAAACAACTGCTGTACAGAAGTCACTAAAGTATGTCACCTCAGCATCTTTGCTATAAAAAAACCACATCTCTATTGACATAGCATATTTGAAAGCTATCTCTAAGGTTTTCAAGCACTGCATTACTGACAATACCTTTCTACACTGTGGGTAAGATTAATGCAGCCTTCTAAACATGATAAAACTGCTAGTCACGCTACCTTTCTCTCTAACATCTAACTTAGTATCTGCCTCTTCATTAGAAGATAACACCAACCCAACAATGTATAATAGCTAACATTGCTAGGTTAAATCTCTTTTTCTATGCCATCAAGACCCACGGTGGAAATCTCAAAGCAAGTCCGTTTGTTAAATCCCTTACTAGCAGTCTCCAATTTAAGGTCCATCTATCTGACCAAAGAGATAGAAAATAGAAAACCAGATCAATAGTACAGGGTGACTCCTTCAAGAAATTCATAGCATTGCAGGAAGAATTTGCAATTACCTTTCAAGGAGGGTCTAGAAATACCTGCGCACTATGTCTGGTTTGTGACTCGTCTTAATGGCATCATCTCACAACAAAATGGATTATTTGGCCTATCACACAGAATACTTGTGCTTTGGGCCAAGTCTACTGAATCTTGGGCCACTTCTGACCCCACAAAAAGACACCCCAAGTGTAAGCTAGGGCGTTCATATTTTTAGCTAAGAAATTACCCAAATATCGGAATCTAATACAGGTTGACAGAAGTCTTGCAGCCAGGCTGAAAGAACAGAGCTGTATGCATTTCCCACTCAGACACAGACTATTTTTAGATGATATTGGCTCACCAGCCAAGCAAGATTTACTGCTTTCCTAAAGGTGAGGTGGAAAGGCAGTGCAACTCGTCAATGATTCAGTAAAAACAAATGTCACTGTTGCAAACATGAGAGGTTTTTGCCTTTATTTTTAAGACATTATTAATATTTTCTGAGTTACTTAAAGAGACATATTTGTTTCACTTTGCTTTTTGCAAGGATTGCTTAATGTTTTACTTAGATATGTACTTTATGTATGTATATGTTACAGCCAGTAAAAGTGATCACACATTCCTATCCCCCATTTCCACCAGGAAAGACAATATGCTGGTGGTATAAATGACAGGTATTTGCCCTGCTTAGTTTTCAGACCTGGCAAAGGTTATTAACAGTCAGTGTGCACCAGAAGATTTTTTTTTTCCTGTGCTTTTACACAGTGCTTAGGGAATTGAAATAACGAAGCTGTCAGCAACATCTTTTTAAAAGGTAATTGCAGGTAAAAATACAAGCAGAAATGAGAAATAAGAAAAATGCCCTGGCTATAAACAGTGAATTACTTGCTGGTGGGAGAGGACAGGGAGAAAAGACCCACCACCACAGGCACAGATCCTCACTGGATCTGCTCCCCCCACACTGTCCCAAGCTATTTCACTCTGCTAAATTTCACATTGAAGTGATTAAGACTTTCAGAGGCTCATTCCCCATCACCACACATCTTGTTTTTCTGCTGCAGTGCAATTTCATTGTACAATGTTCTACTTTAATTGTCTGCTCAAGCAGACAACTAAAACATAGTACCACATTAGGCTTATACTCCATCACCTGCTCGAAGGATATCCGAATGATGAGAGTTCCACCTCAAAGCAGAGCTGCTACAAATAAGGAAGTTTGTAAGAGCAGGACTTTGAGACAGAAAAGGTGTATCCAAAATATGTATTTCAGCTTTCTAAACCTCCAAGAGATTCTTATTCACACTGGTACTTAAGACTGAAGCCAAACTTCAGTTTAGAGATGACCTTACAAGTCCATTTCCGATTGCCTCAATATACACGTAACTTAGAGACATTGTAAGTGTATCAATACATTGTGTCTTAATTCAGCCCAGACAGATCATCTCCACTCCATCAGCTTTTTTGTGGCAACTGGTGTAGCTTGAACTGGTTAACTTTTTACCTACAGAAACTATCTATCCTTCAACTTCTGCCTAGCATGATGCCAGTTGTAATTTCCAGATAAATATCAGGAGACAAGCTGATAGCTGAAAGAAAAAGAGAAGCCTGCAATACAAGCCTAGTTGTCATCTACAAGCTGCTCCTAAGAGTGGCTTAGAATCATAATAGACACTGATGTGATGGAGGGTCTTGCCATTTGTGGGCAGGGTTTTTCTTTTTTTTGTTTCTTTGTTTTTAAATCATAAATCTCACAGAGATAAGCTAGCTGTAACTGGCTAGTGCTGTGATTAACACTGTAACACGGTTTTCTTGATGAATATCACTCACTCCTCACACTTCAGTCTGATGTGCTGATGCTTTTTCAGCCTGCTTCAGTGTTCACAGTTTATACTTCAGGTATAGAACTGGAGAACCTCTCAAAATCTTCTTTAATGTCCCCTAACATGCTCCAAAGTTGCTTCAAATTCCATGAGTTCCTTTCTTGTCCCCTTCCTCCACCAGCAGAAAATAGCTAAAATTCCCAATACCTAAAATTACAGCTTCAAGTTACACCAGGGGAGGTTTAGATTGGATGTCAGGTGGTGGAGTCACTGTCCCTGGAGGTGTTTAAGAAACGTACAGATGTGCTGCTTAGGGTCATGGTTTAGCAGCATGGTAGGGATAGTTAGATGGCTGCACTTGATCTTAGATGTCATAATTTCATCTCAGAATGCATACTGACCATGTTTTACCACGTGTTTTTATTTTTAGGAAGCATATCCTACTGAATATATTGAAACTGCAATGTAATAAACATATATTAAATAAACACAGGTAATTATTTATCCTCAGACATCGGTGTGCAGCTTCCACTCACTCCAGAGGCTACACAAGGGTAGGCTGGGACCACTGTTTTCAGTGTAAGTTCAAAAGAAGCACTAAAAGTCTACAAGCAGGAGGGCAGATAGAAAAAAAAACAACAAACAGCCAAGAAATAAAATAATAATAAAAACAAACTTACCATTGTTCTGTCTGAAACAAAGGAAAGGCTAGGCTATACTACTGAACACATTTTTTGTAAGTTCATTCATTAAGAAATACTAAAGCGTAATCATGCAACTACTAATGTAGCTAATTACAGGCCAAGAACTATCTGGCATACTTTTACTATTGTCAGTGAAATGATGGTAAGTTTATACCTGTTGAAGGAACGGTTTCTGTTATCATAGAGTAATTATTGGCCTTGCCTCATACACTTATGAAATAATTCATTATCAGTTATTTCAAAGACAGTTACACTCCACGTTGTATCTTTTAAATCTTAAGAGACAATTCAGAAATTTACTTAATTTGATTTTAAATTTTTGGTTAAAAACAGTGTTGTTTTTTTCTGTCAGACTTCTGTAATGCACTGCTTCAATATGATTTCATTTCCTGATTAGAGAAAATACCATGGAAAAAAAAGACAAAAGGACATTTTATCCCCAGCAATGGTTTCCTCAGGTCCTTTCAGGACTACTTCCTACTTCCATTTTGCCTTTACCTGAAATCAAATCACCTGCTGGATGCTCATGTTTTAACATGTTCACTTGTTAAAACAAGCTTTCTAGTCATTAAGCCCTCCTCCAAAACTCCAATAAACAAAACAAAACCTCTGAACCAAACAAGAAAAACAGCATTGGCTGTTGGTGCTGAATTACACATGAAGGATAAGAGTTTTATTTCCACAGGTTTGTTTGCTTTGGTAATTGATATCTCTTCCTCTTGTGTTTTAAAAGTTGGCTTTAACAAAATAACTTGAAAGCCCTCCTCATTCACAGCTTGACATTGAAACAGAATCAAGCCAGAGCTGGAATGGCTTTCCAAATTAGCAAGGGAACCTACTGCTGAAGTAGACTATTACCCTGCATGTGTCTGTGCATACAGCCTTATTGCACTGTACCCACAACTGGGCTAGCTATCATTTACTCACCTCACCAAGCTGCCTCCTTCCTGTATTTCTTTTCATTAAAACAAAAGAAAAATCAACATAAAGTCTCTTGTGCTTGAAAGCACTTTGCCACTTCAAATGGCCAAGCAGCATAATATTATTTAGGAAATAACAAAGGAAGTCTTGAAATGTTCAAGGAAAACATAATTTAGGAAATAACAATGAAAGTCTATATTTTCAGAGGGTCTGTGCAGAAGCTCTGAATGTCTCCTGTGTAGCATGTGTGGGTAGCTGCATGGAAAATGCCAGGGCTGCAATCACACCAAGGAAATATACAGTGCAAACTGCATAGATCACCTAGCTTGCTGGTCTGCCAAGGAAGGTCTTAGTATATATGCAAAGTCAAAGCTATTTTTTATTGAATATACCCAATACCATACATTTTGGGGGAAATCAATACATGCAATCACTTTAGAAACGGGAAATCTAAGTTGCAGAAAGGCACCAAAACTTAACAAGTCCCTCAAACAGCTACAGAACTTGTCCTTCCTGTTTTAAGTTTCCTACCAGTGCACAGAAAAATTCTGAACTTTAATGGATATCAAAAGAAATTATCTATTTGTTGGGCTGACTTGCTTCCAGGTATTATCACTTACAAAGCAACCTAGCACACACAGATGATGGGCAGTGATTCCCCAGATGTCTCTTGCTCATTTCCTCCATGATTTTAATTTCCCCTGAATTTCACACACACTGTCAGTAAACATGTTCCTTACAGAGACTCTTCAGATCTTATGAGCAATGAGGAAGGGCAAGAACAGCAAAACTACTCCACAGCTACCTAGGAGATGAAGGGAAAATATCACACGCTATATCTACATATGTCTGTGGGCTGCGGTCAGGGCACACTTGTGCCTTACAACCCAAGAGCTCCACACTAAGAAGATTTAAAATAAAAGGAGCTAAAAGTAGGAATTTCATAACAAAGCAAAGTGCACATGCAGAGCCTAAAACCATCAGTAAAGCTGCAGCAACAGCAAACATGAGCCCACATGTCGAGAATACTAAAGAGAGCAGAGCATGACAATGAACTACCCTTGGAGAACTACAGCATAATTCCACCTTGCCAAATAAGTCCGATCACATATTAGCCCCCAAAGCAGCAGTTGTTACTTACAGTTTCCTTTCTCAGCTGCTTTCCGTGCTCCTTGAACTTAAACAATGACCCCAGAAGAAAGAACCACACTGTCAGGCACATCCAGGAAATATCCAGGGCCAGGTAAAGGGAATGATGGTAGTTCTCATCAGCTGCAAGCACTTGTAATTAGCCCTCTGGAAAAGGCAGATGCAGCTGTGATTTACTCAGCTTTTCCTGCTATATGTACTAATTATCCAAATTTGGGTTAAATTCAGCCTAGCCCCAGTGACTACTTTCTTTTAGCAAGACAAGAGGCCATCAGAAGCTGCTTTGACAGTAAGAGATGGCTGTCCATTTATGAACAACCCTGAAGGATGGATCTGCATCCCCTTTCCCACCACGCTGGCCACAGGGGTGTTCACGCACAGCACAAACACAAAGTGAGAGACAACACGTAGGTGCCCTGTTGTACCCAAATGCTGCTCTGCAATTTACCGTGTACACCAAGCATTTCTCTGAACAACAGAAGTGGAGACAGCTGGTGGGCTGGAATTTGCCTAGAACCTTCTGGAAGGGGCAGGGGAGTGGAGTCGCTGCCGAGCATGCATGGTGCTGTGCCCAGCAGTCACGCTGCCACAGAAGTTCTCAAGTGCTGGGTGTTGTTTTTTCAAGGTGAGGTTGTAGGGCTGCTTGTGTGATACCTGCAGCCTGGGAAAGGTGATGAACAAGGCTAGCTGATACCTGCAGCACAGCATAGCTCACAGGGCATCCAGGCTTTAGCTTTGGTAGTAAGTCCCACACTTAAGCGAAGGTTATTGTGCTTCTGTCATGATTTATAGCTGGCTTTTTAATCTTCCTAACAATCTAGCTCTCCTTACCATAAATTATTGTAAGTGACACAGTTTCAGAAGATGCAGAGGAGGCACAAACTCATGAGGGCTTTGAGGTTTTTTCACCCCTAAATTAAAAAAAAAAAGAAGTCCAACATTGGTTCATAAAATCTGCTTTTTTAAAACAGTTCCCTACTTGGAACTGATTCCTTCAGCAAAGGATCTACCTTGGGAACAGAGAAGAGTGGGTCAAGACAGGAGAGGTACTGCAGATTAACTTTGGAGCAGCAAGGACCAGAGCTGCTCCTGCCCAAGAAAACTAACCTTGGCAAGGAGAGGAGGCAATGATATTTATGTCGTGAAAGGCCAAGGCTATTGAAACTGTGATGGAATAGAAACTTTAGCCAACAAGGGTCACACAGGATGAAGAGGTTATACTCATGACTGCAGTAGTTAACTGGATATGTGCATACAGATTGTTGGTGGCATGGGCTGACTATGCTAGCTCTTGTGCTCAGACACATGCTCTTCAGCCACTCTGATGGGAAAACGACAACTGGTAATAACACTAAACCTTTCCTGTCTCTCTAGACTTTCTGTTCCAATTTCTGTGCAGCGTTCTAACGTGCTCTTTAAGCACAGTCCCCTTGTACTTGTCCCAGCTGCACCATCGATATAATCTGACTCTCTAAAATACTTTCCTGATGTATTGAGAAAGATTGTAGTAAGAAAGATTGGTCAGCAAAGGGATTTTTGACCTTAATCTTAATGGCCAGTAAAATATGGAATTTATATTTTAAAATAGGAGTATGGCTTAATAGGCTGTTTTTAATATGTTATGATATTATATTAAATGGAAATGAATCAAGACAAGTATTTTGGGGAAAAGCTTCAGATCTACTGTGTGTTGAGAGCAAGAGGGAGGGAAGGCAGGCCACCTTCCTGGGGTTTTTTTTTTCAGGTATTCTTTCATTCCATAGAATCAATCTTCACTTAAAATAAAAGACATGTGCCAGTGCGATGTAGTACTGCTTTCAGGGGACCTATTTTCACAGCAGAGTGCTACCTGGCATGAGTAAGCCCATGTGGCATATTTCATCTATCTAAAAGAACTTACTATGTCTTGAGTGCTCCATCAATATACCAACAATTTTAATATTCATAGCTCGCTAGCCTTTGTTCTCTAACCTAAGTCTCTCCCATTCCTTCTGCTTATCTCCTTATTCTGTTTTCCAGCCTCTTTCCCTTGCACCTCCCTCCTTTTGTTCTTTTCCCTTGAATCACACCCCTGTTGCCAGATAGTTTGTCCTCTGCAGTGCTGAATGGGCACTTCAGAAGGCAGAGTGTCTCCTCTCAGGAAGAGACTGCTTATTTCACACACAGAGAGGAGCATCAATTCAGCACAGCGGGAGAAATTACAGAACACAGCCTGGAGGGGAGGTCGATGAGACAGAACACCATTCTGGAGCATTCTGGCTTCATTTAACCTCTTAATAAAAGGAGGTTAGAGCATCCTGATATTAAGAAACNGGGGGGGAGGAAGGAGAGAGGGAAAAGCATAGAGGGGGAAGGAGGAGGAGCAGGGAATCCTCAGCTAGAAAACACGTCCTTGCAGGTAACGCATACAGAAATCCTTCCTGATGTAGAGTATATACAATGGTATTATCATGCTCTGCTCAGCACCTTGCAAACATGCATTTTTTTTGTTATAGTGTCAGGTCAGAGCAGTGACACCTCTAGCCTGCTTCTTCTGCATGTGAGTGGGGAGGAGGGGGAGACTCAGGGGAAGAGGGTAGGAAAAACATTATAATTTACAAGTCACACACAAAAAAAAAATCTATAAAATAATCTGTGCTGCACCCTATATTTTTTTTTCCTTTCCATTAAAAAAAGTCTGAAAGTCCAAAATATTTTGCAAACATCATCAATTATTTTTTGAAAGAGTTACTTGGAGAAACTGAGGAACCTTCCCCCAAAGTTAGTTTAAGACAGAGCTCTGGACTGGCCAGGCACAGGTGAAAGGATGGGAACATTACCACCAAACTGAAATGTAAAATTGTAGGTTAACAGAAAACACTCAGAGAGCCATGAGCAGGCTACTCCTTTAACTTCATCACAATCATTAATGTAGTGAGGCAAAAAAATAGACCAGCAAGCCAAGACAGTTTTTACCTCTGAGTTACGATGCATAGCTGTGATCCAATAAAGACATCTGAGTGGGATTTCATAATACATTATTTCTGTTCTAATAAGGCACAATAAAGCAGCAACATGACTTATACACTTCACAGCCACTTTGGATTATTGAACACTCACAGTAGGCTAAAGGAGCACTTACAGCTCATCAAATTTGGCAGAAATGCGCAAATTAAGTACCGTCAAGCTCACAAGCCAATGCATTTACAGAGAGTGAAGAAGGGGAAACAAAAGAGAATTAAAGGGCGAGGTATTAAAATGTAGTTTACAATATGCTTTTAACAACTTAAGTTCGTGAAAGAAGAAAACAATTAGCAAGCATCTCAGTCCATCCCTTGTACTAAGCTAAGACCTATTTCCACACTTTACTCTGGTCAACTATCTATCTTTCCTTGTCATTGATTACTGCAATGTTTCCAAAGAACATATTATCTCCCCCACACACTGCAGCATGTCTGTCAGATGAGGCAGGCTCAACTTGGAGTTTAACAACTGCAGTGTGGATACCAAGCTGAGCATCTCACACCCAGACTCTGTTTTTCAGGGTACCGTGTGGAGCAGAGACATTGCTATGTTATGACCCAAAGCTGCAGCTTTCTGAATACAGAGCAGCTTTCCTGCCACATACAAGCCTTGTCCAGGTTTAATGAGCCTAGGAATTATGTTTCTTCTCCCTCTCTCTAGTGTACCATTGAGGATACCTAAATGGAGACTTTGGGCTTGGTTTTTGGCATTATGAGCTTGCCAGTAACTCAATCACTATTCCTTTCCTTTGCTGCTGGTTCCTAGACACTCATCATAAATCAGCAATGAATTTTTTTTTTCTTGGTGACTCCCATGCAAGTTTTCAATACAAACAGGATTGCTTAGGCTCCCAGCTTAGACTGGAGGCTCATACAAACTGAAGATGTCTTCAGCAGGAACTGGAGGCAGCAGGTGCCTCCCCATTTTGGAAAGGGTTGGAAATCAATGATTTAAAGGTGTCGGGCAAGAAGAGGCCAGTTTCACCTTTGTGACACCTAATCAGAGGGGAGGGAAGGAACAGCTGGAAACAGACAGATGAAAAAAAAATTCAAGAAGCACTATTTTTTTCTTCTATATACACTACCTAAGACTGTAAAATTTCTGTTGTGATAGATCACAGGAACTGTCACAAAGTAGTAATAATAGCACAAGCCAAGAGCTCTCTTTAAAGCATGGAGGAGAAAATGACAGGAATCATGAAAACTTCAGAAATTAATATAGCTTGGAAAAGAATTGTAAACAACAACAAAAAAATCAGAGATCTGATAAATTGTTTGAAAAGCATAGCCATATAACTTTAATCTACATTGCAGCATGAGTCAGCACCTTTCCAGCAAGGACTTTATAGTAATAATTAAATATGGTTGTACTCAGAAACATCATTTCACATGTCTATGAAGGCAAGATCCAGGTGACAAATCCCACTGAAGACTCTGCAGATCAAGGAGAGCTTTTGTTTCTAAAGCAGACTGAAACAAATGAGAATTAATTAAGAAAACATTAAGTAACAATCAAATTTGTCAGGTGTGTTTTAAATATAAACCCCACAATATAATGAAGGGTTTATGATGGTTATTTGCCAATTTCTTTTAAAATGATTTTCTGTGTGCATTTTTCATTTCTGCTTCTCTTTCTTACAGTGAAAGTGTTTGATCAATCTACCAATGAGTCAAATTAAGGGATGGAAGGAAACCAGTTAGGATAGAAGAAGCATTCCCTTTCTGTTTCCTACTAAAGCATTGGGTAGATAGCCCATATGGCAATGACGAATGGCTGGATTGAAAAGATTTGAATTCCAAGGACTGATCCTTCAACAACTGAACTGAATTTAAGGACCACACTGTAAGTATTGCAATTTAGAAGAAAGGATTACCATGAATTGTGCTAGAAAGTAAAAGTTTGTAATATGCATTGTGTCTTTAATCATCTTCATTTTAAATAGTCAAATACAGAAGCACTGCTTCTAGTGTGGGTCAATGAAAGGTGGGGTTGGTCTTTCTCCTCTTTCTGTGGTAGGATAAAAGCCAAGTAAAGTTGGTGAGCTTTGTAGGTATCTAGCATTCATACCTTTCCACCAATAAATCCAAGCCTATGCCTATGTTCATATGCACATACATTTAGACAAACATATATGCACACACATAGAGACAGGGGCTATGGATTACAGTCTGTGGTGCCATCTGGTGGAAAGAAGACAGCAGCAGCTCTACTGGTATATTAAAAAAATGCAAGTGCATGTAGCTTTCAAATAAGGAAGGAAGGAATAAAACACCAAAGGAAGGAAGGTCTGGTGCACATGATTTATAGAAGCTATAATGTTGATTAAAAAAAATAAATCAGTTCCACTCTGTCTTAATACCTAAAGCTTCTTACCTTGACTCTCCCACTCATTGATATGGATCAGCAATCATTGATGAGCTTTTAAAACCAAAAAGAGCTTAAATGGGTTATGGAAAAATGTAAAGGCTTCTTGACATTTCTAAGTGTCTCCATTCCTGTTTTTGTCTGAGGTGGATGGGTTGGAGTCCTGCAGATTTACTGGAACAGCAATCAACTTCAAATGTCTTCAACGTTTGCATCTCAAAGTTAACCTTTTTACAGGGAGCAAATATTTGCATGAATACAAGCTCATTTACTTTTTTTTTTCTGATGTCTTGTCAGTAGGCATGACTTGTTTCCATTTCTCTCAGTAGATTAAGTTCTTGGGATAGAAATGGACTTTTAGTCAATAACAAGCAATTATTTACTTTAAAGATTACTTAAGAATAATGTTTTCCATATAGGCAAAGGAAGGCAGTCTTCATGGTTTAATTGAAGTATCTAGGCTGGTTTTCTCAAAATTACCTCTAGTTTTTGGAAAAAAAAAAAAAAGCATAAATGGACTACTTAATTTCTAAAAGAAAGCTTTTGTAATCAAGGATGCAACTCACATCAGAACAGACCAAGGCCTGAGGGAGACTGCCCGATAAGAGTAAGGCCTAGCTCTTCATTACTTGTGCAAAATTCAGTCATGTAGGAATATTCTTTTATATAGAGTTATTATATACTTGCAACCATGTATTTACAGTTACACTGAGAACCAAGGATCAGGCGTAACATTGTTAAGACTTCCATGGAAGAAACAAAGGAAGCAAAAAGAAAGTATTGTAGAGAAACAAAAAAACAGAGTTGAAATGTTCATCAGTAGGAGTGAGAACATTACATCTTGTTTGTATTATTTTAAAGGTAGCTTGACCTATTTCAGCTTTCTTATTTTCAGACTAAAATCAGGGATATTTCAAAAGAGGCTGAAAAGATTGTCAAAGGTTCTGTGTCTTAGAAATACTCTGGAAAGCAAGAGACTGTAAGTACATAGGTGAACAAGCACAAACACATGTCCATACACCAGCTGATAAATAGATTCTGCAGAGGAGGCAAATGTGCCACCTCCACTTCTTCCTTCCGTTCCCCCCCCCAAGCTCTTTATACTTTGCCCATTCAGTGATTGTCACTTCCCTCTTTCCTTCTCAGGCTGTCACAAGGCTCCATCCACCTCCTTGACAGCCATCAAACCTTCTCAAAGCAGATGGAAAGGCAGTGGAGAAGAAAGGTGATACGACTAATAATCCCATCCCTGCTGAAATAACAACCTACTCCAACGGCAGGGCTTTTTGATAGAGGGAGAAAAATCTTGGATAAGATTTTAGGTCTTGAGTTGTGGTTAAACCATCTTTATAGCCAGCAAATTAAATGTATGGCTTGCCCTCCAAAACTCAGAATTGTCAAAATGTGTTCTCAAAGCTCACTAAAACAAAACCAAAGAGGAGTTATGTATGACTTCTGTTTCTGCCATTGCCTTATTTCTGCCATTCTTGCTTTTTCCTCATGTTCCTTAGTGTCTCATTGCTTAAATTATGATGTCTGAATCACAGGCTGCTTCTTGTATCCAGAGAACTCAGCAGAAGAATTCTTATTGACTTTACTGGGTACAGAATTGGATTTACTGTCCATTGCTCTAATCTGTTAGATTACTTTGCTTCTACTATTTCTTTCCTTTATGTAAATAAACGATGAATATAGGGAAGTTGTGCTTATTGGCTAATGTAGTTGTTGGAAGAATGGAAGCTAAACAGAAGCAATGGCTATTTTGGGGAACAATTTTTGTACCTTTTAAACAAGATCTTTGTACATAGTTTTGACTGACTAGTAGTTGTTCAAAACTGAACTTTGGTTTACTACAGAAATTAAATTCTTTCCAATTACTAGAGTTCCCCCTTTCTGCCTTCCTCTGAGACTCTTCTTCATCTCATTTACATCATCCACAAAATTAATTGAGAGAAAATTATCTTTTTTTCTCCTAAGTTTTCTACCCAAGCTCCTTGTTTTCTATGTGAGCCCAGAAATAATTACTGAGAGAGGGAAGGTGGTCATTTGTAAGATAGTTCAGTAAGTTTAATGGTGAATGGCTGGAAGACTCTGTGATGTGCTTTGTTACTATGATTAATGACTCTTATTATTGATAAAAAAACATAAATTCATACAGGCTCTGTCAAGAACATATGAGAGCTGTGTGTTCTGCTATGAAGAGCTACAGCAGGAAAATGGCAAAGATGTAGAAAAAGCAAATATTAACAGGTAAACAAACACATTACAAAACTATGAACATGGTCATGTTCCCTTTGTAATTCTTGGGAATATTGCCTTTTCTTTGTGGTGGGAGGAGGATAGAATTGAAATTTAAAGGAGCTGATTCATTTCCTCATAAAATCTTGGAAAAGACATTTGAAGACACTTTTTTTCTGAACGCTCACCCAAACTGACAACTGACTGAAGAAGCTGACAGTAAATAGGAAGGTGTCACAATTTTGGGGAGCAGGGAAGGAGGTTGCTTTTTAGCCCCTAAGATTTCTCTGCAGGTTCACAAAGGAGCATTGTTACATGCAGTTGCAGTACACTTTTTTTCTCTGGGATGCTGCTGCACATCCTCACTCAACAATAAACTCTGCTCATAGGTAGTGGAAAGCAGGGGCTAGCAGCATCTGGTATCTGGAAAGGATCTAGGTAATCAATGGCTGAGAGGACACATCTTGGGATTTGGTAGTATCTGCCTTGCAAGTTTAGATATCCACCTCTGCCTTAGGATAACAAAAGGGAACCACCATAATTTCACCTGAGACCTCAAGAACAGTCAGGGAGATACAGCAAAAAAAAATCCTTCAGTGTTTTGGGGACTTCATATTAAAAAATACAGTTATGCCATGTGTCAAGCTGAATCCACTTTCAGTGGATTCAGTGGATTTCAGTAGTTTATATCATCTGATTTTGTGCATAGTGGAATATGTCTCTGAAGTGATTATAGTGTTGCAAAATAAAATATGGAAAAAATAAGACCAAAACTCTCAAGAAAATCTCCAAACCATGTACCTGGATTAGAAGTGAAATCTCATACCATGAAAGAGTACAAAATAAGAAAATAAAACCAAAACCAAGTCCTACATGGATGCTGTACTAGCCAACAGGGAGGAGAGAAATGGGATCAAGATACAGCCAAAGCTGAGGCAAAAGAAGATATATGGTAACATTTTTTTCCTCAATACCTCAAAAATCACAGGAATACCTCACATGACCACATGCATCACAGTTCTTCTGAAATCTGTTCTGTCTTTTCCATGTCCTTACACCATACTCAAAGGCTTAATCTATGTTCCTCCATGATTGGTTTTTCTGGGCTGCTCTTGTTCCCTCTGTGGGTGAATTCTGCAAGGTTTTCCATTATGTGTAGCATTCAGTGCAGGGACTCCTTCAGCTGGCACCTCTCACACGTAGCTTCTGGCTTCATTCTTAACACACCTCATAGGTATTTCCATTGCTTTTTTTGGAGCCTTAATTACTGAAAATGTGCCTGGCCAGTATCAACTGACACTAAAATGATTTCCTCTTTAATGTCAGTTCAAAAATGAGTTCCGTTTCTTGTTCCAAACATCACTTTCATGTCAGTTATTTCATAAGCCCAGGAGAGTTTTACTAGAGAGGCAGCTGCCATGGGTGGGAATCATGCCTTGTTGGACCAAGCTCTGTTAACACACACTCAGCTGTCACTAGCATTCAGCATTTTGAGTGCTCAATACCTATGGGGGTACCAAGTATTTTGAATAGATCTGCATTTGGTGGCAAGTGGAGACAGTGCTGCAGGAGGCTACAGACAAAAGGAGTAATGAAATCTATTACCAGGAAAGAATTATTGGAAGCTTAAGTAAAGCTATGGAAGAGGACTAAGAATTTTTTTTGTTGCTTATTATGGTGAAAAGATTCCCCTACTTAGGTCTTTCTCTGACCTCTGCACACAAATCATTTTTCCTGTCTAAAGACTCGAACTCATATACTTTTTATTCTCCATAGATTCTCCATCTCTCTGCCGTATCTGTTGCACCAAATGGCATTTGCAGCCATTAAAACTGAGGTCAACAAAAGCCCAAGTTCACACTGGCATGCAGTGATGCTCATCAAATGTACAGGCACGTTTTACACGTATGCCTTGCTACCAAACAGGTTTTACTACTGGAAGTGTTGTGGGAAGAAAGAGGCAGGTTGTTGGCTGTGCAGTTTGCTTTTTCATTCAAGTTCTGAGGGTGGCTTAGGTTTATAGAAGATTGAAGATAATGCTATATAGAATCCCTATATATCATGGGTCTATTTATATACAGGTGCATATATTGATATATTAACAAAGTGCCTTTGTTAATAGCATTTTATAAATGGGCATAAGCAAGCAGAACTTTGCAGAAGACTTAAAACAGTCATCTGTCTTACCTCTGGTCAGTACTTTAGTCTGCAAACATATCACAAAAGTGTGAATCTCAAAGCATAGAATTCTTCTTTAGTTCTTTTTAAATTTAGGACATAAGTAATCTCAGGTGCATTTCCACCTTACTCTCTATAATGATTCAATTTATAGTTTTGTTCTGCTCCTTTTTTTTGAGCTTTATTTTTTTAAATTCTGTTGCCTCTATGTCATCGGTCTTGGAAAAGAAAATCAGCAAGCTAAAACATGAACGATACTGAGGAAGTCGAGAGAAAGAGATCTGAAATAGGGCTACAGAGATCCATCTCACTGCATTTCTACTAATGTCTATAGTCAGGTGTAGCTGAGCTAGTGAAATGTCTGCCTGTTTTTGCTGGGGGAGGCAAGCAATGAGAAGCTGAGGAAGGAAAGGGACTGGGCTTTTATTTTATGAATAATTCATTTTGGATCATTGCAGATATCACTACCAGGAAAAAGTAGTCCTGCTATAATATTTTTCATCCCGTGTTTCTTAGCCCTTGTTACTGACAAAGTGACTGCTTGTCTGTGCCACACTGAGGAGGAGACAATTTTCTAGGCCAGACATTCATGTCCTGCTACCTGACATTCACGTTTCCTTGTTCCCTCACAGCCTGTGTGCACCTCAGCCATCCATCCTGCTTTAGTCCTTTCCCTTTTATCTCTGTGCAGAATTAATCAAAAGTATTTGCTAATTCATTCTCCAGGGCAGCCCATGGTCATTCTACATCAACCTTCCTAAACTGCAGCTGTCTCCAAGGACAGGCAAAATGGGACACAGCCTGGCTATCCTGCAAAGTCTCTCCAAGTTAGTGAAGGTAATTTCCTACATCTTCTACCCGGAAGCTTGTATATTTTCACCCCTTTTTGTCCAATTAGCTATAGCCTTTAATGCTCAGCAGATGAACTGCTTCTCTCAGGTAAACAGACTACATTACCACAGCGAACTTTGATGCTCAAATGCCTCTTTTTAATGAAAATTCTTTCCAAGCATAATAAAAAAAATATGCTTTGGGAAGAAATAAATAAAGCAGTCCCAACAGAGATTCTAGTGTGGCTTGGAACTCATGTCTTGGGTACTTTTTGAAGGTTTCTCCTGGGTGCTATGCAGGCAAGTAATGGAATCACCTCAGAAAGCTCACATTCTGCATGCCAGACAGGATGTGACATGTGGATGGGACAGATAAATGAGCTGGAAGTGGATTGGGAGGAGAAGGAAGTTAAAATAAACTAGAATTTAGCTGAAGAGCACATTTTTTGGTTTTGCAGTTCTCTGATCCAAGGTCGCTACAGCTGGAGGAAGTTTCTGACACCTTTGTTTCTGGTGGAGAGGGAGGACTTGTTCTCTTGTACTTTCTGTGAGGAGCAGCTAGCTACAAGAGCTGAAACATATTACAAAAGTAAACATATTTCACACAGCCAGGGCTGGCAAAAGTAAGTATTGCTGCAGCCCAGGGAAGTCTTTGATGTGGAAGGAAACCTTCTCTGTCTAGGGGCCTCTTGTACCTCTGTGCAGGGGCAAATTCCTCATTAGGAACGCAAACACCATTGCCACTATGCAGTGAGCACTGAAAGGGTCATGTCCAAGGGGAAAGCAAATGTCATTCTCAGAAAACACCTCCAAAAAACCTCTGCCCCCAATGCAAAAGAAGGGACAGTCTTATGGCTAGCTTACTGCACAAGCTGTTAAAGAAAAAAGGTTCCCATCTAGGTTATATTTAGGTGAGGCCCTCTGCTACAAAGACAATTTGGTTGTCTTGAGTAATAGAAAGAACCCTGCTATAAGCACCCTATCTCAGTCACTGCTGTAAACATTCATCACTAGTCTGAGTGAACTCTAAGCTTTAACACCATTGAAAGGTCAGTCAGGCCTCCAGTGTAAGCTTTTTCAGATTGAAGAAACATCTCATCCAAGCCATACCAGTCTGTACAGGGGTGAAGCATACACCTCAAGATGATTTCCATGGCAGTACTCCCACCAGCTGGAATTACTGGGCAACAATGTTTTTCTAAAGATAGTAGACATTCATTCTGAGCATGTTTTCTTTTAGAAAAAGAAAATGCATATTCTCCAAAAACTGTCATTTGCAAACAGCTGTTTACGTCCCAAAGCCCTCACACTACAATCAATATGTGAAAAACTGAACAGATTTTGGAAAGCTGTCCTCAGACTCGGTGCTATAGACAGCTACTGCTGTGAAAAGTAACTAGTAATGCTGAAGCCCACTGGTACTTACCTATATCTAAGGGTCTAGCAGAAACAAGAATCACCTAAGGGATTAAGAGTGAGGGAAGATTTAAAGAACTCTGATTTCTCTATTTTAACATCCTCAAACCAACCATTTATTTTCTCCAGCTAATGATTGCTGTGTCTTGTTAGCAAGTCCTGAGATTTGTTCATCTGTTCAACTCCTCTGTTTCTGCCTCCTCCTCTGTACTAAAAAGGGATTCAGTGGGGACCAAGCACCTCCTTCACATATCACCAAGATTAACTAGAAAATAATCAGTGTGGAAAGCTCAGAGGAGTCAGAGTTCCTCTACAGAGTATTTCATATGAGATTGGCAATAAGGAGAAGTTCCTCTACCTGAGGAAGAGAGAAACCTAGTGGTCTGCTGTGTGGTGTGGCACAAAGAGGAAACTATTTCTGAGTAGAAAACATGAGATTAGATCCTACAGGAATTATTTTCAAGGAGTTTACACAATTTTTCAGCTATGTATAAACACAATAGGTGAAAATCATGCTTTCTACCTTATTTTCAGACACTTCTATTTTTCAGCAGTATTTCAATGCAGCAGAGCTTCAGGCCTTAGCTAGCCACACTGTAAACACAAACCTGTTCAACTTCAAAAACCAGCTATGTTTTTTTTAACTAGATCAACTTTCCATTCCCATATTTTAAATGGTGCATATTTCCAGTAGACTACTTAGTTATCATTTAGGCCCTTCCAAATAATTTCAGTGATCTACCAGTGCATGCAGGCAGATAAAAGTGAGAATGCCTTTGGCTAGGATTCATACATACAAATTTTTAAAGGAAGGAAGTGGTTTGGCAACAGCACCTTTCTCCCAAAGTAGAAATGTTGGGAACGTGTAACATTGGTAAACAAACCTTGCGGTTGGTCTCTGTTTCTCTGAGCTGACAGACCATGGGAGGGCTTAAGTGGAGAGCTGTGTGTCTCCTGCCTGCTTGCCATCAGCACAACTGCTGCAGCCTGCTGGTCTGGATGTGCTGGGCAGCGCGCTCCCTGCCAGGTAGGCTTGCTACTTGCCTGGTACAATCATCTTCTGTTGCATACAGGCTCAAAAACTCTTCTGCTAGCCATTAGTTATCACTGTGGCTTGTGCTCTGCTAAGTTAAAGGCAGACTTTTGCAGGGCATACAGTCTTCTGAAGACCAGACTGACAAGAATGGGGCAAGCTGCCAATACACAGAGAAGGGCCACAGCAAGTTTACCAAAAGTCAGGTAGACACTTTGGTTTATTTGCCACTTTCAGTATCTTCTGCTGCTGTCCTATCTGCTCCTGAACCTTTGCTTCTTTGTTTGCTGATCATTATTGGCACATTGAGACCTTGCTCCTCATTTTCAATCTCTAGGCACCCCAAATAATGCAAACAAAATGTTTTTAAACTTGGTAAATGTGGAATATCCTCAGTTTATTCTACACCAGTTGTTGTTTCAGGTTTTTTCTCCCCCTCTGCCTGAAATCTCAGGGAATAACAATCAGAGCATACATCTTTCTCCACATAGATGTCATGGGCTTCCATTTGAGATGCAGAACACTGATACACACAACTCTCTCTCTCTCTCTCTCTGGAAGCAACATATATCACACATTACAAAGCCCAATTATTCTTGTAATTTCAATTCTATACTATAGATAGCAGACTTACTGCTAAATACAATCATATCATTTACAAATTCACTTATTCTATTGGTCCTACCCTTTAGTGACAAAAAAAAAAAAAAAGAGAAGAAAGCCTTCTTACCTGCACTTCTGTGGAAGATGATTCACCCCCCACCTTAGCCTGATTCCACATATACTCAGACAGCCAAATGTCAGATAAAATCAAAACCATTAACACCACAGTTGTTAGCGGTATCTGCATTAGTAGAATTTGAAGTGGAATGATGTTGGAAATGGAGCAATCCTGGAAGAGACAACGCTGAATCTGATGCCAGAGCATCAGCTATAAATCACCTTGGCACTACCTCACTTGGTGGGATAAAGTGTCCCACTTTCTGCTGTTTTCCCCAGGCTCCTGAGCTACCACTCAGATACCAGGCAGGCTGCAGTTTCAGCCTCCTGCCTCCCTCCTTCTCTCACCATCATCAGAGCCAGCAGCAACAGACACATAAGCATAGGTACAGTTGGAAATAAAACACTCTCACCTGCTTCCTCCTCCCATTCCTCCATCTTCTCAAGATTTCTTTTGGCTTTCCTGATTGGGCTGAAGAGAGTGAGAAGCTCTTCCATGGATATTTCGTTGGGCAGAAAGAATGAAAAGGAAAGTGTGCAGGCAATCCCACAAAACCTGTAGTGCTGAAGGAGACAGCCATGGTCCCAGCAGATGAAAAGGAGCACTCAGTGATTTCCAACCTGTAAAAAAAGCTCCTTGACTGGAGAGAAGGGTTACTAGACACTTCCAGCCCACCCTCACCTTCATCACAGGACTGGCCCTCGTGGGAAGAATGTGGCAAGACGAGGGCTGCTGACTGAAGCAGCCATGGGGAAGAGTGCCAAATAGCTTTCTTGTTCCCCATGAGATGTGGCTGAGGCAGCAATTTACTTTCCAGTTCCCTTTCAAGATGAAGTATGGCTTGCACTACTGCTGCTTAAGGTGTACTTATTCTGTAAATAAAGATTTTCTGTCCTCCATGTGGCAACTTTTGCCCTGAAGTCACTCTTCAAAATAAGCCTCAGAAACAGGGACAATGTTCTTCTAGCAGGTGAACAGCTGAAAGCCTGGACAGCAGATACCTGTTGGTATTAAACACTCAGTCTTGGTGTGAGAAAAGCTTTCTTCTATACTTCACCTCCTAACACGTGGGTAGTTGTGCTGCTGACAGGGCAGCAGAGCAATCCTGTCTCTCCAATTCTTTCCCTTTGGTGAAGACGTGGAAGAGGCAGACTTTGCTGCAAAGTCTTTCCGCTCCCTCTGTGCTCAGCACAAGAGCCATGGCCTCAGGAAGACTCTGCAGAAAAGTGCCATAAGAACACAGAGACACCCAGCTCTTTTCTTTCTTTATTTTTTTATTGAAAGCTTCATCAAAGAAAACAGAAGTTTAAACCTAACATCCACTGATCTACAGAAAGCCCCAGGAGTGGGAAAATGGCAGCTATTTAGGACTGTGGTACAAATGGAAAACATTAAAAAAAAAAATCATAGCAGTACAGATCTTTCAAAGACATTCTGAGACATCAGCACACAGATGCCCATATAAATAAGATTCATAATTTAATGTATCACAGAGGTTCTGTATTCTACGTTTTGGCTACAGTGAGGTCTGTAAGGGCTTTAAAGAACCTCTGTCCCATTTGTGTGATGTTTTCTTGATAGGAAGCTCATCTGCTTCAAAAGCTGCTTTGATTTTTCTTGCAGACAGAATCTGTTCATTCTCCTTTATAAAGGAAAACTACTAAAAATTCCTATATAAATTCTGTATGCTTCTTGGTTTTACATAAATTTTTTTTGCCTCCAAAAGACAGTAGAACTTTCTTCCACTCTGGAATACAGCATATTTAATAATACTTCAGTTACATAACTGGCATGTTCTCTTTAGGCTGATATTTTTGGGCTTTTAAAAATATAACTGACTGTAAATTTCACCAAATCTGTAAAATTATTATCCAAGAGAAAGACACTCAAAGGCAGAAAATTAATGTTGGGCAGATACTCTCTTCAGGACAACAGATCCAGATCTTTGAAGGTGCTTGCAGGCTTTGGCCCTACAAGGAAAAATGGATTTGTGAACCTGTCAAAGGCTGACATTTTTCACTTCATTACACATATTTATTTGTTTGAAAGAACTCAGCTATTAGTATTGAGAAATTAACAACTGAACTGAACAACTGAAATAAACACAAGAATTTTTCTCATTGTGGAAAGTTAAACCAATTTTTTTTATAGCTTTTCTCAATTTTCTGCTTAATTTTAACAAAGAGCCTGTTAATAAAGGGGAGATGAAAAGGTCTCTTCTGCCTGCTCTGAGGCACAAAGGTGGACACGTCTCTGGGATACATACAGAGCGTTAGCCCGTTTGGGTGACAGGAGCAATATAGAAAAGATTGGTTCTCTTATTGAGGGGAAAATAACTCTCCTTACATTGCATCTTTGCTGCTTGCTGAGATTCTAGAAGTCTGCTTCACTGAGGGAGAGAAGTCTGCTGCTCACTCAGCTCTCCTTCTGAGAAAGTGTGTATGCATGCATTTTAGAAATGCATCTTCATTACTAGAGTCAATTGTTATTAAATAGAAAAGCCTAATACACCAAATGTCAGTATTTTGTTGTTTTCTGTTTTGCATTTCCATCACACCATGACTGTTTTCTTAGTTCGTGTGGGCTACCGAGAAAGACCAGGAAAATCCCTTACCCTAGGGCACTTCTTTTACATCTGGGCCAATTTCATGTTAAATAAAGTTTTCAAAGGAAATGTTGACCATGAGTGTATCAAACATTACTATCTTCAACTACCACATTTGGTCTCATCACTAAAAATGGATTGACTCATTACTTTAAGCACATTATCACTCTTTAGCATGACTCTTGCTATAGGTGGAGTTCAGCAAGTCTGTCTAAACCCATTATGCTCATGTCAACCTCAGCATTAAAATGAAGCAGCATGAGGAACATCAGCAAGCTTAAAATCATGAAGCATGGCAACTTGTTAAACAGTATCAGTCTCATCCTTCAGTACCATAAACAACATAATATAGATCCAAATACTATGACATATTAAAAATAAACTTTATTACAATGCAGGCTTCCTCAAATTTGCTGTATTTTGGTACACACACATACATAAATAATACCTTTCCTTTGATTTTTACTTGAGTAAAAATCCATTTGAATGCTTCAGCCCATTGCCCATTGAAAGTTTAAGCCCTCACTTCTCTAATCACCAGCCTTAATCTTCCACAGTTGGGCATGCATCCAGAGCAGAAGATGATACAATGCGATGCAATTGCTCTCAAATATGCCTCATTCTGTATTACGGTGGATTTCTTGACCAATACAACCAAGGCAGTCTCTTGGTAAACAGAACTGTACAAGTAAGCACAAGCTAAAGACATTTCAAGGGTCTGTTTCACTGGAAGGCAATAAGAGGACATTCACAATTTGAGGCCTGACTGTCACAGGTGAAAAGTGCTTACAAAACCAGCAGTAGAGCCAGATAGGAAGAAGAGTCCCTTAGCAATCTCATTGGGAAGAGTGAGACCTTTCTTTCTCACTTTTTAGATCAGTGCCCTGATCTAAACTCAGGTCAGCACCTGCAAACATAACACTCTTTTCAGTTCCACTGTGTAATTTTTTTTTGCTCAATGTTAAATGGCAAGCCCAGGTATTCAGAATTTTCTAGCCATATTTCATATTCTTCTGACACCCCTTCTGTTTTTGTCTTTTAAAGGTAAACACAAAAAGACCAAACCTGAACAACCAGATTTGACTATTTACAAGAATTCAGGTGTGATGGAAAGTACATACACAGTTCAGCTTATGGATCTGATGTTACTTCTAGACCTCTGGGCCAGGCACCATTGCCTTAGCCTTCTAGAGTCGTTCTGCAACCTTTCAGGAACCCTCCTGATATTTAAAGCTAAATTGGTAAAACAGACATAGATTTTTGACTTTAAAAATTTAGGTCTTCAAAAAAAAGGAAGGAAAAAAGGGAAAACAGAAACTGAAACAGGTAATAATAATACACCTTAAAAAAACTTATTAGCCAGAACATAAAGAAAATCAGTTTTAGATTTCAGAGGCCAGCAAGTATTCCTGTCCTATGACAACAGCCATGCAGCATGTTGCTTTTCCACTGTTCTCTTTTATCTCATCTTTAACTTTTACAAATAAGTGACCACATTCTGAGCATTTTGTATGTTCCAAACAATTTTTTTCTTACCTTATGATCTATGACTGCTTATGCTTAAGGCTCACATTGTTTACAATTCATAGACTTTCAAGTACCAGCACTGCTTTTTTGGGGGATCAGTAAGATGATCAATTGTATTTAAGAGATCCACTTTCTTTCCTCCTCTTCTTCCTCTACTTCTTTGCTTTGTATCTTTTGTTTTCCAACACTATTGAACATTATAGCATAGAAAAAAAAAGGAACAATTGTAACACAGAATGCACTTGAAACACTTTCAAGTGACAGGCACCATGATAACCACATTGCCTGTCTGGCTTAATAAAAAAACCACTGAGATTGTTTAACTTTGCTTGCTGAAAAAAAAATAAGAAAAATGTTTCTGAATGTATAAATAAAGCAGCAGAGCTCTGAATAGAAACAAGAAGGTACCTCAGCATATTCATCAGCCACATGGTAGCTACCTTGTAGCCTCATTGTTGATAGTAAATGAGACTTTTTGTGTGTCACATTAGAACTAACACAGAAACAATTGTGTTTATTTCATATTTAACTGACTTGTGCCTGGGTTTATCTCTATTTGTACAAAGAATTCCTAGAGAGACAGAAAGAGAGTGCATGTAGAACGGAAAAAAAAAATAAGGCTAGACTGATTTTTATCCTTCATATGCCCTCCACAGAAAGAGGGAACCTTTATCCAAGGACAAAATTCAAGTGCCACTCTCAAAAAGTAACAAGTAATGAGACAGCATGTGTAACAGAAAGAGCTTTTTTTTTTTTTCCTGAATTGAAAACATGTGGATGTTGTTGTTTTTACTTTGGCATCTCATCTGGTTTTCAGAAGTGTTGAATATCAACAACTACTCAGGAGAAAGCAGAAGTTCTACTACTTCTGAAAATCAGGCCCTCTTCCTATGGTGAAGAACCATGTGAACTCCCATTTCTCTCTTTTCTGTGTTGCATATCTAGCAGCCATTTACTTGGGAAACCCCCTCCCCCCACACACTATGTTAAAAAATACCACCTTGTTTTATCAATTTAAAAAAATAATTGTGTTCTTTTCCCCAAAAAAGTCAGGTTAGGGAAACACAGATCTCTTTTTAGAACTGGGTAGATGAATCAGATTGATCCAATATATATGTTTTAATTTCATTCTTTTTAATGGATACCCTGTCTCTAATGCACCACAATAAATGTGATGAAACTTCCTCTCTCTTCTGGATGGAGGAAGGTTTAAAAATGTTTGGTTTAATTTTTACATATAGATATATGTGTATGCATGTATACATTTAATTGCTGCTACTCTTCTGCCTTCTTAAGGAAAAAAATCATCTGTTGACTTGCTTCTCACCTTTTTTATCTGTCTATTTGAAAAAATAAGGGCCATAATCAAGATTTCTCTATGGAAAATAGCTGTCATTCCTAGAACAGGTTTAAGTGGATTCAATTTAGCTAGTGTCTTTTTTTGCCTAGTCATATTAGTTAGTGATTGTCAGCCCACATATTAAGACAACAGAAATCACAACAGAGAAGAATAATTTTTAACTTCCTGCCTGTATGACAATATTAAATCATTTTCAACATGTCTGCTTGCATGGGAGAGCTAAAATGAGAACAAAGATCAGGTTTGCTTTCTCTTGCATCTATCTGGCAATTCAAACACATCACTGAAAAACAAACATAGAACTAAGGTGGCTATGCATGCTGGACGATGACAAAGACTGAGGTGAAAAAAGAATCTGCAGTATGTCAGAATTCAGAAGGAAGACTGTTGTTTCAGTAGAAATACCAAAGATCAGGAAATTTAACAGAAAAACTCATCAAAATTAAAGCCCACCTGGACAGATTAGTTGGTAACCCACTGCCCCTAGCTTTGGGATGTTCTCCAAAGCACACCATCAAACAACCTTCCAATACCAACTATTCTGAAATTTCCACTACAAACATATGCAGTATGTAAAACACCAGTGGAAGATAGTTTAAACAAACAAGAAAGTAAGAACTGGTCCGGCCATGTAGGTCAAATAAAGATAAAAAAAGAAAAAACCTCTATCTTCTGGACTGCGTTAGGGTGTCACTTCATCTTTGGTATAAAATAGGCCATCC
Source organism: Bucco capensis (assembly GCA_013396975.1). Classification (NCBI taxonomy): domain Eukaryota; kingdom Metazoa; phylum Chordata; class Aves; order Piciformes; family Bucconidae; genus Bucco; species Bucco capensis. Next base: position 526,790 of record VWZO01013351.1, on the reverse strand, counting down.
ATAGGCTGCATTTGTTCACAACTAGGAAAGACTACAGAAATTGTCAACAATTTCTTCTATCTATTGCTTTTTTTGCACTTTTTTTGACCATAAGCTCCTATCTACTTAAGTTTTTTTTTTTAATGCTCTTAAGCTAGGTTTTTGCAATGTGACAAGCAAAGCAGACTAAAAACTTCTTAAAGCTCATAAAAAAGACTGCAGATAAAAAGCACTAATGCTTTTGCTAGCGTTCACGCTTTGTAAATAAAAAAATCTGCATTCTGCAAGAAAAAACCCCTGCATTCCCTATAATGCAGCAAGTTTTTTTCTCAATTCAATAACTTTACTGTAAAATGCTTTAGCCTTCTAGATTTTTTCTGTCAACACTTAAGACAAAGTTCATAAAAGTCCCAGCATTTTTCCAATCCTTTGAGTTGCCACAGTTCCTTTATCATCAACTTTTCTTCAAAAGAAGAAAATCATTTTCTTTTAAACTGTACAGTTTTTTTTTCATTCGCCCCAAAAACTCAGTCTATTAAACTTCTGCACCAGCACTGGTGTGAGCAGTTTCAATTCATTCTTGGGTTTTCTAACAAGACGTTGACAGCTTGCCTTGAGAGCCTTTGACGTCCTTAAAATTAAGGCAATTAAGATTCAAGATAAACCTTACCTAAACGTTTCTTAAAAAAAACCAAACAAACAAAAAACAAACAAATGAAAAACAAACAAAAACCCACCAAAAATACTCTAGATTTAAAATAAGAAGAAAAAGAAAATGAGAGATAAAGAGTAGCTTAATTTTTGAGGAAGACAATTGGTTTTCATCGCAACTTGCTCCCTCTTGACATCATCAGTTTCTCTGTTAAAAAAAAAAAAAATGATCTAGCTACACCTCCAGGTAAATTCTGAATTCAAATGTTCATCCAGATGAAATGTCAACCCAGCATTTTTCCTCTGGGTTCTTCCTTTAGTATAAGAAAAACAAAAATAGCAAAAATAAAACTGTCAGACTACATGATGGAACCATTTGCACAGCACATAAAAACACTGTGTTGTTTGTGTTGGGAAAGGTAGAAAAAAAAAAGCATTCATTTGACGCCTGTGCAAACTGGAAGCCAACTTCTTGTTCAGTGAAGTTTCTCCATTCAAGGCAAAGATTTCAGACCGACATTCTTCAGTCCTGTTTATTGTCTGTAAAACCAATTGAATTAAAGTGGTCATTAAGTCAAAACAACTTTGAAATAGGCTCCTCTCCTTTTTTTTTTTAACCCAATTCCCTTTAAAAGTTATCCAAGCTAAACTAACTTTGCAGCTGTTTAAATACGATGTCACCACTAAGCTGAAAATAGTCAGGCAGAAAGAGGGAACTTCTGCTTTGGGGACATTAACACATCCTAAGCAGATGAATTTACTCTTGTTAATTCTATGCTTAATGGGCAGTCTAACGACACTGAAATGAGATGAATATGTGGCTTAACACTGTGTAAATATTTCAAGAGTAATACAATAAGAGAATGAATATTTTTGTAATAGTAAGTGGCACTATTTACTTTGGATAGTAATAATAAAAATAAGGATAAAATTACAATAAAAGGATACTTCCAATTCGCTAAAAAGAACATATTTTTCTGATGGCAAGAACAGTTAGACTGTGGAGCAGCCTGCTTAATGAGCTGACTATGGCTAATGTAGTAGAAATATTCAAGGTAATATTAATTATAAAAATAAAATTTTTTATCATATAGTGTCAAATCTTTCTAAATTTAGGACACAGAATAAGCTAATCTATCAGTCTTTTTCTTATGGAAGATAACTGCCATTTTGTGTTTTGGAGGTTTCGTTGTCATTTAAAGATATGTCATATGAAATTTATCTAAGCAAGACTCTTTGGGGAGATATAAAACCTGCATATAAATACCATTCCTTGTCTAGCATTATCAGTAAGGGTTAGCTATTGCTTTTCCAAAGGCCTCAAAATTTGTATGGAAAAAACCCTTTTCTAACCCAAGTTCAACACAAGAAAATCCAACATCTTTCCTTTTGCAAGCATTACTGCACTTGCCTTGCTTTGCTTTAAATTAATTTTAATATTAGGAGTTAAATCGTAAAGAATGTTCATGACACAAGATTTGCCATTTTAAACTATTTGTCTGAGATAAGCACAAAACTAACTTCAATTTTAGATATTAATTTAGCAAAGGCCTTTTTCATTGTGTGAAGCCTGAAAATTAACATTTAGATTATAATAGCAGATTTCTGTGTAAAGCAAGAATTTTCTTAGTATTTGGATGCTCACCTCCTGAGGCCTTACTGACCCTTCTGGGTCAAGTGACCACTATGTGTACGAAAGACCAATTCAACTGGAGGGTCACAGCACACACTCTCTAATCTAACCTGGCACCGATTTTGCCCACAAAATGCTTCAGAACAGCGTAGAGTTTTGCTAAGAGATGAGGGAGTACACTTTTCAGGGTGAAGGATCTTCATTAATCTGCACTTCACAAAATTCACACTTTTATGTGCAAAACCAAAGATTTACAAGGAAAAAAGGGAGCACATGTCTCAAATGATTAAGGTGATTTCCTCATAAAGTAGAGCCCTCTGCCCTGAAACCAAAGGCTGTTTCTCCTATATTGCAACAGAAGAAGTAGCGAGGGTTTTGACATGAAGCTATCATTTCTAAACATCTACTGGTGGGATCCTCAAGTACAGCAGCCAGCTTATTAAATACACATATTTATAAGCTGATCAAAAAAGTGGAACTTAAATTTTAAGTCTCATGGTTTATTTTTACTTACATAAAGAGTACCTAGTCCTTCTAACACCCAGTTAATTCTGAGTACACTGCCTCCCCTTTGTTGCCTGCAATTTTATGATTGTTGCAAATAAAATAATATAATGAAATACACTGTTGTAACTTTTCTCCTGACTGATCAGCTCCTATGAAATAATTTTACAGTGTCTACCTTTTCCTAAAATCATTGTCCACTTTGAAAGCAGCTATTGTATATTGAGCATGATGCTTGCTGTTAAAAAAATGTGCTCTTTGAGGAACAGATTAATAAAATTAGATTTTAATTACAAAATAACTTCATTTGGTTTTATATTAAAGGCTACTAAAATATTCTGGCAGATGTTGTTCTTTAAGACAGAGATTGTTTATATTTTGGTTTGTTTCTGTAGCTTCACACACTTCTCATTTTTGCCTGCAACTGGGAGATATAAATAGAGGGCATATTTCAGAAAAAAAGTACTGAAATAATCATAATAAAAAATCTGTACAGGATCTGCCAGTGTGATTAAAAAAGGAAGACATTCCTCTGAATATAAATGCCAATGTCATCAAAAATGTATCCATCACTGCAACAAGGCAGTAGCTGACAAAGAAAGAGGAGGGATCTCACGCTCAGAGAAAATGGGAATTCACCACACTGGCAAGAAATACAGCACTCATTTCAATAAAGAATTGAAATGTAGTTTCCTCCTGTGTGGGAAAAATGCCAGGATTCACTGCTTACAGCTACCTTACGAGGGCTTCTGAACCTAAGTCCTTCTGCTTTGAGACTTAAGTGAAAGGGAACTGGAACACAGGGATGGTCAGATCCAAATCCCTACAGAACACAGTCATCGAAACAAACCAACAGGACAGTATGGCCACATATATTTCTTTCTTTGCCCATTATATTCTAGAAATATTTTGCCATCATTTATTTGCAGGTGCTAGGGAGACTGATGGCTAGAAGAGATATACATGCATAGACTTTTTCTCTAGGAGGATCAACAAAAAGGTTGTGATCAATTGCTTTTGTAATTTGTACATAGACAAATATGGGCATGCCGTAAGAAATAGTGCAGTCTTACATTTTATCATGGTTTTAAAAGGACATTATATGATCTGAAACCATATGTCATATGTCAGACAAATAAATGCATCTTCCACTTTCATAGGTCAAAACTTCAGTAAAGCAACTGACAGATTGGTATCATTCACTCATATCTTATACGTCTGTAAGTACAATATCATGATGTATTGAATGATGTACCTAACATATTTCTTTCTGGTTATTTGTCTACTTCCTTCCTCAGGACAAAAAATGTGTAATGTTCTTTTCACAGCAATGCTGGTGTTCAGTATACACATACTGATAAAGGACTGAGTTTAGGCTCCATCCTAAAATTTGTCCCACATTGATCAGTTCCAGTGAGTACCTTCTCACTAAGTAACCTTCCCTTCATGACAACCAGTTTTATTTTGGCAAAGAGAAAGAATGTTTGAGGATTATTCTGAAGATGAGGAGACTTTTAAGGAGTTCTAGATCCAGCTGACAGTGTATTAATTTAGAATTTTCTACGTTATTCCATGGCAAGCAAACAAAGGGAGCAGAGTACAGGAGAAAGACAGAACAGTGCTTCTCCCCATCTCTTTCTTACCCCTCCTTATTCCATTTGTAGATCCTGCCCAGTCAGCAGCTGCTAGGCACCAAATATCAACTTCAGGTGATTTATACTACTTCATTAGCTACACTTTCAGAAAAAAAAAAACCACCTTTATATTTGTACTGCACCAGTATTTTCACCACTGCCAACTTTAAGCCCTCTTTTTAATCTCTGATGCCAGATGCTGCTTTAGCCCAGTGTGATGATTGTTGAGATCCTTCTGAGTCCAGAAAGCAGCAGACAGTTAGAGAGCATATCATTGCAGGCAGGAACTCACAGACATTTTAGCCATCAGCCAAAACCTTTTGCTAATTACAGTGCTATATATCCAGAACTCATCTGAACTTAACAAAGCCACTCAGAATTTATACTGCTGAAATTAGGATCAAATTTAGCCTGCTATAATCAAGAAACAAAACCTTCTGCTTACAAAGCATATGCCTACTTACTTAGACTGTTGGTAAGAATATGCAGGTGCATGTTCATTGGATGTTTCCACTGTCATCTGTTGTTGTTGACCACTGGCTTCCTGTGATGAGGATGCTACTGTCTGTGGAGAAGTATCAGCAACAACACCCTAGGGAATCAAATAAGAACATGAAAAACTTACTAATTTTACTCATTGCAGTGAATTACATTAAACAGCTCAGCACCAGCACACCATTCCTGAATTTCTGTACAGGTACAGAGGGTTTGAAATAGCAGAACACATGCTAATGCAACAAACTCCATCAGTTTTAGAGGGCTAATCCATAAACAAGAAGCTTCCTTAGCATACCAGCCCCTGTAGTACTTTGCTCTCACAGGCTGCAGTGGAGTCTGGATTATATCTCTTGTCTTTTTTACAATATATGTATAGCTTTTCCAATTTTCACTTACACACCCCAGCTTCAGAGTGAGTTCACATTTATTTTGTTTGCAATGCGATAAAGGCAGAATCTAGGCCCACTGCTCTCTGGTACAGCCAACAGAATCTTAGCTACATTAGAAAAACACTATATTCCTCTACATAAGCCTTTTATGCATGTTCCCTTCAAAAATAAATTTACTTTACACCAAGGACTTTTATCTGTTAAGTCCAAGATCCAAATAAGTTTTCTTTATATATTTGCAAAATAGGTAAGTAAACACACAGAAGATTATATGTATGAATTCAACATTATGCACTATTTCTTACCCTATTTAGACACTCTGAAGACTTTTTAAAGTATTTTTGTAAGCTTTCAAAGTAAGCTATATTTTCTTTCCCTTACTCTCATGCTTGGTGTGTTGGTCACATGAGTAACAGTTTTAGGTCTCCTCAGGGAACATGGTTTATTATTGTATTGAACACAACAGAGCCAGAAGAGGGAGCACGAAGCACTTGCTTTGTTTTTTATTTAAGTCCTGTATAAAAAACAGGTAATTATTTTAAATTATGTGTTAAAAAATATCCATTTCATTTTTCAGAAATTCTTCATATCTGCTGCTTAACAGACTGTCAAGTTTAACCTTTTTCTGTCTACTTCCTTGTCTTTATCTTTCTGCTTTTTTCCATTTCATCTTGAGATTGTAATCTCTCTGGGGCAGAGACTGTATTTTTTGGTCTCTGCTTGTGGAGCATCCAGCATAGTAGGTTCCTGGTTCATGATGCTACACATAAACAGATAAACATTAACAATAATAATCATCACTGGATCAGAGGAGGAGAGGCTACATATTCAGACAATATTTATATTATTATATTATCTACTACATCATCACATTACTTTAGCAGGCATGAATATACCAGTGGGTGATGGGGAGGAAGGCTCAGGAACAATTAACTTCTCATTTGCACTGGTCAGCACAGTACTGCTGTCTGAGCCACCCTTCAACCCATCATCTCCTTTTAACTTCGATTTGTATTCACCCAGTTTAATCCCTAAGAATGCAAATGAAAAGAGGCACTCATGGCCCATTCATAACTAAACAAGAATTAGGGCAAAATTCTCCTGTGGCAAAAAAGACAAAAACATGACCAGCTCAGTATGATCAAAATGTAGCAGCCTTTCCTGCAGGACCTTATTTGGGAATCTTGGTAATTGCAAAGAACTGGGAGAAACCAGAATGAGTCCACTTGACTGATGGTGGAACCATGCCAACAGCACCACTAACTCAGCATTCTCAAACTACAGAGTAGTAATAGCACAAAATCCAAAGTCCACACAGCTGAAAACAGAAGCACAGAGACCCTGGCACTCCTCACAATATCCCAGAGAAGGGGAGAAGTTTTTAATGAAGGAAAGTAGCACCAAAGAGAAGTACATAGGGAAGAGGATGCCAAGGCTCCCTCCTCTCGCTCAGAGGCCCTTATGAAGCTTCATGGAAGTGAAGGTCAAGCTGACACTCTCCTGGCAGCTTGTAGTCTACATGGTTGAGTAAATACTTACTCATTAGACTGTCATCAGCATGACTCAGCCCCAAGGAGGGAGGGAGCGAATCCTTCCTCAAGGATGAAAAGCACTCAGTGCAGCATCCTCCATGTCTGTATATACAAGAGGAAGGTTTCCATTGCTCAATCACTTCTGGTGGCTAAATGTTTCAGCAATTACCTATATCTGGTAAGGACTGCATCAAACCCTCTTGCAATCCTCTCTTCTTGAAAACTCTTTTGTGTTCATGGTCTGCCTGCTGAGTTTCTTTTCCTGTCTCTTCCCATCTCCCTCCCAAGTACATGGGGAAAAAATAGTCATAATCACAGATGTTTTATTCCATGTCCTGCTGTACAACAAAAATAAAAGCNAATTACCATTGCTATTGAACAGTTAATTACCATAGCTATTAAAAATCACAATCTTGAACTTCAAAGTCAGGTCATATCTGAATATAGGCAATTGCAAACATCTTGCTGATAGATTCAGATCTGGTTTCTAAAATTGAGAGATTCCTATTTTTGATTACAAAAAACACAAGTAGGTACAGTCTAAACAATCTTTTGGAGTCTTACTGATCTAATATAATGACACCTATAAAAACTAAGCATGGAAATGTAACAGGTTTATTCCAGTTTATATTTAACCCTATCAATGACAGTAGTTGAGCTTACAGGGATACAAAGCTGCAGGGAGGCGCAATCCAAGGCAAGAAACAAAAAAGGAAGAGGAAGATAGATCTGGGAGTTTGTGGAAGTTTCTCCTTTTGTACACAGCAGCTCTAGGCACAGTCTGAAAATCACTTGGGGTCTCCTGTGGCCCCTGGTGCAATAACTGTGCCGATAGCAGAGCGACCATTAAACTCATTGCCCACGGAAAAGTGTGGAGAGTGATACCCATGTTCCTATAATCCTTGTATGGGTAGGATGAGCTCATTAGCCTTCTGGCAGTCATCCTAGGAGAGGGACAACTCTGATTCCAAACCCGGGCAGATGGAGCTCGTTTAGCCCTGTAAGGCCTTCCATCTAAGAGGTTAAACCTCCATCCTAAGGACCTCGCTGCCAGCATCCAAGCTTGCTAGGCCCTGGCAGATGAACCTTAGGACTAAAGGGTGGGTCCAGCTCTGCGCATGCTGTGTCTCACCTAAAAAAAATCCATAGTGCAGGCTCGAAGGTGCTATCTGCTATCCTCTTTTTATCAGCGCGCTTGGAAAAGGCGCTGATGAGGAGCGTGGATGGAGCCCTCCCTGGATCTTTGTTCACGAAGCCTAGCCACGACAATGACACAGCAGCTCTAGCTAAATTCTTATGGCTTATTCTTAATATCCAGGGACCTTTTCTATGCATTGTGAACCTTTTGCAAATCGTTATTATAATAACACTTTGTATTAGCATCTCTTAAATACAGTCCCCCCAAGCACTACAAGAGAAACTGTTTTCAAAATTCATGAGTGCATGTGTATTTTGTGATTTGTATGGCACTTATCTCTTCCTATATAGCACTTCTTAAAAAGCTCTTGAACTGAATGCAACAGATGTTGTTCAAATCTTCAAATAAAGTATCAATATTAAGTCGTCAGATCTATATGTACTTTTCTTTCAATCCAGTCCTAACTGCATGTCTTCACTGACAAGAATCTCAGAATGTGCTCAATCCCACAACTGACTGTATGACACTTCCACTCCATGTTATCTTCAAAGACACGCCAAAGATCAGAATCAATCCAGAATGTATTTGATGAATTTTAAAATGAGTTAAATATAGCTTTGCTTCCTGGCAGAGCTAGGAAGCAAGATTTTATTCTGATGTTTATAGTAAAATTTACATTTAAAGCACTCTCTCACCTCAATTCTAAACTAACTGGATGGTTTGCTATGCCTGTCACAAACATGCATTATGAAATTGCATAGTGGGGCACAGACTCTGCAGCAATGCTAGAGAAAGGCCTTGGGAATGAGAATGGCTTATTTAAGAATCCCACAGCTAAACTCTGAAGTCTTCATTCAAGTAGAAGAAAAGATTTTCTTACACAAAATTCTTTTCTATAGAAAAAAAATATCAGTGAGGAACATAAGTTAGACAGACTTTATACCTGCAACCTGAGTAGCATATTGTGTTGGAAACCATTACAACGTTTTTGCTAAAATCCACATTGTTTTCCTTAACTTGAGCAAAATGATGAGCGTGTCCCCAGTGTCTGTATATCCGTACCAGGGCATGTATTTCTGCAGCTTGTTTTTCAGAACAAGAATTGAATTCAATAGGTTTTTTATCAATGCTAACCCATCACAGATATGAGGCCAAATATCCGTATTGTATTCAGTACTGTTGGGCTATTCTCCTGTCTTATAGATTATGAATTGCTGGTGGTTTTTTTTCCCTGGTTCTACTTTCTCATTTGAAAATACCCTGTTCTTCAATAGAAAAGAACATACTCTTGCTGTGTCCTCTTATCCCTTGGTTTGGCATGGAGACATAGGAACTTATGAAGAGAAAAGGACAAACTAGTTCATCTGTGCCAGTGGCAGTTCAATGAAATACAATATCCAGCAACCATAATTTTTACTTTAAACTTCAAATATCTTTTGCTACCCAGAAACATTCTCATTTTCCAGCTCAATCCTGTAATTATTCAATGGCTGTTACCAATCACAGTTTTTCCCAATTAAAGAATGTGAAAACAAACAATATGAAGTTTTTGCATACATTACAATATTTTTCCTAACAATTATCAGCCTGGGCTAATATATAATATTATATTGCTATTTTAACACACATTTACCACAGTCCTATCCAGAATAGCACTGTCATTCAACAGAATCCCATCACTGGGCCACTGCTCTCATTGTTCAGGCACAGAATAGAAATCTTTACAAGATTTAACCTTCCTTCCCTGCTGCTCAGTAATACAAATGTATTTAGGAACACGGGCTATCACTTCCCTTTCAACCTTCCTAATGAGATGTTACCTGATTCTCTGAGCAAGTTTAATGAAAATAGAGAAAGTAATAACTTCAAGAACTGTGTTTACAAACTAATCTTCTTTTCTCTTCAGGAGTTCTAAGCATCCTTCACAAATCCCTACCTTTGGAAATCAGAGTAATTCAAAAGTATAGAAGAAACTGTGCAGATGATCTAAACCCCCCACAGCTAACAGGTCTTTTCTTTATTTCTGAAATTCAGGCCTGCTACTAAAGCAGAGCCATCAGGACTAATCAGATAAAGACTAAAGCAAACAAATAGAAGAAAACTCAGATCACCACATACAGCTGTGCACCACACTCTCACTAGGATACAAAATCCTGTTTGTAAAAAGTGAAGTAAATGCAAACAGCACCCCAGGAATGCCTATAGAAACAGATAAATAAACTGGCTCATTCATTTTAACCACTTTCTAGAGTCTAAAGAGTGGCATAACAAAGGAACTTGATTAAAGTCTCAAATCACTTTCAGATATGTCACCAATGTCTGAAGTGAGAAAATGGAGGAACACCCATCAGGATTTGAAAATTCAGTTCCTTCAGTTCCTATTCTGTTTCTATCTTTCATTAAAGGCAAGTGAAACTCTTTAATGGAATACTCCTTTGCAACAAGCTATTCATATTGTGTTTATCAGTGTATATATATATATGGCTATGGAACTTGACCTCAGGCTGCCAACAATCCTTGTAGTCCATGTCTGTGTACCTAGGCCCGTGATATTTTCACTCCTGTCTTCCTCATGACAAAGCCTCCACTGTAGACAGGGGTCCATGAAGGCTGTACAGAAATGTAGACTGATTTTCCACAAATGACTGCATGTATGAATAGCATATTTCAAGATGTGAAAATTACTTCTTTGCATCATTCCAAAAAAATGCCATGTGTCTGATGCACACACTTGCAAGGGAACAAGACTTCTCCTGTGCTTAAAACAAAGATCAGGATTCTGGTCATTTCTTGTACTTCCACTTCTTAACTCTTTGGTTCTTATCCATCTCTCTACAAAAGGGGCATTTTTAATTTTTGTTAATATCCTTTATGTATCTGCTCTGTAAATGTACATCGTGAGATCCCTGGGGGAAGTGTTTGAGTGAGGGTTAGTGCATGATTCATTACAGCCTGCCCTCTCCAGAGCACCCTATATCACAACAAAAGAGTACACTGTATCAGTCTTGGTCAGCAATCAGTCAGTAATCACATTTACATTCTTCTTCCAATTTCTGTATAGTGAAGAATAAAGGGGTGATGCAGACTGATGTATGCAAATGACCAAACTATGGATAAAGTTAAATAATAAGAGTTGCTCATTAACCACACAGACCATCCATTTGCTCTTTCAGATCAGACTTGAGTAGAAACCCGAGGAATTTCATCAGCTCCTGCATAAAAGTGCAATCATGTCTGACATGTAGAAGGTAATAAGATAATAGCATTACATCACCAAAGTACACCTTGGACATTCTTTAGAGCAGCTGAAGTATGGTAGTGCTCAGTCCTTTGTCTCTGAAAGATCCCCAGAATCCAAAATATTTGGTAAACTGTAATGAAGAATATCACTGCCTTAGAAAAGAGAAAGGAAAAAGAGGAAAAGGAAAAAAGGAAAAGAAAAAAGACAAAAGAAAAAAGCTAAGAAAACATCTCAAAACTTCATAAAAACCAATTCTCCACAAGAAATACCCTGCATCTAGAGATGGAAAAGAACTTACCAATTCACTGAGCACAAAATATCTTGCAGACATTGCCTGTGATTCCTGTTGAGGTTTATACTGGAAGCTAACAGTGGCACTAGGGATGCCTTAAAAGCTGGCCTTCCTGTACTGATAGTGAACATGCAAGTCCAAACTTAGGCAGGGAGAAACACATTCCTTCTGTGAAATGCTGGGCCCTAATGCCTGAGGATACAAGGAAAAATCAGTCTGCTGTCAGGTATGTGTGGGCAAACACCCTGCAAAACATCCACTCAAGGCATACAGGCTGCTCAACACAGAGTTGGAGTGGTTGAGTTTTAAGTTTGCAAGCCCTAAGAGTCCCACTTCCACATGGGTCTTGGTGAAGTTCTGAGATGTCCTTGCTTCTTGCTGCACACCTGGGAACCTGCAGTCCCTGTTCAGTCTTCGAGTCAGTGCCCTGCTTTTCTTCCAGGATAATCCCACCAAGTTGTCTGTCCAAAGCAACACTCCTGGGGGTTTCTGATTTGGCTTCTAAGACTTACCTGATCGTCAGTAAGCAGACCTATAAGATGACTCCTCAGGAGATCTGGAAACCTGCCCAGATCATCAGACATGGTGAGGCTGCTCTGGAACTTTAAATCCTGGGAGTGTTTTGCAGCTGCTGCCTGGAAGCTGACATGGAGCAGGACAGCAGTTTAAACTGGTTGACAGCTGTCAGCTGCATATTTTGTACTGGAAACACCATGAGCCATTGTTTCCAAAAATTAATTTTTCTTTGGAATGTCTGGCTCATGGAAGAATCTTTCTGTTTTGTTTTCAGCTTTTAAAAGACAAATCAGAGTGAAACCAAATTTTCTAAGATGAATTTCCCACAAACTGGAAATCATCAACGTTGTTCAGCTAGCTTTCCTGTCTCTGACTTGGGCATATTTAGAAAGGGCCAATAGAGAATACTAACCTTTCATACCTGGTAGCAACTTCAGAGCATTTAAAGTACTATGTTTTAAAACAATGTGTTACAAAATATTGCTTCTCATTAGCATATGAAGTGGCATCTTAAAACCTTTGAATATATTTACATGATCATTAGCTTTGCTTACAGGGCAGGGCTCTGCAAGGTGGCAATAGTAAGCATTTCTGTGAGGGCTTCCCTTTTCCCACTTTCCACAAACTATTGAAATTCTAATGGGAGAAAAGTCTCCTTAAAAAGAATGTAAATATCCTACTGATAGAGTGTGACTGAGTACAAATATTACAGAGTCTGTCCCTAAATAATTAATTATTAGCTGTGGGAGGATCTCTGAGACACATTAGACCGCATCAGCTTCAGGGCTGCATAACAAAGGCAAAATTTTGCCTTTTAGTAGGTGCTGGCTAAGTGGGCTGAATTATATTGTCACGGTCTGTGATTCTGATGAGCTTGTCTACCATGTAATGAGTTGCTTACAAAATTGAACTCCTTTGTGGTAGAAATTACACAAAACCTCTCCCAATTTGTCATTGTTTCATCCAAATGACAAGGAGGGAGGAAAGATACCAAAAAGTAAAAAACAGCAAAAGAATAAAATAAAGAATGAAAGAAGAAAAAGTCATTTCTCCTTACCTTAAGCCTTCCTGTTTGTACTCTAATCACTAACCCCTCCCCTAAACTGTCCTAAAGAGGTCCCTTTAGAATGTCTCCCATTTTTGACTACTGCATGTCTTTCACACTATTTCACTGTACTATTTTCTTTACCTTGTACTAGAACATTCAATTTTGTAGGAAAATGCGATCAGCATAGCTGATGAACCGTAAGTGAAGCAACCAAGGATGCTAGCTTGAATACGCACTTCTGAATCTCACTTTGTACAAAAATTAAGACCTAGAAAACCAGAGGTATATTTTTTGGGGGAGGGGAGGCACTCATTTGCCATAAGACATTATATAATATAGCTGTATAGGTGTGCTTAGCACTTCTTTCCCAGGAATCACATTAGCAATGCTTGAAGGAGCCAGTAAAGCAGATGTGTTTTAGTGCTCTCAGAATAGCAGAATTCCAAGGATGTTCTTTGTATTCCTTCAGTGCTAGCTTTCCAAGAGAGACAGGTCAGCTCATGTACATTCAAACTATATACAATTACCAATTAGTATGGATTTCTGCTTCAACACCCTCTTACAGTTCTGGGAAGTACAAGCACAAATACTGATGTGTGAATTCTGATATTTTCAAGGCTAGCGAAGTCCAGCCCAAGTACAAAGCAATTCACTTCAGTGGGGAAAAACCCCTCTTAATCAGTCTTGTCCTCACTCTTAGTGTACTGATTACAAATTGTTCTAGAGAGGGCTAAAAAAAGCATAGCAGCAGTCTCAGGTAAATGCTTGATAGATGAGTTTTCCATAATGGCTGTTCTTGTTACATTTTTTTTTTTCAGTTTAGCACTTTCTGTGGAAAATTAAAAGCAAACTAAATGGTAACGAAATCTTCTCAACTTTCTCCTCTCTCTCTAATTCTGAAGAAAGAAGAAGATGGAATTTGAGAAGGATAGTCCATAAAGGAAAACAACATTGGGCAAGACTTTAACATATGTACAAACACCCATAATTCCTCCTTATGAATGCCCTTTCTATGACAGAGCTGTCCAAACAGCACTTAAAGAGCAACAGCAAAATGCTTGACAGACAGGCATGATAAGTTATGGCTCAAAATGTTTGCTTGCCAGACAGAAAGGGCCATTTTTTATTTTTTTTTAAACTGGAAATCCTTTAAGGTAAACTCACTCCATGTCTTCTGGCACACAGCCATTTTTCTATAAGCTCATATTACAATGCTATATTTCTAATGGATTGGGTATGGTGCTTTTCCATTTTGCTAATGACAAAAGCTAAAGGCCATTACTTGTTCTGATTAAGATCCCGAGGGAAGAAGTGTGATGTGTATACTACCAGACCATACGTAAAGGAAGTATGTGGCATTTCTAATCAATCAGATGAAGGGTAGACAGAAAAAGTCTTATTCTGTGACTGTAGAAGAAGATATAGGGGGGAAAGAAATCATAGAAAGTGTCTTTAAAAGGTGACTTATGGGAATCAGTTATAATGATATTAGTATGATCAATGACTACAGCTACTATCTTGGAAGGATGTAATTACTAAAATGAAAACTTTAAAATGGGAAGCCTGATCAAGGGCAGAGGTACTGCCATATTTCTCAGAGCACTGTCAGCTCTCATCCAGAAATGTATTGCCATGTCCCTCACAAGCATAACCTTACCACCAAGCTGAGCTGTGTTTCCCTGGAGTAGGAGCAGACCAAGGGAGCGAGAGGTTACGGAACTTTGCACCCAGCTCAAAAGAATCGATAAGTCTTGGCCCAAATGCAAATTCAAGATAAGGAAAGGCAAAGCTGGAAAAAGGGAGAGCAGAAAAATGTCCCAGTGTACTTTTAAAAAAAAGTTAAACAAAGAAAAAATGGAAATGTAGACCAGTAAGTCATTCATCAAACAAAAAAATGTATCAAGAGATGCACTGCTCAATTTGCAGAAAGATACTCTGTAGGCAATTTCTACATGTTCAATCCTGAGAGCATACAACTTTTTCAAAATTATACCTGATCAAAATATAAGATTTAGACATTTTTTCATTCATTTTTCAATGGCTGCATAGTTAGAGCTTGAAAATCACAGAATCATTAAGGTTGGAAAAGACCTCTAAGATCATTGAGTCCAACCATTAACCTAGAAGTGCTACAAGATGCATGCTCCAAATGGCAAACAAAATTAATAGAGCTTGGAGATAGGTGTTCTAAGACAGGAAAAGATCCTTCAAATGTGTCATAATGCATAGCCAGAGCTGTAGACATATTTTTAATAATATATTAATCTCAGAGTATTATAAATCACTGCTGAGCGTTAGAACTGACAAAAATTCTAATGTACTACATCCTCTCAAATGGAATTCCATGTGACATTAATGAAATATTATTGTCAATTATGGCAAAACAATAACAAACTATAAGGCCAGCAGGAGAGACAGTCTTGTGTACTCTCCCAATTTTATATTAGGGTATCTAGCTTTCCTCTACGGGACACCACTCCTTCTTTACAGATACTTGGGAATGCTTCAGGTAGATCCACCCAGGAAGAGAAAAAAAGGCCGTAACGCTTTCTCTGATCTGCTTTAAAAGAACAGTTGCAAGAAACATTGGGACTTCAAAGCTGGAAAATATCTTTGACCCTTCCTTTCACCAAAAGGCAATGTTGAGAGATGCATTCTCTTAAATGTCATCAGTGACAAAGCATGGATGCAACATAACAGTGTAGGAAAAAATAAGAATCACAGCTGAGAAGTCCATCTACAACTATCAAACCAAAATTCAATCATCTTTAGCTTTTCTTAAAGGTGTACATTTAAGAAAAAAATTCTACACAGGCCCTAACAGGAGTTTTCAGTGAATTCTTCTGATCCTTCTGCTCCACTCACACAAAAAGGAATAAATGGCACTTAAGGATCAGCAAAACGTTCCCTTTTGGCTTTCTTTTTACACACACAAAAATAAAGTGCTGCAAATATTTGGAATGGAGAATGTTCTAACTGCATTCCAGATTTTCTTATCCTAGGATATGACAGAAATGATAAAGTGGCTATTGTTCCATCAAACAGAATTGTATCAACACCTTTAAAAACACAGTACCTTGCACGATTCACCTTGCAAAGAAGGACCAATGCTAACATATGAGTATTATACTTAATTCACAAGTCTCACTCCTAAAATACAAATGAGCAGAGTTAGCATTTATAACGTATAAATCTGGCTACTCCTGAAGCTGAATAATAAGGCCATTTGCAAGATTCTTCTCACTCAGTGGGAGATACCAGGGACAACAAATTTAATCTCAGGATGGAGGGGGGTGGGAGGAGGGTGGTCTGCCAGCCTGTCCAGCAGTAATATCCCCTAATAGCCTTGAATGAATTGTGATTGTGATCTGAAACAGCATCTGCTTAACTGTCATCCTAGCATCAGGACTGAAATGTTTTGCTTGTTGTGAAGGATCATGAGTAACACTACCCAGAGCAAGAAGATAAGAACAGAGTGAGATTAAAACGATTGAATAAAACCACCAAGACACAGCTGTTCACATTGCTGGTGAATCCAAGGAAATGTAAATGCTAAAACATATTTGACATTCATGATGTATTTTGACATGGGAATTTAGAATATTGGGTTGACTGTAAACTTCTATTTTACAGTCTTTTTTGTTAGTATTTTAGAAGACAAATTATTACAGATTATTCAGTGAGAAGCAAACACTTCAGTTCTATGCATACTGAAGAGGTAAGGAGTAAAGTCAAATCTAGGCAGAGCTAATAAAATCTACTCTTTTCTTACTGGGAGGAAGAGTCCAATTAGTTCAGCTGCTATGGCTGGAACAGTTTATAGCAGTCCACTGAATCTAGAGTCGGGGCTTTGCCTCAGATGTTCTGCTTGCATTAGCAGTACAGCTGAGCCATCCCTGGGTTTGGAATAGGAGCTGCTGTCAGTGCTTTAAGAAAGACTATGCTCTGTAGAGTTTATTTTCCTCAAAGAAAATTGAAGGTCTTGATTTAATTTGCTTAATCGCTTAAGTGGTTCTGTAAGTTTAATTCATTTTTTTAAAGCACTTTGAAAATATCAGATGCAATATAGGTGTTGCTTTTGTCAGTTGTTTTCTACACCTCAGGACTTCTCTCGAAAGACTGGAGTCTTGTTATGTTTGGGAAGAACAGCAAATACTGTAGATTCCCTCCTGTATCACTTATACCTTGGAAAAACAAAACAAACCCAAACCAAATGCAAACAAAAAGCATTTGGCAGAAATCTGCATGATGTGTATAGATGGAGTTAAAATATTTCCACAGAAACACCACAGTGACATAAACCAAACTGCCTAGAAAGGAAGTGCTTCAAAATAACAGTAAGTGCTGCAATTTCTTAGTTTGTAATGGGGCTAACTTTGCCTGCAGAGATCTCTGTGGAATAAGTACAGGCCAAGACACTAATCCTTTACACTTCTGTGCCAGACTTGTAATTGCAATCATATATTACCATTTCTTGGAACACATATCCAGTAGTGTATGCAATAAAGTAAAAACTATAATATTAAAACCAAACTCAAGATGGTGCCATGATGCTTAAGCCACATTCTCCCCTCTTGAAACACAAGAAAATATCATGCTGCTCATGACATTAGTACAAAAAAATAATGAAAATAAAATGTGGATTTATAAGCCTTAAAATGAATGATTATTTTCTTTGACTTCTGTTTGGGTTAATTTCTTTAAATTTTTTTCAACAATTATTTTGTAACTTCTAACTCTGTTGTATAGGACAGAAATTTCAAAGTCAGTGGTCTCCTGCTCACAATAGTTTAGGCACAATTTATACAAATATAAGGAAAACTCCTTAATCAGACAGTGTTCATACACCAAATGGAATTTGTTTCTACTATTTCCCTACATCCCCTAACCTATGAAGATAATTTGAAGGTGTTGCTACTTGTATTACACTCTACTTACCAGTATACTTGGAGCAATACAATTAATCTTCTAGAAAGTGTAAATAAAGATATCCTTTGTCTTATATTAAAGTAGAAAGCCTCAGTTGAATCAAAATACAATGAATCTAATTATGCCCACCTTGAAAAAGCAGTCACCTATTAACAGAAAACTAAAGTTTTTGCAAAAAGTCCATTATCTTCACAGGAAATCAACCCTACTAACAGCTAGGAACATCAACATGTTAAAAGAAAGGTAGCAAAACAGTTTTTGATAGAAAATTACCTTTGGCTACTCAAATTTTGAACACCAATTTGGATTCTGTGGATAGACTAGGCAAGATCACCTGTGGGAATAGCATCATAGACAAATACTTACTTTACCTCATTATTGTATTTTTATCACTCTGATTAGCACTATCTAAGAGGGTTATTGAAAAAAGAACAAACAGAACCCATTGTTTAGCCCAGTGCAGGTGGTTTAAGTGGGAAGGGTTGGCAGTTGAGTATACTCAGGATAAATAGTATGGGAGAAAGTTAATAGGTGCTTCAGTGACTGGGGAAAAAAATGTTTGGAAATGATAACATCTTAGGTCTATGCTGCAAAACAGCATGAAGTTTTTGCATTAGTGAAGTCAGTTTGTGTCACAGATATATTATACTGGTTTGAAGAAAACTCTGCAAGAGAAACATTCAGCACAGGAAAACAGGGAATTGAAGCTGGCTAATGTGCAATAATTTGGACATTCAGACATTAAAATCCTAATAATCTGACTGTTGTTATATTACAATCACTAAAATTAAAAAGGCAAGATTAGAAGCATACAGGTGTGCCTACTATATTTGAAAGCCATAAAGAAGCCTAAAGGATAGAGCAGTCCTGCCCAGGACTGGAAAGGATGTGTCTCTTTGAGATATGATTGCTCCCTGGAACCATCCTGACATGGTACAGCTCTCGTCTGCCACATAGTAGAAATCTGGACTGTTCAACAGATCATTTACCTTGCTAGAAAAACAACTAAATTCAGCAAACTCCCAAATGCACTCAATGCAGCTGCTCTCAAACCTCTTGTTACAGTTTAATGAAATGTGCTGACTGAGCTGTTTCATAGTAAGTATTAGTCACAGCAGAACTCTGTTCCCAAATTGAGTCTTTTAGGAGCAAGAGGATTCTACAGCACCATAGCACTGACACAGAATCACCCATAACTCACAAATAATAAAACACCATCTGGGGGCACAGAGGTTATTGCCATCAGCAACTCCCTATGGAATTATAAATCATTTGAACAAAGTTTACCCTTTTTTGAGAACTTCAGGCTAAAATCACTGTATAAACAGGATGTCAGTGTCTTACACAGTATATGAAGACTGTACCTTTAGCTCCTTCATATAACCTTGCTTCATAAATAAGTGAACTCTGAACAGGCTGTTCTTTCCAGATGAGAGTAAGAAAGACACCTCAAAAGCACTAGCAATTTGTCTTAGAGGAAGTTTAAACCTTTGGGCTACCAGCTTGCCAACCATCCATGCCATGTGGATTAGCTGTGAAAAGCACTGAAGTCCAGTGGGATGTACTAAGGAATAAGGCCGTGAAATTCAATGGAATATTAATTTTGTAAGCATCTGCAGGTCCAGGCCTTAAATTAACTTTCAACTCCATTGTATGTGTTTTCAATAACATGGCAATATGTCACCTTCAGAAACACTGCAGAATCTATAAGCTACTGTTTCTGAGAAGTCCTAGTGGCCATAGAAGTGATGTTTTCCCTTTGAGAAAATGCTGGGAATGTAATGCAAAGGTTGCTGCTCAGAGTAGAAACATTTTGCTTAAAAAATTGTTACTTCTTGCTAGCATTCATCCCACTGAAAAAGAAAAAAAAAAGCCAAAAGCAAGCACTATACTTACTAACCCACACAACACACATTGAAATAAGTCCTGAATGGTTTTTTCCCCTAAATGAATGCCTTGAGTGGTCACTTGCACCATATGTTTACTCTTCAACTGTAAACTTCAAACATAATAATAAAATGTAAATAAAATGTTATTTTGACATACAGCTCTCTTCTCAGTCTTGTAACAACCTGCTCAGGAAACATTTTTAAAAGTCTTTATAATTTCCTGAATTCTCAGTCCTTAAATGACTAGAAACTAAAAATTATATTATTATTACTTGTTTTGAACTGAAATAACGATGTTTCTTTGCAATGAAAAACAGAGGCTGGAGATGAGAAAAGGCTGCTAAACCATTGCTATCTTTTTGTTTCAACAGCTAAAAGTCCCTTTTGAAGATTTTTAAGATGTTTGTCCCAGTTGAGTTCTAGAAGTCTCAAGCAGTGACCCTTTCATGCTTCATTTCAAACACCAGTCTGGCTTTTAATATATTACCAGTATCTGCAAGATATTCAAGATACTCAGCCCAATTCTTATAAGAGTTTGTGGGACTTCTAAAAAGTGAAAAGGTCACACCTTTCTTTGTTCGCCCTATGAGGTGTTTGGCCTAGACTGTCAAATTAAGACTTTTTTCACCCTGTTGTTGCACCTGCAAATGTTTGCTTATAGGAACACTGAACCTATCTTTTTAAGATTGCTAATTTATTTGTCTCAATAATATTTAGTGGCTGAACATTCTGTAAATTGATTAAATGCTTCATCAAAAAGTTATTTGTTCCTTGTTGACTGCTTGGAATCTAGTGCTTTTCAGTTGCACTAAGTGCCTCTTTTTATCTCAAATTATGTATCAAGCAAATTGGAGCTGCCTTTCAAGAGGCTGTTTGGGAAGAAAAGTGAAGGAGGAGTTAATTTTTTTTTAATAAATCTTGAGAGAGCTTATGTTCTCCTTTCCAATCAGAAAATTTTTTCCTCAAATGAATCTCTGGCCCCAGACAGCTCCATGCTGTTAATCACTTGCATTTGCCCCAGACTCCGGCTGAGTAAATGGACAAGGATGGCCTTAGTTTCAGCCTGAACTAAGCTGACTTCATTTGCAATGAGTTCAATCCTATATTTTCCACACAAAGAGTAACTGAAACATTCAATCAATAAATAAAATAAAAGAGCTTTAACATTAACACCTGATAGCATGAAAGGCACAAGACTGCAAAGAAACTTTGCTCCTATAACTCTCCAGGGACCTTGTGACATACAATTAGAATAAGAGTGCTTACTGAACAAAGATCTGAACATCAGGGGAATGCAATGATGTTTAAGCTTCATGTAGCAGTAGTATGTGCAAATAGAATTGCAAATTAAACAAGAAAAAGACAATCCTATCTAACAAAGCAGTTTTTCTGTTGAGGCCTTTAGGTGATATTTTAAACCACTGGTGACCACGGAGTATCCAAAGGAAATAAATGATAAAAAAAACTTTTAACAAGTTGGTTGTTCCACTGAAGGGTTCTGGAGATATCATCAAGCTCTGCTGGCAACAAAAAGAACTAACAAAGTGTAAGATAAGACTGATGTACCCGCATAACAAGTCTGTTATTCCACTGAGAGATTTCTGGTGATACCATAATCAGGAAAGCTGAGGTAGAGTGGTTTGCAGTTTCAACAGAAGCCCACATTACATCAGTGCAGTCCTTCTGACTGCATTTTAACACACAGGTATCTGGATAAATTAAACAATTTTTTTCAGTTTTGTTTTGTTTAAAAGGTGCAATGGAAAGCTTATTTTTTAAGTTGCCTATTACATTTCTAAATCAGAAACTGAAAATTAAGCGAATCATCTGCAAGTACGAAGAACAATTAAGCAGCAGATTTGAGCTAGCAGTTTCAGTAAAAAGTCTGACTTCTGCTCACTTTCTCAAACTCAGAGGATTAAGACGAAACAAATCTATGGTAAGGCAGTTCCAAAAAAAGAGAGAAAAAAAGCTGCAGTTACCCCTCTCCCAATGAGGACTAACAAAGTATGCCTCTATCTGTTGGATGAAACTAGAACCCAAGCACTATCTGAAATAGATGCTAACAGCAGGGAAGGGAGAGAAATTCAGACCAAGAAAGCACAGAACAGAAAACTTCCTTCAGGAAAGAGGAGCAGAGGAGAACGAATAGAGAAAATCTTCTTCCTACTGAAGAGCTGAATTATTGCTGCTGACAGCCAAACATGGAAGTGCTGCAGTAAAATGGAGTTGAGCAACAGGGACTGAAAGAATGATCAGAGTGCTCTGTTCTTATAGTTCTTAAAGTTTTTTGGTATTATATCCACTCAAGCATCAATCACAACTTTATTAAACCATGAAACAGATGTCAGATCAATGGCTGTACTGGAAACATTTTGAATGACAAGCTGATGATGGAACAATTCCAGCCTCCATACATTATTAAACACATACTAATGCAGCTCTTTCAATGCTACTTTTACAGAGTCACTCACTCTATTCTCCTGCTATAGTACCTTTTTAATAGCAGATCTAACTGTTGATGAATATTACATAAGAAAAACAAGACTTACTGTAACAAATAAAAATAAACTAGTAAACAAAAGAAAAATTTCAAACTGGTTCTCTGTCTTCACATTATGCTTCCTGGCATAAAAATTTCATTCTAATACAACTGTAAGGCTGGATTATTAGCCTTAATGAGAATATTCAGAGTTATTGCCATTCTGCTGTAATCTTGACACAATTTAAGCTTAGTTTTCCTTTACATATTTACCCACAACCAGCACACTGGTGTAAATGCTTTATGCTCTTTTTAAGTGATGAGGTATGCATGAAAAATGCACATAAACATGGCAGAAATTGCCCAACTGGCAGATGTTCTGCTTAGCTCTAGATTTTAGGCAGATTTGGTGAGGTGATCAGACCAGCACACTTCCCTCTCAATTCAACAGTAAAGTAAACTGTATTTTCACTGGCAGAAATCAATTTAATTTTCATAAAGGCAGAAAGGAATTATGTTCTTGGTGGAAGAAGCAACAAAGTACAGTAGCTGAGAGATGTAAATGCTGTATGAAATTCTCTCACAGCACAGGAACATATAGTTGAGTTGCCACAAACTGCAGACCATTACCTGCTCTCTTCCCCCAACGCCCTATAGCATCCTTTGGCCTGGAATATTTGCTGCAGCTGTGTGCTTTCATGAGGTGGGAAGGGACATCAAGTAAAGACTGATTGGCAGCTTCTCATCTGGCTTTCCATCTTGATAGACTTAGCGCATCCTCCCAATTAAGGAATGTTTAGTATAGCAGAAATGTCCAATTTTACACAGACAATTCAATAACAGATAAGAAATAAGAATGTTAAAAAAGATAATAAAATAAAATATGCATTCTTTGGGGCTTTTGGAGAGAAAGAAAACTCATTCCTATAAATGGAAAATGGCTTCCTAAACAGAATTCTTAGCAGTTTTGGGGGCCAGTAAGTGAAGGCTTCCCAAGGTGAAAGCAGCTGGCTGTGAGTGGCACTGTAGGACAACTGCTCCGTTTTGGCTGCTGAATTGGAGCACTCCCAGCTGGAAGTGAGCAACCCTGCCAGCATTTACCCTGAAATGCTTCCCATAGACAACTGACTAGATAATCAGCTGGAGGCAGGGATGGAGGCAGCTACCCCTCAACAGAAATGTATAGTTTATGTCTTACATCTTCCATAAAACTTCGTCCTGCTGAGG
Source organism: Bucco capensis (assembly GCA_013396975.1). Taxonomy (NCBI): domain Eukaryota; kingdom Metazoa; phylum Chordata; class Aves; order Piciformes; family Bucconidae; genus Bucco; species Bucco capensis. The sequence goes on along the minus strand of VWZO01013351.1, from coordinate 503,208 downwards.
GACTCACAGTAGTATGGTTTGGACTTGGCTCAATTTGTCATGGCTTTATGCTTTCAATGCTCCTCTCTCTGGACTGAAACTCAGACTTCAGAATAAATGAAGCAAGAATATCTCTACATAAATCATAGCTCTAAATAAGTTGCCCATTTCCCCCATTTTTTTTTTTCTGTAACAGAACCTATTAGGAAGATTCAATTTCAAGTTGGGATGGATATATCTAATAAAACTGCTACTGGCAGCCCAAATCCTGGAATTTCTCCCTTTAATTCCATACAGGAAGAATTCCTGATGACTTCCATGATTACTTTGCTTGCATAAGGACTTTATCTGAATATGGTGCTAATGGTGTTTTTACCAAAGAGAAACTCTGTATATAATAAAATAGGATGTCATTTGAGATTCACAAAAAGCCTACAGATATTGTAACACCCATTAACCATTTAGCCTTAAAGTTTTCTGTAAGTGAGTTAGGAGTTTTAAAGACAGTAAACATAAAACTATATGGTATACCTCTGAATGTATTTCAAGCTATCAGGGAATGCTGTGATATTGGAAGATAAGATTGTGTAAAAAGCTAAGAAAAGGAAGGAAAGATTTTCTTTCAGACATGGTAAAATAAATTCAGGATCTTATTATCTCCCACTAGATCACCTACTGACTTTCAGAATTCTTCCTCTGCCTCCTTGAATGGATTTGTTACTATAAGCTTTGTCACAAGAAAACATTAGCTGAGAACTCTCTAGTTTGGATTAAGACTGCAAGAAAATGAGCAGAGAAGACAATGTCTGTAAGAGGCATGGAAATTAAAATGACAGACAGAAGGAAAAACTCATGGGAGCTGCCCAGCAGCACTACCAGAATTCATTTTCCACTTCCTTGTCATAATTTTTAAACACATCTTTGAATCACAGTAATTGCAGACACAGAAATTCTCCATAGTCCTAGGATTTCCTCCAATTTCATGTCTTCGGAGGGAGAAAATGCTGATACTAACTTCCAGATATAATTCTAACTTCTTTTTATTGTTGAATGTAACATTTAAAATAACAGGAATAAACAATAAATCATCATATTTAAGTTTCATCAGGAATAAATATGGAAGTCTCAGATCTCAAAAGAGTCTTGTTAAAGAAGGCAGAAAAGACAATGGAGTTAGAATTACATTCAACAGATTATAAAAAAGGAAAGGATGAGAAGAGGACCAGGATGAGGAAGAGAAGACCCAATACAGTGGGTTAAATAACTTTGCACAGATGCAATTGTATTCAGTGTCTTGTTCATCTAAAAAAAAATAGGTTGAAAACGATGTTCCCATAGATTAGTATCAAGTACTATAGCGATGAATTACAAACAAATTTGTACTAGATCTTTCATGTAATTATGCAAAGTGCACAGGTGCTAAAGACATAAGTGTAATGTTTACACCAGCATTTTTGTAAAAACATACATGTACATGCATTATCTATGCAGTCACATATCCAATCAGCATATAGTGTGTGTAGGCTGTCTTATTTTAGGAACTTTCTTACAAGAGGTTTAATAATTCTTATCAGGAGTACTTTCTGCCTTTCTCTGACTCTAGGGACATTCACTGAATCTGACTTACACAGCTTAAAGAGAAAATAAATTGTTGAAATACAGTACACTGGAAACACAGCTAACCTTGATCCAAAATCACATTTCTGAACCTGGAGCAAACTATGTATGGCTGGCTGGTATTGTTTAGAAGTGAGCAATGGATCCTACCACAAATCAGAACTCCCATTTCCCAGTAGTAAAAAATTTTAGAGATTGACAAGCACACAATTTCTGATTAAAAAAAAAATAAATAAAAAAAATCAAACTGATAGAGGAATACTTTCACAGTTACATGAGAACAGGTATAGATAATTCCTGCTAAGTACAGAGCAGGTTTTATTGACCTGTTTTACTACTCATACTCCACTGTTATTTCTGTTCTATAATATCTAATGCTGACTGTATTATGGTTTTAGCAACATACATGTAGATACATGTTTGCATGACTTAGCAATATAAGGATATTGTTTGTGCAGTACATAATGTTTAGGTCATGATGGAAAGCACTGTTACATTTGCCTGAACATGGAGAAAAAATAAACCATGGCAATATTAAATTGCAAAAAAGGTGAACCGCTGAAAACTCAAAGAGTAATAAATTACCTTGAGAAACTCAGTAAGTAATAGAAATAAAAAGTAAATAGCATAATTTACAATCTTACCGTTCCTGTTGTGCCCAAGGAAAGGTGGTTCATCTGTTGGGTCAGAGGGCCCATCATGCTTGCTGGCTGCATTGACATAGTGTGGTCCATTGTTGGTGTTATCACAGCACCCTACAAGCACATATCATTTACACTTCAACACTTCACTTTAAAAAACAAACACACAATAAAAACTCCCAGCACTTTCTATGAGTGAACCTGGCTGAAAAATTGGCATGACTCTTAAAAAGATACTAATACATATGTCAGAGGAACTATGTTTTGTTCCTATTGACAACCAAGCTACAATTTTATATTATTCGTACTACTAATGAGGCCATTTTATGTCAGTTCCAATTAAGTGTCATTTTTTACTTCATTACTTCTGACAAATAAATGCATATGTTCTTACTATGATGAATGCTACTGTACATTGCAAAATGTCTGTCATTTCTATTTCTCCATATCCTATATAGAACAATCTTGCAGACAAAACACATATGTCCCCAATTTTCTCTGGCTTCTAAATACCAGCCTCTGAGATCTTCAACCTATTATGGTAATTATCTTGGATTTTTCCTGTCTCAGTTAAGAACCCTTACTCATGACATATTACAGTTGATTAAGTAAGTCTAGCTATTGACAGTGAGTTTGGTAGTGACACCCATTTAAAATATATACACAGCATTTAAAAGCATTTTTCTTTTCCACACGAACAAGGCATTTAAAAGCATTTTTCTTTTCCACATGAACAACAAGGCATTAATAACAAAACCCATATGAACTAAAGCAAGAGCAAAACTTTCAACAAAAATGAAACAAAAGATATGCCAGAGAAGCTTTGGAGAAAGCTTCTTTGCCATTCGTATTCCTTGGGTTTTGCTCTCCCAATCCCCAAGGTCCCACATTAGTAACCTCATGCCTTACTGAATTGCTGATTCTCTTCACTACTACAGTGTAAAATGCTATTTCCTGTGTTGATTTGAGAAAGTCAGTCAGAAACAGAGTGGTATGCTCTTTTTCTTGCAGAAAGTGAAATAAGGAGCTGTTTCCAGATATTTCTTCATATGAAATTATAGCTTTACTTTATACATATACATGTTTGTCCACATGCATTATAAATTTGCACAAACACATTACATCTGCTCCAGAGCATGGAAAATAAGGATGAATGTATGTGTTAAAAAAAAAAAAAAAGGAAAACCAACATTTTTTCCATTGAGATTACTGACACAATCCACCTATAAACAGGAATTTAAAACAAACTCATTCCAAAAGTCACAGCACATTTGTTCTTAAGTGTCTGCCTCACATTTACGTAGATCTGTGTGACTGCATTGCCAGCAATCTGATTAGAAAAAAAATTCAAATGTTCAGTTGGAGATGTGAATATTAACATCTTCCTCAATAATATGGACAGTAGGATTGAGTGCACCCTCAGTGAGTTTGCTGACAACATCAAGCTGTGCAGTGCAGTCGACACATTGGAGGGAAGGGATGCCACCTAGAGGGACATTGACAAACTTGAGAGGTGGGCCTGTGTGAACATGAAGTTCAACAAGGCCCAGAGCAAGCTCCTGCACCTGGGTTGCAGCAATCTCAAGCACAAATACAGCCTGGATTAAGAGCAGCCCTGAGGAGAAGGACTTGGGAGTATTGTTTGATGAGAAGCTAAATATAACCTGACAATGTGCACTTGCAGCCCAGAAAGCTAACTCCGTCCTAGCCTGCATCATAAGAAGCTCGACCAGCAGGTCGAGGGAGCTGATCCTTCCTCTCTGCTCTTGTTAGACTTCACCTGGAACACTGCTGTTAGCTCTTGGACCCCCAACATAAGAAGGACATGGACCTGTGGCAGTGAATCCAGAGGAGGGCCACAAAGATGATGAAGGTGCTGAAGCACCTCTCGTATGAAGACAGGCTGAGTGAGACGGGGCTGCTCAGCCTGGAGAAGAGAAGGCTCTGGGGAGACATTAGAGGAGCCTTCCAGTGTCTAAAGGGAGCCTACAAGAATGATGGAGAGCAACTTTTAATAAGGGCATGTAGTGATAGAACAAGAGGAAACAGCTTTAAACTGGAAAAGGGTTGATTCAGATTAGATGTAAGGAAGAAGTTCTTCACTGTGAAGGTGGTGAGGCACTGAAACAGCTTACCCTGAGAGGTTGTGGATGCCCATCCCTGGAAGTGTTCAAGGCCAGACTGATAGGGCTTGGAACAACCTTTTCTAGTGGGAAGTGCAAGGCAGTTTAAGGTCTTTTCCAACTCAAACCATTCTATGATTCTACTGAATGAATGAATGCACAAATAAATAAAATACCTGGAAAAATAACATATTCTTCCTCACCTTTCAGTGATATTTTGTCCATGCATATCCTATCTGAGTAGTGTAGACTCTTCAGTACATGCAAACTCATTACTTGCATATAATGGTAAAGAAGAGCAGCCTCAGCTTGGTCAATCCTTTTGGTAATACCCTCAGGATATGATATATATGTATGTCTGTCTTGCATCACGTTTCTTGCACTAACAAGGGACAAGAATCCCTAGCAAAATTCAGAAAATTACAGAAACTAGCCTTCACAGAATATGTCATGATTCCAAATAAATATTTATAAAATAAGATGATCAGTGTGCAAGTATCAAGCCTGCAACACTTGCAAACACTTTTCCCTCTTTCTCAGCTATACTAATTTGCACTAATTTACTCAAATTAACCCATTGATTACCTCATCCTAATGAACTACCACAGTGTAAACCTTCTCCTTGCTGGTGTGGGTCCTTACAAATCAAGACAGCCACAAATTCTCACTAAAAATTTTCTTTCAACATAATAAATATTCTATTCAAAAAGCCCTTCTTCCTTCCTTACCTGACATTATTCTCTTTCATGCTGCTCCCTTCATTTTGCTGAAAGAAATCCACCTTTTACTGAAAGAGTCTGAATGCAAATCTGTGGAGCATACACTCATTCATCCCACTCATCAGCCCCTGCATTGTAGCTTCTGAAGCAGCACTATGCCCAGGGAAAATGATATTCTTGTTATATGCTCAAAATCAGCACACAGCTGGGATACCACACAACCAGATGAGGTCTTGGGATTTGGACATCCACTTGCACTTTTTGGTTATGGTAAGAAATTGTAAGCTCTGTGCTTGATATGACCCACACCTCAAAACAACATTTTTACTGTACCAAACCGTAAATGGTCAAATCGAATTTGTCAGCAGAGAAACAGTTCTCGGTTCCCTCTATGGGAAGTTTTCCCCTTTTGCTTAGAGATGGAGAATTGCCTCAGGACTTTCCTTGACAGCCAAGGAGAGCTCTCACTTGTGATGTGTGATGGGATAAGGAGAATGTCACACCTGCACCACAGCTTCATGCAGCCCTACACTGCCAGCAGTAGTGGCTGCAATTAATTTAGGATGTTCCAAAGCCCTAACATAACAAGCTTTCTTTGCAAAAACGTTTATTACAAAGGCATGGTTGGAGGAACTTGCTGTGATTGCAGATGTGAAAGACTGATAGCTACTTTTGTGTGTAAATTCAGGAACCTGGAAATGAAGAAGGGGCTGGGGTGAAGGAAGTGTTATGATTTAGTGCAGCAAATACAAGTGCCAGACACACAGTGGAAGAATCCAATAGTGAATGTCTTTCAGTAAATAAGTAAGCAAGACAAGTTTTGCCAATAAACTATAAAAAAAAAAATATGTTTTTAACAGAACAATGTATCAAGGACCAAAATACTGCTAAGAGATAGTAAGCATATTATTTTTAAATGGAAAATACATACATTCCAGTCCCTAAACATATACTATTTAATACATTAGGAAAAGAAGTTGGGAAAAAAGTAAAGTATTTTCAACTTCCCTAAGACAGCTTAATGTGAAGCTGACAGTTACCTAGAGCAGAGAATTGCATGCATTTGCCAGACCATTAATTCACCAGTTTGCAGAATCCTCTTGTGATCACGTAGGGAAGAAATTATACTTAATTAAGGAAATATCATTTGGGCAACACTCAGTCTCCAGACCATAGTGAATTTCATAATACATGCTGTCAAGTCCATTCTCATTCAACTTATTTAGCTGTAGAAGACAATGTCTTGCATCAAATGTTGCCATCATATTAAAAGTAATTCAATTCTTTTCAGCCTACAAGTATTTGCTGATAAATATCCACTTGGTAACTGGCAATGGCTACAGCAAACATTTTTCATTTTTGTTTGTTTGGATGTCTGATTTTACTGACTTTGTAAACCATAGAGAGAGACAGCTTAGCATGGCATCATACTACTGAAAGCCCAGCTTAGCCAAAAAACCTGTAGAAGAAATTATGATGAAGTTTTTGCCACTGCCTTTGCTGAAACGAGTAGTTGGCTTGCCAATTATTTAGATCTGCCCTGTTGCCTCACTATAATTTTTTTTTTAATAATTCCTGCAAGAAATTGGTAACTATAATGACTTCTAAATTTGGCAAGATACTTTTCGCATATGACTTGTCATACAACTCTGTCAATGCTATAGTGGCTTTAAAAGAAATTATGGTTAACAGGGCACATGTTAAGGAATCAATAATACAGAAGAAAACACATGATTTTTGCAACACTATGATAAAAGCAGGATAAGTTCTTTTACCTACAGACTTTATTTCCTCTTCATCTTAGTTGAAAGATCTTGCTGTTTTAAAATGCATTAAGCTCTATAGACATACTTTTCAAAGAAGAAAGTGAATATATTTGTTTCAGGAAATTTTCTTGTCCATCACTTGCAAAGAAAGAAGCTTAACTTTATCAACTACATTGTACACACCCTGTATGGTAACAAACTGAAATCACAGGAAGGACACTAAATACAGGCTGTTTATTAAGTAAAGTATCCAAGTACTTGCCAATACCAAAAGACATCAGCAGAAATAAAGTTTGTGTTGGTGTAATGACACATACCACCTTATGTGCCTTGAAGAGTGGGAAAGTCACATCAGAAATAAAATGTGTATTAGGGGGATTTAGGAACAGTGAGTTCACTAGTTGAGAGATGCACTTAGGAGCCAGTGGGAGGAAGGATTAGTTAGTCCCAGCTTTCTAGAATAATGAACTGTATTAAAGGCTTCTGTATTATTCCAGTGTTCTAATACTGATATAGGGCTTAAGGCACAAACACCAGCTGAATAAATAGTTTCTAAAGCTTACAGAAAACAGCTGTTTATTTTACTGTCTACTTTTCCTTAATATAGGAAGTTTTAACAAGTTAAGCATACTTACAAATTCTATTTTGTAAATACTGGCTCACTTAAAGCCAATAAACATTACAGTAGCAAACTTTCTTTTCAAATTTGTTTACAGAAACATTGTGCAGTCATATAAGCACCAGGTCATTCCATCAGAAAAGTTATTATCATACTACCAGAAGAATGTCTTTATGTTATTGAGAACATGTTGTTTCTTGAGGTTTTATTAAACTGAGTGGAAGGATGACTTTCATTATACTTATCAGACAGACGTGTCTGTCAAGAATTAATATGAAAAAACCCAACATGCATACTTTTCTGTAAGTAAATATATTCTCTGCATACTGAGTGGATGATGATCATCTTTCTACTGACCTACTGTTCTGTCTAGATTGACTTACCTCCTTGGAGTACCTCTTACAGGTAGCAGAAAAAAATAGGGTCCACTTGTCAGAGCAATGAGCCTGCTGAAGTACCCTGAACTGGCTGTTCAGTGCCAAACTTCCATGACTATAGTAGCAAGATTAAAGGTAGTTGTCAAAACCCCTCTGTTCACCATCATGAGTTCTGCTGGGAATACTTGTTGATACTCCATAGAACCCAATTATATTTCAAAATCAAAGTAACTAATTGCCTTGGTGTTTACTAGCTGATGAGCGATTAAATCATGATTTGAGTATTGTGAAGATCAGCAAACATCAGCTAATAATGTATATTCTGCATTTCATGACACTGATTTCATTTCATTACATTGTTGAATTTAAGACCTTGTTAAAAATGGGGTAGAGTGAGCAGAAATATCAAACCTTGCATGAAATTAAAGCAGCTTTAATGTTGGAATGAGCAAATCCTGATACAGACCTTCATCAGCTCTGCATCCTGTTTCTGTGGCAAGTACTAAACCACAACTATTGCAGTATTTCTAATCTTGGGCAAAAATGCAAATTCTTATGTGACATTGTCTCATACCTGAGCTGAATCTCCTTGGAGCAAGGGACAGATTTGGCTTTCCCTTTCTCATTTTTTTTTCTGTATGTTTGTGGGCTGCTTCCCTCACCAGAAAGTATGTCATAAGTCCAAGAGAGTTACTAGCCAGAAGTAACCGGTGTGGTAAATAAAGAAGTGATGCAGGGGCTGCCATGTAAGCCAGGTGCCCAGCCATGTAAGCCAGGTGCCCCGCTTCATGGTGTGAGGAGAGAGACATCTTGAAATGCTGAGGCTGATGTTGCTGTATCACTCTCCAGTTCAGCTACAACCCCAACATCCATCCTCCATGAGAGCACACTGTCAAGCACTGGAATCTGCTGCCTACATCTAAACTCCTTTTTCTGCAACTCCTGTACAAAAGGAAAGATTTCCTTTTCAAATCTTTAAAAGAAAGATTAAAAGGATAAATGGCAAGAAAATTATGGTCTTTCCCTTCCCATTTTCTGAAGTGAGATAAGTTCCTGTTTACTTTTAGGCTGGTTTCAGTAGAAGTACCTTAATGTTTGACATTTATAAGGCTCCATTCTACCAAAGATCTGTAAGTGATTTACAAATTTTTTGATATATAGAGGACTCAGGAGTTGGTCTGTCATCAGGGTTCTGGGATGGGTCTTTATCTACATCTGAGCTTTCCCAAGTCCACAAAGGTTTAAACTGAGGGCACAGCACGGGTCAACACCATTGCAAGCCTGGAGATAACAGGTGGTTTTGATCACACACTGCAGTCCACACTAATCAAGAAAAGGAAACATTTTACCTCTTGATTCATGCTGAGCAGATTTGAAGTAAATAACAGAAAATGGCTAGCGTTAAGTCTACTTTGCTCCACACTTCAGTCTTTTAAAAGAAGATGAAAATATTGAGGAGAAGCATTTTAAAATTACCCCTGCTGAGTAAAACGTCATTGTGCAAGAGGTCCAGCTAGTCTAAAAAGATGTGAAGAGTTCAAAAAGGTGTATCTTTTGGTTATAATTAAGCTAAAAAGAAGAAGTAGTAAATAACTGATCTGGTAAGGATTACTTCCTTTTAATATATCTGTACTCATTAAGAAAGACTAAATTGATCTATTTTCCCTTTCTTTCTGTCCAGATACAGACACTCTTGGGCTGAGAACTTCCTTATGAAGTTTCAGCCTGGAGCACATTTTTACAGCTGAGTTGTTATCCTTGAAATACGAGTTCAGACTGGAAAAGCTGGCAGCCCTCTTAACTATTGTATAGTAGTGAGCACAGCTGTAACTTGATAAATATGTTGAAAGTACATGGGGGGAATAGAATGGCTCAGAGGACTAGTAACAGAACAGGGAGTACCAGTGTTGGGCCACCAGGTTTGGTTATTGCTGGAACTGAAAGTCATTATCAAGCTACAGCTGTTATGTCCAAACTTTAACTACCCACAGAAAAACTCTCAACACAAAAATACATTACCACGACTGGTGATATTCAACAACCTTCCCAAGAAGGTTGTGAAAGGTGGGATGCATCCCCACAAATGCACTCTACCAATTTCAGAGGAATTCTGATTAAATGAAGGCAGAAAGCAGATAGCAAAGTGCTTTTTCATCTACCCTGTTACAGTAACACCTAGAATAACTAAATATTTTTACCTTTCTCTACACTGATAAAAAGTAACCTTCTTCTATTTCCATCAAATTATAACCCTTTTCAACCTACTCCAACACAACAGTCAATTGCACAAGCAAATCAACGCATAGAGTTCTGCATTTCTCAGGATCAGGCTGCCTGCCTGAGTGCAGCCTTTTGTCGTAAACCAAAACAGCCAAAAAAGTAGCCAAAGTAATGTGGGCAAATCATGTCCAAGTTTGATGCTTCAGTCTTCTAATGTGAATGCATTTATTGGAGTAAATTATGTAAGTGTCTCTGATTCACATTTATCCATGCATGCTGCAGTTATCACTACAAAACCCACTTTGATTTACTATAGCTTTTTGGTACACTACCATTTCCTACCAGTCACTGCATACAAGCCCCTATGAATGCACAGTGATCAGATCCTGACATATGACAAAGATGTTCTTTACACTTTTATTGCTTTGTGTCCTCCACACACAGTGGGATTTCCAGATTTTTAGGTGCAATTCAAGGATGTTTATCTGGGCTACTACCCTGAATATCTTTCAGATATTTGAGTATTGTAGAGGTGCGCTCATTTTTCTCTGGAAAAAAAAAAAAATCTTTATGTCTGTTTTATTTTCTAACAAGCTTTAGGGCTGGGCTGACCACTAATGCAGTGATAGATATTCTCTATTACCCACTTTTGCCCCAATCCAGGAAGCAAAATGGAATTAACACAGAGAGAGAGAGACTGACTTGTGGATTGGAAATAAAAACTTAAACTACTTTAATAAAAATAATAACAATTAAATGAAATATATCTACAAATAGACACAAAACCAATACCACACCCAAACATCCCTTGATGGCAACTACATCACCCTCACCACTGATACTGTAGCAGAAGGACTCACCAGCAGACAGGAATCAGACTCCTGGAACTGGGTTCCAGAACTCTTAGATTGAGATGGAGGAAGAACAGACAGAATCCTGCAACTGCTGGGCTTCTTATCCTCACAGGGAGAATTATCAGTCCACTACCCCAGATAGCTCAGCTGCTCAACCTTCAGGAGGATAAAAGCCCCAACCACTCCTTTCTTGTATTTGCTGTTAATTAGGTGCTAAATAGCTAAATCATGCACTTGCCTTGCTTGGCATTATGTAAGAGACCCCAAGGCCCAAGCCTGGTGTGAAAGTTTCAGGGACTGACCCTCAATTTTATACTGAATATGACATATATGGAATGGAATGGAATAGAATACCTTGTTGGTCAGATTAGGGTCATAACTCAAACCAGGACATTTTCTCTGGCACTTAGAAATCAAACAAATATTACAACCATCACTACTTTCAGAGGTTCTAAGGACAAGTCAAGAAAGAGCAATTCAACAGTTATAAAGGTGATTTTCTAAATCACACACAAGTGTCATTCAGTGTGAGTAAGAACAGAAGTGAATTCTTTAGGCTACAAGGCAGCTGACTAGGAACTGCCTACTACCAAATACTGCTGTGAAAATGTCTCAGACAATGCAGAGCACCTTGCTCTGCAGCCAGAGAAGATTAACCAGGTGGTCCACTACTGTGGTAAATATACTAGAGAGAGTCTTTGATGAAAACTGGATAATCACCCTTCTGAGAACCACAGATCTTGGAGCTGAGTCTGGCATGAGTCCAGGAGATGTCTTTTGCATGAAGTTAAGAAGTTCTCTATGCTCTGGAGAAAAAAAGTAGTATAGGCTAGAGAAGAAAAGGCCAGCTGGACAGTATACACATATTGCTGAGATGAACAGTAAATTATTTGGAAAAATACCTTGAGGAAGAACAAAACATCCTGTGAATTCAGGTCACACTCAGCACATAATTGTGACCAAAAGAATGAAAAAAATGGAGCTGTCAAAATGCAATGTTTCCACCATATTTCAAAATGACATGTCATTTCAGAATTTATCTAAATTTGAAGGAGGAAAAAAAGCTTAAAATTAGTTCAATAACTGAGAAATGAAAACAGAGATCACAGATATTTTGTCTTTGTTCTTCTCACCCTCTCCCCACTCCCTAAGTTCTCTCCTGGAGTGGAGTCAAAACAATATTTTCACAACTTTTTCCATGTCTCTCCCTTCTCCCTCTGCACATTTTCACTTAAAGACAAGTTTTAGAGTTATTATTTGATTCTGCCCACAAAGCCAAGTTTTATTATTCACGGAGTACTATATCCGTAATAGTCTTGTCAGTCCTAGCCAGAGGCAAAGGGTAGCCTCAGAGGAAAAGGAAACAAGAAACTTGCAAAGGAAGATAAAATGGGATGAGATGATAGACAAATGGGTAATACTCCCATCTTTTCTTCAGAGCTGTCTGGATAGAAAAAAAGAATGCTTTAATCAATTCCAGAGTGACGGGATCTCGAGGGCTGGACTATGTGCACTGCATGCTTGTGAATCTTCGTTCCATGTGAACCCCCTTCCTCCAGAAACCAAACAAACTCTTGTTTTGTCTTTGACATCAAAAGATACAACATAACTAACAGCAGATGTTCTGATAAAGTCCAGGAGAGACCAGCTTCTTGGCAGCCATATTTCTGTTCTGCAGTGGCTTTTCCAGATGCACAGAAAATCCATTTGTGGGGCTGAAAAGTACATGAAATAGTTTTCTGGTAGTATTTATTGTGGTATTTTCTGGTACTAGCTCTACTATCGAGGAAGCGCAGTATCATGAAAGACTCTGTTTTGTGGTGCTTCAGCTCTGTGTCACTGCAAGTGATGATAAATGAAGGGAAGTAATGCAGAAATGCACAAGCTTGAAGTAAAACATTGGAACTAAATAAGGAGAAATTTTTAGCAGAACCTGTTTGCAATTTCAGTGGTTTAAACCTCTGCAATCCATACAGATCTTGAAAAATTTGGCCTGAAATCCTGGCTCCACTGAAATCAGTTAGTTTTGTTACTGACTTGAATGCTACCAAGATTTCTCGTTTTAATCCTCCAAGACAGAAGCCAAACCATACATTACTATGCACTGTACATTACTATGCAGGCATTGAATAGATTTTTATATCACAGATAGATTGGCATTAATTAATAATCCCAAGAAGAGATAATTTTGCTCTTGTTTTCAGATTCAGACTGTAATTCAGTGATTTTATTTTCTGCAATACCTGCCATACAGGCAGCCTATGGCCGCCTACAGACTTGTTAAAACAAGAAACAAAATCTCATTTTATGTCAAGACATGCATCTTGTCTAGAAGCTGAGGTAATTAACAAAGATAGGGACAACCAACCCAGGAACAGGAAGGCAGTAAGTCTAATAACTTCCAGAATGAAACCATATAATAAATACTTGTTATGCATACTGAGAACAATCCTTAGGCTGAAATATTGCCATAAATTATTCATATGAAAGTTCTGGACAGTAAACAAAATTATGAAGATAATGATCTCTTTGTATTTCATGAACAAAAGTGAGGGGGAGGGGTCAATCCCCAGAATAAATTGCAATGTATAAATCCACCAGTGGTAGGCATAAAGTACTGATGCAGAGATTTGTGCAGAAAATTGCAAAAGAATCCCTGTGTGTTTTATCCGTCCAGAAAGACAGCTTTGAAGAGCAACTGCCAAATAATTTAGCGTCTACTCATTTGCTGTTCTTGACTAGAGCACAAATCACAAGCTAGGAATCAAAGCCTTTGACCATAATGGGTGAACCAAATCGTAACTGTGCACAGCATTAGCCCTAGTCTGCTGAAAACTAACAGGAAACAAGCACGAAACCTTTGTCAATATAGACTGCAAGGGGTTGTTGCAAGTTTGGAAAACACTGATGTACATTTTTTTTTTATACACTGAACTGCATTTCCTCAACTGAGAATCCATACCAAGTGACTAGGCAGTTTAAAAAGCTGAATGAATTTCACAATGGCAAAGTTTACTTGCAGTGCATTTATTTAATGGCTCAGGCAACTGATGAAAGGGAAATAAAAATCTGATGAAGAGAAAAAAATTTAGACTAAAATCTAGACTCCCCCAGGACAATTTCTTGTGCTTTGTATCCTCTATACTGCCAGACAACATATTTGCTTTCCTGCTAATTACCAGCAAGACTAAAATTTTATGTCTTTGATGTGTATGAGATCAAAGAATATTAGGAAATAAAAGTAAGATTAACATAATTGTCTTGTACAGCTATAATAAACTATGACTATGTACACAATCAGACACTCTGCTCATCAAGAAAGCATAAACTAGAATCAACTGAACTAAACAAGATTCTTGTTTAACTTTGCTTCTCAGTAGCTTCTCACCTCTGCTGACATCCACCGCTGGATCGCAGATGCAGGAAAGCTAGGAAAGATGACCTCTCCCAGTGGTCCTTCTGACATCCTGAGACCCATGGCAGTTCCTCTTTTAGTTGTTGAGTCTTTAAAAAAAAAAATATAGCTGCCTTCTGCAGACGTTGGCAGGGAAAGAACTAAAGGATCTCCAGATCTAAAATCACATATCCTTACTACTTACTTGCTGTAAAAAGATTAACTTCTATTTATTACTTTTACTACTACCGTCTATCTTATGTGTGCACACAGACTGGGCACCAGACCTCTTTTGGGAGCATGCTTTGGTAGTGCAGTTTTTTCCTATTATGCATATAGGATACAGTTCTCATGTAATCACATCTGTGTGCTAGTTAGTATGCTTACTTCAGGGAAAAAAAAAGGGGGGGCAGAGGGAGGACAAACCAGTGCTTTGGTATGTACCTGCATCTAAGCCATTCTCACCACGGCTGAAATACTGTGCTAAGAGTATTGCAGAGAACAATGCTGTTCTGTAATAACTAACATACACCTGCCTTTGATTGATCTCTCTTCAGCCTTTACACACAGAGCAGGCTTGTTTACTTTAAGAAATATCTAGTAATTCTACTTCCACATCAGCTCTACTGTGAGGAAAAAAAATCAAAGACAGCCAAAAGTAACTGCCTCATGTAAAACAGGGTCAGAACCTTTGGATTGCTCTGCTCATTAAGGTGACATAAAAGGTTTACTTCTGGCTAGAAGCTGTGAACTACTCCTCAGAGCAAAAGCATTTTGAAGGTTTTATTTGTCATCAGGTGGCAGTGACAGTGAAAAACATCTACTGAACTTCAAGAGAGCTGGTAATAAAGCAGTGAGGGGAACAACTGACAGAGTACTGGTTACTGTACCAGTGTAACTTCTAAGTTTTTATAGCCACTCAGATGGAATTACACCATTGTATTAAAGGTAGTTTAGAGGACAAAAAAGCATTTGGTACAGAAGGGCTCTCTTCCTCTCTGCTGCTATATCAGGACACAGAGCAACAAAATTTGGGAAAAGCATGTCTTTTTCTTGATAGATATTTTTATCATGTAGTTTTACTTTAGTTCATACAAGGGCAAGCATGAAAATGTTTCCATGCTGACAACTGCCTCATTCAGCACCCTTACAAGCAGCTCCCAACAAATCACAGTCTTCAAAGGCACATTGTTTTGTTTGTTCTCATTGTAGCAGATGTTTTATATCATGTACTTCAACGAACTAATTCATCTGCAGAGCACTGCCTACTCTGGCTGGTGTGCATCCAGCTGTGGAAATAGCTCAAGTGTCATCTGCGGCCACTTTCATTCCATTCTTCTGATCTCACAGGATCTCAGTGACCGCATCCAAGTCCATAAAAAACAAACAGACCTGAGAACATCCTTTTAAAAAAATTTCCAGTGGAGGCGTAATGCTACTCCAGGCAGGAAGCCTTTCTGGAAAGAATGTAACTGATGCTGAAGGAAGATTCATTCAGCTCTGGAAGTCTCCTCCAAAACATGCTGCTTTTACCCTATGAACTGCCTAGTCAATATTAAGAGGTACTGGAGCAGTATCATATGTGATTTTGATGGAACTGAGAGCTTTTGACTAATCCAGTGCCACATTAATTAGCCCAAGCATCAGGCAATCAATCACCACTTCTCTAAAAGTACCCAGCTCCCATTAGAAGCTGCAAATACTGTGAGGCTAGTTCATCTCAAGACACTTTCACATATTGTGGGTCTACTACAATATATTTCTGAAGCAGAAACAAAATCAATCTGAATTGCTCTGAATTGGAAGTATATCCCATTAATAGCTGTGCACCAAGATTAAAATGTATTAGTAGATAAAAAATAGTCTGTCTGTAAGAAGTCAATTACCGCTTTCCTAAAAGTGACCAAATAAAACATCCAACGCTAAAAAAGAATAGGCTTTCTGAAAACTCTTAAAATCAGCTAGGATCACATAATCACAAGTTAAAACATGCCTGGGATGGTGCAACTATTCCTTGATTGCTTCCTTAGAAGAAGGAACAAGTTGCCTTCTGAGTTTGAGAAGTTGACTGCAGTTTCCTACAGGAAATAAGTAGTTCCTGATAAGATGCTGATCACACGCTTCAATATCAGATCCACTGGGTTTGCTAATTATTTTCAAACCACTTAGTCAAGTCACCCATTAAGAGGAAATTAGTCAATTGCAGATCTACTGAACTGAGAAATGAGGTGACCAAAACTTCCTGTGGAGCTTGAATTATCCACCTGTATAAGAGGACTCACAATATATCAAACTAACTAGTTAATTTTGGTTTTGTGAAGCAGCTATGGCTATATTTAATTAGACAACTTAGCAGGATTTTTAATATTGTACAACAGGTATTATTAGAATATTTCAGAAAATTTCAGAAGCCTTTGAAAACCTTCTGGAAAATTAGAGCCTTAGATCAACCAGCCTTATATCAATTCAGATGCATCAGAACTGATTCATCACTTTCAGAAACCTGCATTCCAAATCCCTTCACTCTGCAAAGAAAATTTTAAAACTTGATGGCAACTGTTCTATATTTTAGAGATAGTGACCCATCTTTTCACCTCTGATCAGACATATTTGCTATAAACTTGCTATTTGGGTATACCTACAGGTCAGCTGCTTCAAGGTCTAAGCAGATCACCGCAGGCGGCCTTAAACAGCTCGCTGCTGCTCATGACATTTACTGTAGTTCCTAAGGTGGAGGTCAGCGAAGTGGACCTGGTCACAGTGAAGCTAAACAACTTCACAATAGTGTTCACTGACTTCACAGCAACTAATTAACTGATGATACCTAGGGTGAAAATGGATGCTTGACTGAAGACTCTCTTGGGATTTTAAATATTTGACTGCCACACATTCAAAGCTTGCACTGATACTGCTGTTGCCTAGCTTGCTTGGCTTACACTTCCACTTTGGAGCATGTCATAACGATAGATAGTGTTCTTAGAAATAGTGAAAATGCTTCTCAGAGGGAAACCACCACATTTGAGCAAAACTATTGTCCTTTAACACATATAACATACAAAAGCAATGCCTGTGATGCGCCTATGATTTATTTTGAGTTTTGGAATTATTAAATTCAAAGATTTCTGCAACTTGTATTCCACAAGAATTTTACCAGCACAAAAGAGTTAACATAGTCTTTTCCTCTGTGAGAAGAAGAATAAATATGGCATAATACCCAGGTACATATTGTCCCAGCTTGGCCAGAAAGATGAAAGGAAAGAGCAAGGCACTGTCTCATACTTCATTTGACACAATAGCAGTCATGGCATGCTCCTACTTACTCCTTTAGCTGTCTATTGAACAAAATGATGAAAAGAGACTCAGAGAGGGTTGAAACACATTGCATATTGGAAAGGCAAGCAGATACCTTCACAAATAGGTCATAGTTAATAACCATAGCCCACATTCTCTGTAAGAGATTCACTGGAAGTGAATCCAGGAAGAATGACAAATCAACTCAGCTGACCATCCAGTCCCCATGTCAGGATGTTATCTTAGATTATAGTACTTGAAACTCCTCAAGTTCTATTCCAAAACAATAAGCTTACCTAGCTTACAGCACTAAAACCTCCAATATTTTGTTCTGACTAGATGGCAGTTGCATACATTGATCTGTTTATATTATCCCTGGGGAAACATCCGTGGTTACTATCCACCAAAGTGCATCATCTGTACAGTCCCAGCAAAAGGTTTCTCAGTATTATAGCCAAAACTGAACTTCATCACCCAAGGATAAATGGTCTGGCTTTGTCACCTTGGAAAGCAGAAGCAAAACAAAGGAAAGAGCAAAAATAGCATGGAGGTCCTAAGAGCTACTCCAGGAAAGTCACACATTCCTTTACCAGGAACTCTGGCAGATACTGAAGGTATGTTTGCTGATTTGAGTCCAAATCTGAGCACTGGGCCCAAGCTCTCTCTTGGCAGCTGCAGCAGTACCATGACTATATTTCAAAGACCATTTTCCTTCCATTACCCTGCTATAAGCAACTGCCTAAAATTGTTACCTCACATTAAAACCAGCATGCTCAAGGTGTTCAACACCTGTGAAGATTCAGGCTGAAATGTTGTTAAGACTAGATATCAAGTCGAGGTTGAAGACATGAACTGAATGTTACTGTCTGTAGAAGGCAGCATGAAACCAGAGGAACTGCACAGGACTTTCCCTTCTTGTTATTCTTGTGCCATTCCTGGGGGAAGATGTGGCCTGTCACAGCTTTAGCTGTCATGATGAGTGGCTTTGCTTGCTGAACTTGGAGCAGGAGTTAGCAAGAGAGCTCATACAGCTTTGCTAGTTCCACAGACAAGAATCAGGGAGAAAGAGCGTGGCATCTGCCTGTCTATCAGAAATACTCAAACTGCTCCTGACAAATGTCCACCCCCTCCTCTCCCTGAAGTAAGACTTGTGACAAGCACTATGAAACGCTCATTGCATCAAACACTTCATCCTCATTTAAAATAAGTAAACCTAGGGAAGAAATGTCAGTGATACAGTGCATACAACCACACTTTCATAAAACCACTGCTGGTGCTCCTGGCCCACTGCAATCCAGGGTAAGCCAGGAGCAGTTGCAGCAGTGTGCATGGAGCACCTTCACAATGGCAGGTCTCTCCACCTACCTGCCAACAGAAAATACGCCTCTAGCCTCAGTCCTGTCAGATGTGGGACATCTGTGAATGTGACGCCCACTCTCTTGGCTAGAGGCAGGCAATAGACCAGTAATTTCCAAAGCTGGAAGCAGGGTTTTTTTATTGATCGTGCTAAAGAGGAAGGCTATCAAGCTGGGAGCTGACACAGCCTCACATCCTGTGTGGATTGGGCAAAGAGGGGGTGCATAATGATTTACAGATTGCCGTACTGAAGAAGTACAAAAGGCTGTTTGAAAGCAGGCTGCTTGCTATGTGAATCATATGCAACCCTCTTGTCCCACCATGAAGATCAGTAGCAGGGTGTCAACCCTGTGACCTTCAGCTTGGAGCTTAAGAAATCATCCAAGTTATTCTGGACCAAGCCCTGGATGAAGACTCAGCACATGTTTTTTCTCCGTGAGTTACACAGATTTCTAGGAGGCATAAGTAGACATCTGACAGCGAGGAATCCAATTGTCTTCCTGCTTTGAGAAGTGCATGCGTGGTTTGCAGTGCATAGAGAAAAGTAACTTCCAACTCAATTTCACTCTCTCAAACACACAGTCGTGAAGTGTTACACCTGGGATTTGGGATGGATGTTAGATACAGGGGCTCTCCTGGACAACAAGGTTACAAAACTTCCCAGGAAACTAATTGAAAAGGAATGGAGTGAGAATGCTCTTCAGCAGACGTCCTTTAGTAAGGTTCGCTCAATGCTGTAGTCAGTAACAAAAAATAATAAATTTAATTTACATCACAGTTAAAAGAGGTGAAATTTCAACCCCTAATTTCTACCTTATTTTTAACACTAGGCCATCTGATAAGGAAACCTACCCTGCTGGAAATGCATCATTCTTTGGCAGGTACTCAAAAAATAACCATTCAGTGGGTTCACTAAATAACAACTTGGCACTCCTTCAAAATTCTTCAGACTCTGTTCATCCATCACTGTTACGCAACCCATTATTTTTCAATCCACTATGAAACAAAGAATGTTAAGTGTTTATATTATTATAGTACAGTATTTGGTTCTGCAGTCATGCAAGAAAGAGGTTGAAAGCATTCTCTCAACATTGTTGCAGATACCAATTCATAACAAGATGCTTTATGGCACACACTGTTGAATGCATGGACCTAGACTGGATTTATTCCCAGTTTACACCAGTTTGAGAGGAAAACAAGGCCCCAAAGTTACAACATGAAAATTCTAATTAAGCAACCTCTCCAGTTGACTTCAGAGTGACTGAAATCAGTTTAGGAAAGATATATATGATTTGATCTAGATTTCCCTCTTAGGTCAATATTACATTCTTTATAAAGACATAACTGAAAAGAAAGCTTTTTATCTAAGAGTAAAAGACGAATGGCAAATACTGTTAGACCTGACTACATTCAATAATAAGCTATTACTCATGATACATTGGATGTTTCTGACTTCCAGGATGTCACATCAGAGTGTACATTTATACATTGATATAAAAAAAACCTGTTAGCACTCTCTGTAAAAATAATTTAAAAATAATTATGTTATTAAAATGCTTAATCAGTTACAGTCAAGGAGGTGTTAATTAGTCAGCCACTTACTCAGATACCTCAATAAGTATATCAGGAATGAACATAGAAGGTAAAAAAAACAAACAACAAAAACAATCCCCCAAAAAAGCAACAGCTAGAGGCCAGAAGTAAGATTTGCTAAAAGTCCATCTGAGACTCTGCAAATGATATTCAAATACCTAAACAAAGTTTTCTCACACAGATAAATGAAAAACAAGGACAAAACCCAGAGATGAGCTTCCCATGCTGTGAGGATGTGGTACATATTAAACATACTTCAGAAGTAGCCCCAACAGAGTAAGGACACTACCACAATTTCCCATATGAGCCATCAGATAGCAGACATAGCTTCCTGAGAATTACAGTTTGGGCAGAGGAACAAAGTCAAAGAAGATGAAAAACACATAGAAGTCACTAAACTCAAAGTGTGGTTTCAAATGAAATGAAGAACCAGAGTGAATCATCTCTACTGCAGAACGATGGAATAGCTGGTACATTTAAACACAGGTCCAGTGGCCACAACTAAAGGATATTAATAAAGACAGAACACAGATAAACCAAAATCAGAGCTAGCTAACCTGATCTTTTAAAATAAAATGATCTCTTTTTCTAGACAAAGGACATGCAGCAGACCTAAGCTCTCTGAAAGCCAATACAGTATTTCAGGCAGTCCTATGACAGAAATTACTACACTTTGGGGATCATAAAGAATTAACTAAAGATGAAATGACAACAGGTTGTGCTAAAAGACAAGCTTTAGTACTTCAGTGGGAGGTTGCTAAAATCTCCATAAGGACTGTTATCATTCAGTATTTTTAATACTGCCCTTGAATAATAAGGTTGGGGAAAATTACAAAGTTGTAAGGCAAATTCAGAAATGTGATTGAACTACCATACGGGAAGCACTAGATTAAACAAAGAGAGGTTCAAACTTATGAAGATAATTAGGCTAAAATGTATGGCCTCCTTTATGTAACGTAGCAGCATTTGTTGGAAACCTGGAAGAAGGAGAAAACCTAAGTATACCAGTGTATAACAGGATGACTGCATTTCCATGTGCACAAGAGAAGAAATGTTATTTTACAATGTAGCAAAACACTCTCGGGAAAGAAAAGGAAGTATTAATGCTACTGTACAAAATGCTGGAATACTGTAAACATCGGCTCTCCCATAAAACTAATTCAAAGTTGAACAGATCTAAAGAAGGGTCACTACTGTTTCAGCCAGAGGTACAAAATCCTTAGGTTACTGCAAATGTATAGTGATGTTGACATAGTTAGCCTAGAAAATGAAGATGCAGGTGTTGTGGGGTTTTGGTAGTGGGAGAGGGGGCTACTGGTATGGCTCCTGTTAGAAGCTTGGAGAGGCTCCCCAAGTTTGAAGTTCGACTCACCTCTGACCAAGGCAGAGACACTCAGCACCTCTGTGATAACATTCTTAAGTGGTGGGGGGGAAAGTGTTGAGGGAATTCTTTTGTTCTGGGAGTCCTTTTCCTTGAAAAGGAGCGAGGCATGAGAGAGACAACCATGTGGACACTGAGGTCAGTGATGAAGGAGGCACGCAGGAGCAGCCATTTCCCTTTAGGCCCTTGGTGAGACGGCAGGCTGAGTCCTTGCAGCCCTTAGAGATCAACAGTGGAGCAGAATCACCCCTGCAGCCTGCGAAGGATGCCATGCCAAAGTGAGGGACTGATCATGAAGAAAGCCATGACACTGACGAAGGTCTGTGCTGGAGTGATTCGTCACTGGGAGAACTGCAGCCATGGAAGAGACCTATGCTAACAGAAGTTCATGAAGACTGTCTCCTGTGGGAGGGATGCCACATTACTGCAGAGAACGACTGTGAGGAGTTGGATTTCTCACTGTCCTATTCTGAACCAGTTGGTAAATTGGTGGTGGTTCTCTTTAAATTAAATTGATTTTGTTTCCCCAAGTTGAGCCTGTCTTTTGTCTACGACCATAATTGATGAGTAAGCCCTCCCTCTCTTTGTCTCGAGCCTTTTGTTGTATTTTTTCCTCCCCATCCCACTGGAAGGGAGCAGGAGTGAGCAAGTGGCTGTGTGGTGCTTTGGGCTTAAACCATGACAGCAGCTAAGATTTTTGTCTATAAATTGATGTAGTGAACATCCAGAAGGGAGAAGAGTTACTGAAGGTCAGGAGGAATGTTTGACCAAGAAAAGATGGGTGTAAAATGAATACGAGTACCTTTAGGCTGGAAATCAAAAATGCAGTGCTAAGCCACAGAGCAAAGGTATTCTGAAACAAGCCTTCTGATAGGATTATCAACAGGCAAAAAAAAAAAAAAATCAAACTGTTTAATCAGGTTTTGGAAGGGATTATGCACTGTATTTCCTATATACAGCAGAATCTTGAGTCTTATAAATTGGTCACTAAGTCCTTAGAGTACATTATTACAATTTTTATACAACTCCTGCATGAGATGAATTATTATGTAATATACACATTAGCTATTATGTACATTGGTCCTTGAATACACTTGCATAACGTAATGGTAATTTATGGAAGTGCTTCTGTTCTAAGGATTAAGAAGATGCCAGAGTCTCCTTCATCAACTTATTGCTGCAGGCATGATTTTGTTCTCATTCTCACTGTTTCACACCTATGTGATTCAATTTTCTTAAGCAAAGTTAACTCCTGATTTATACTAGTAAAAATCAGATCCAATATTTCCCTTTGTAGCTACGACAGGCTTATTTTAACAGGATAGTCTTAAACATTAATAGTGTCATTGTAAGGCTGTTTAGAGGCATCAGTCGAGATAGGCCCTTCTTCCACCAGACTTTGCACAAACACCTAGTAAAAGCTATTTAATGGTATGACAGTTTTATATTTTAAATAGACAGGATAAAAAAAAAAAGGACAAATAAGAAACTGAGGCTGAGAAGAAAGGTATTTTCTCCAAGGTCACATAACAGATGAGGAGCAAAAGAAAAAGCATCTGTCACTAAGTGCTCTAAGCCTATGTGAATCCTTTGAAACCAGTGTAAGGAAAGGCAGGCTCAGGTCAAAAAGGAGATCTGGCAAGGATGAATATAGCTGTATATTAAATTTATAACTGAACAAGTATTCAGGATTTCCATTTGGAGTTTGCTTCCAATAACAGTTGAATCCGGAGGGACAAAACCGCATATGAATATCATATTTTAAAAAATCACAATACAATAATTAACTTTACAGTTTATATCTTGATACTTATATAACTCCCTTCCTATTCAGTTATATACAAAAGGACAACTTGTCAATTGTCTAAAATCTGTCTTGATCCTTCATTAGCAGGAATTCACATTTATAACTTTGACAGGTTGTGTCAGTCTTTGTAATTCTTACTTTGGAGACTTCACCGTTACAGTGCTGCCCTGTTTAACAGCTATTCCTCAATAATGATTTTCTGGGTTCACAGGGCTCTGCCTTTCTCCAAAGTTGCCCAGTGCCTCACCTGTAGCAGAAATGCTGAATTCTCACTCTGCAGGAATGGCGTTTGGGAAGCTGAAAGGAACCTGGTTTCCTTTCTGCTGGAGAACAGTCTTGCAGGAACACCCTCTGTCCTTAATTGCACTATGGAAACAAGAACCACATCTCCATCATGGGGAAGGGACCCACCACTGTGTGCAGCATGCATCCACAGTGGATCATTCTCAGCCTTGTCACCAACTAGAGTGAAAGCTCTTAGAGCACAGAGTTTATTCAAAGCACTTTGCTGCCTTTAGCAGACGAAAACCTTTGCCTTTCTGTTGCACCCTCACAGAATTTGCACGTTTGGCAACTGCACTATATGACCATCTGTGCTGCAAGTGGGCTTGTGTCCTGCTTACTACATGCATATCGTCTGATTTGACTAAGCACAGCAGAGCTCTTATTGCAGAGGCTGGATAATATTAGCATCAACTGCAAAACAACGAACATTACCAGAGGGGAAAAAACCCAACCAAACAACAAAACAAAAACAAACAGTCCACAATGGAGGATAATTTTGAGAGGGCTGTAATATACATGTCACACGCCTCTCTAGTTCACAGTACACATATGTATGTGTAACCATAATGAAATATACATGGTAAAATATTTGCTGGTGAGCTGAACTGAGAAATTATCTGACATTTATAACACATGCTTAGCCTATTCACCACTCAGCTGAGCCCATTACTTTCTGCACACTCATTAATCTAACTCTTTGCCTATAATTAATACTATGTGCTTGTGCAGTCCATCTCCACCACTTGGACAATAAATAACTTTACCAGTGCTCTACAAATGAAGCATTTTTACTCAAAGTGGCGAACATGACATATGAACCCTACAGTTAGTGTTCAGGTATTTGATATGCAGCAAATTTAAAACTTGATAGAAATACAAATCTACATGTAACCAGGGACATTACATATATTACATGAAATAAAGTACTAGTGATTTTCAGTCTCGGTTGATGTACATGAAGTTGGAAAAGTTATAACAGATTGGAGGCTTTGTACAAAACTAGAGATTGATTTTTTGAAAATGAACCACATTCTTCCACAGAAGGTACTCTAATGTCTATTGATTAATAACTATCTTTTTAAAAAAATAGCCCACTTTGATAAAAATTACTGCTTTTAAACAGCTGTTGTGTTAAGACTTTTCTTGAAAACCCTCTTGACAATGAGGGTTGATGATTAGGGTTGCATCTTTCCTGTTAAAAAGAAATCAATATTCCATAACCTCAACCAGAATTTCCTGGCTTCAAAATCTCTGAGGTACCTGTCAAATTTACTGTCAGCCTTCTTCTTTTCCAAATACCCTTTCCATTTACACTTATAGATTTGTATGAAATATATATATGCTTTTTTCCACTAATGTAAATGTCTTTAAAAAAATCTTAGACTGATGGTTTATCTATTTCATATTCACACTATCTGTAGAATATTTGAAAGAAGAGAAAATTCTACTAGAGCTCTTAAGTCTTTTTAGGGTAAACCAGCAAAGCACAAGTTCCTCAAATGCAAGGGCTTGTCAACTGGAAATGCTTGTGGTTCTCCTGTCCATGTTTTCTAAATGAATCCATATGTGGCATGTCTTGCTGACATAAAAAAAAATGTCCAGTTTCACTAGGGGGCTCTAGCAGAGTGTCAAAAAGGGTTGGAAATCTAATTTGGATATATCTTTTCCTGTCATTCATAGTAATTCGTATTAAATTCTACAACAGCAGAGCAAATTACTGCAGTAATACTTTGATATGATTACAGAGGAGATGCATAATCAAATGTACAAACTTCTGCACTCGAGCACAAGATGTAACTTGGGTGAATTGTTTACATCTATTTCCTTTTAGAGGCACGAGCTGGTTGAGCTTTGGTGCTGCTTTTCTGTCCTGGGTACTCTCCTCAATACAACAGCACGCTGTCACTACAGAGGGTCAAGTAAGCCTGTGCTCAGCTGAGTCTTAGATTACCCATTCAGTAGTACGGAGACAACATCTATATACAGTGAATGTTGGGTGAGAGGCCACAGAAATGACCTCATGCAAGCCTGCCTGTCCCAAAGGAACACTGCCAATTACTATCTTGATTATCAGAGTTATAGAATTGGCAGTCCTTGATTTTCTGCCTCGGGAAACACTGGAATAAAATCGTTCAGCAGAAGTTTGGCATTGGTATTTGGTTAGTTATAACAACCTCTAAACTCTTTAGCCTTGAAAGTTCAAGTAAGTTCATGCACAAAGGCTCTCTTTAAAATACAAAGCTAAAAGTTAAAAGACAGGCTGGAGATTCCAATTTCTAAGGATTATTTCCTGTCTACTTTTCAAACCAACTAACTGAACTCACATTTCATCTTGGAGGCAGAGGATATACTTTGTTCCTTTATACTCAAACATGCAAATGCAAGATGGACTCCCAGCTCTATATGCTGGAAAGGTAGAGCACAAACAGGAGGTAGAGAAAGCTGTCTTGGGAGAGGGACACTGAACGGAGCACAAGGAACTTCTTTGTTTGAGAGCACAGGAATCAAAACAATGAAACTGCTGTGGTATTTTGGGTATTATCCAAAACAACAGAGTTGCTAGTGAGAAAATGAAAAGTGATATATTTCAGTTGGACAGTTTGTACTTTTTATGCTACATTCACGCACAACAATCAAAAGGCAAGAATCTGGAGTCCTTACTCAGCCTTGCTTCTCACCAAAGTAGAGGTTTTACACTGCTTATGAAATAAGAAACATTCTTGTTGTTGCTTTTAAAGACAGATAGATTACATTCAGCCCTGGACCAGAGGAAGGAAGACAGAAAAAAAAAATAATAAGGGCATTTGTTAAGACATTGACCTTTCTAAAATGGCTATAAGAGCTTGAGATATGTCCAGAAGAGAAGTTGTACCCAACACACTATCAGTAGCAGCTTTTTCCATATGCTGTTCTGCTTGCGCCCTTCATGCTGCCAATGGCATATTGCTCCTGTTACGCAGAAAATATTCCAGACTGCTGAGAATATCTATCTGTGCATACCCAGTAATTACTTATGGTCACAGTTTTACTAAAAAAAATCTGCTTTTAAAAGAGGAAGAGTACATGTATTATTTGTCTATAGATTTGACTGAAGTTTTACCCAATTGTCATTGTTAATAAAAATGAAGACTATATATATGTGAATTGACTTTAAACAACATGTTTTTTCAAAGTTTTCCCTGAACCATCAGACAGCCTTCAGGTACTACAGGAAAAGCACACTAATATGGCAAATGTTCTAAATCTCCAGAATAATTGCTATCTCTTTTATGTTTTGATTCTGTCATCACTATCCATCTCTATTTATCCTAAGGCAGTAATGAAATACAAGATTGGTTTCAAGTAGGGACGAGTGAGCACTGTTAACTAAACTCTGATCAGACTGCCATCAGTACATTCAATGTTATGCCAATAAAAATCCAAATACACACTGCCATAAGTCTTCTGGGGCTTGTCTTCCATTACAGCTGGTGAGAGGAACCAGGGTACATGGCAAAGCAACAGAGCTGGCAAACTTGATGCATTCTTACTTGAACGCTGTTCAGTCAATATGGTCAAAAACTGGTGAAGATTCCATTTACAAGGATTACATTTTTCAAAAGCATCCAAATCACACATGAGCCTCAAGGTAAATTTTTTGTCATGTTCACATGATTCAGGAACCCTGTTTTCCAAAACCCTGAAGGTTGCACAAGCATAAAGATGTGAGAGGTTTTCACATGTGACCCTACTATGCCAGTAAAAGAATATTTTTAATATATTTATTCTGAAAATAGTAATGCTACCTTAACCTATTTGACATTAATTTTCTATTGCTTTTAGTATAAAGCTAGCAAATATCACTCATAACAAAAAATAAAAACCCTTTTAAAATTGTATTTGCAGTTGCTTATTGGCAAATACCTATGATACCAAGGTTAAAAGTTACAGGAAAAATCATGAGTAAATTTTATCTGCAGAGTCCTTGACTGCCAATGTTACTTTCTCCCATCAGGTAAAAGATTTCTGACTGCTTTTTTCTTCTCATAGAATGTCATTTTGCTTGTTATCTGCTTTTAAGGAGATCACAAAATCAAGAAGACAAAGTTAGGGAATGGAAAGCAATAGACACAACTATTTTCCAGTTAATATATTGAAGTTAGCATTATTTGTTAGGGTCAGAGGTTCATCTGGTTGTAGTGAAAAGCTAGAAGAAACGGAAGATACAATCTTTTACTGTAGTGTTGGGTGTTTTTTTTATAAATCCACCAACTAAATGGATATGGAATGCACACATTAGGAAAATATGGCTGAAATCAAAATATAAAGGGAAATAAATAAGCAACATGTCTGGCAGGCCAATGATCTGCAGAGGATGTCTCTGAAGAAAGAGCATGGTATTTAAAAGAGAGGGCAGGCTAGTGGCAAAGGAGAAAAATGGACAAGCAGAGAAGAGGCAGACACACACAGGGTGGTAGTGCTGTGTGGCACAGCCTGGAAGAAAACTGTCTTGTCTGTGTGCAGCATGCTGAATGGAAAACCTCCTGTCTCCTCTACAGCACAGTCCTGCCTATTTTTCTGTCATGAGGGACACTACACAGTGTTAAATTATACATAAATATCAAGTACGACTTTCTGTAGGAAATGAAAAGTTAATCATCCAGTAACATGATACAGTGGATACTTAGAATCAAAACAAAGAATTAAACACCAGCATTTGAGTAATTCAAACTGTGCTTTCTATATGAGTTCATCTCTACTCAAAAAGAATAATAGAGGCTTAGTAAAATGTTTTCCTTCCTGGGGCAATGAGAACGTAATGTTTATCTGTACTGGTTTCCAGCGGGACATCACAAACCACAATCAGTCATCTCATAAAATAGTATGAAGTAAACTGGTGGCAATTTAGATAATAAAATCTAAGTTACAAGAAGAAACAAAAAGCTAACCAAATTATAAAGTTACCAGTTTCATCAACTCGGAGGGTAATCAAAACTCATGTCTTAAATTCTGCCAAATTTATTGTAACCTTTCCTTCAACTTTTTCTTTTTTTTAAGCTATAGAGGTATCTAGAACAGAGTCTTTAGCTAGGTGTGAAACTACAGCAAACTTACAACAGAGATAGATTCTTATTTTCTTTTAAAACAGGCCATTAATTCTGATGCCTCTTGAGTCCTGTGTAGTGATTCTCTGACAACTTTTCAGACATTTCTAATAAAGAATTCATCCATGAATGAAACCCAGGGAATGGTAGTTCTGCCTTTTTGCTTTTATACTTCTTCAGTACTAAATGCCTCATGTTCATTTATTTAAGAACATAATCTTGGGAAACACATGGGAAAAATCTTTCAGTGAAGAGACTGGGATTGCTACAGATGAGACAGGTAGGTAACCCACAATGGCAATGACATTGAAACTGAAACCTTATACCACTTATACACTGTCCCTCTGCATTTCCACCTACAAGCACACATTCTTGCATTGACACAACTCTCTGGCTGGCAATGAACAGAAATTTAACTTGGTATATTGAGGGAGATACTCAGTATAGAAGTTATTTTTATCTTCACAGCACTTTACCAAGGGGTAACTACATCCAATTACCACACCAAAATACCTCTGCAGAAAAACATTTTGTTGAACATTGTCAAATAAAACTCAAACACCTACATACAAAAATACTAGGACTGATTTTCCTTTTAGAAAGGGAGTCTTTCTGCAAGGATCAGAGATCCTTTAGCTTCTAGGATTTCTTGTGGTCTGTAATTAAATCCAAATATCAGAATACAGGACCAATTTTAACTCTGAGTTTACTCGATACAGCTCATCACCCTACAAGGAGCACAGCAGTAGCTTTAATCCATTAAGATGGAAATTTCCACCAGGGTCTGGAGAGAGGCACAGCACTGCAGCGACTGGAAATAGGTGTGGGTGGTTAGGCACTGGCACAGGTTGCCCAGAGAGGTTGTGGATGCCCCATCCCTGGCAGTGTTCAAGGCCAGGCTGGATGTGGCCCTGGGTGACCTGGTCTAGTGATTGGCATCCCTGCTCAGTGCGGGGAGGTTGGAACTAGATGATCTTTAGGGTCCCTTCCAACCTGGCCATTCTATGATTCTATGATTATGGCCATTGTCTGATGAGAAAAAACTAAAAAGAACTTGTCTCCAAAGAGCTGAGGGATGTAGAAGGAGGTTTCAAAGTGGGTTGAGAGTCCTGTGCTACTAAATGGATATGTAGTGTAATTATATCCACTCCGTTGTATAGCTAACTCCCACCAGAGTTTACTCTATTATGAAGCAAAAATATTTGAATGCACATGTGAATAACAAACAATCCTGAACTATACATCTTCATCTTACTTTTGTCCTTCTATAAATCAATGTACTGATACTTATGTGGATTATACATTTGAATTTTGATTAATGACAGTTAAATGGATCCATACCTCAGAAACTGTTCAAAGGTAGGAAACAAAACCAAACCAATCTGTACGTAGTAAGATTCAGTATATCATTAATATTTAGGCAAAGGGCATCAAAACTCTTCTGTGAGGTAAACGAAAAAATCACCTGCATTGCTTCTAATGAGTGTTGGCAGAAGTGTAAAGCAACTTTAAGCAGTAGTTGCAAGTTGATGAAACATGACAATTTAGTTGGTGGGGGAGGGGGAAGCTGACTGGTCAAAACATAAAGCAGATTCAGATTTGGCAGAGAGGATGTGTAAAGCTGTCCTTTACCCTTTTCCAGTACTTGAAATGCATTACTGCTGCACTGAGGATCTTTTAAGGTATATACAACTACAAAGGACTGTTTTGATGGCTAAGCATACAAGAGAGGGGTAATGTGTTGATCCTGGCAATTCAAAGTATGCAGGAATGCAGTTATCTTGCAGTCCCTGAAGCAAAGCTTCCGAAGCAACACTTTAGAGCTTGTTATTCTCTTACAGTCAATGCAGTTAGATAACATATCACCCATTCTACTCTCCCCTAAATCAAATGGTCCTCCTTAAAGAAGCAGAATCTTTACAGCAGTGGGCTCTTGTCAAAGGGAGGAGCTCGCTGCTCTTACATGACCTAGAACTTTAATGTAGCTGACAAGTAGCACCAGGCTACAATGTAAGCACTTTTAGCTGGATATAAGCAAGTTTCCACTTACTGTTGGTTGCATAACATATGGCGGATGAGGCATCCATGAAGTACTCTGGACCTGCATATCAAATATTTTTAATTAGCATAGAAAGGTTTAACACAGAACTCAAAGACTTACTTGAAAATATTTTTTTCTTTTAGAACTATGGAGCTAATTTTGGCAAAAT
Source organism: Bucco capensis (assembly GCA_013396975.1). Taxonomy (NCBI): domain Eukaryota; kingdom Metazoa; phylum Chordata; class Aves; order Piciformes; family Bucconidae; genus Bucco; species Bucco capensis. Next base: position 471,892 of record VWZO01013351.1, on the reverse strand, counting down.
ACTTAAGTCATGGAATCCAATGCAAAATACATTTATGCTTCTTAAAGTTACTGAAAAAGGAAAAACCTTTCAAATGTCATTTGATAATGTTTTCTACCAAAGTCAGAAGTCTGAACAATTGCAACACTTCTATGATACCCACTTTTATTTCATAAAGCAGTCTTCAATATTCCACACTGTCCTATTTTTTCATTGATATTGTTTGCTTTCATCGATCAATATAATCATGAACATGTCATCCAATTGACAGTGCAGGAGACATAAAATGTTCTAAGTTTATTTTCAAAACTATCTGTGTGAATTTTCGAATGTATAACATTTTCAGAGATCTCAGAATGATTTATTCATGTTTTCAGAAAGAACTGCAGATCTAATTCTGATTTTTTGAAGCTTATTCTAATTGAAAGCTTTCATGGCAAAGCTGGCTTAAAATGTTCCTGCCCCCTGGGATCAGCTCTTACCGTGGGCATCATGGGGTCTATTCCCACCAGAACTCGATAGGCATCACTGAAGTCTTTCTTGTTCTGCCTTGTGACTGATGCAACAGATTTCATGGTTATACCAATTTTACTAACAATTAAATACAGAGTGCTTGCACATTTGTGGTGGCACCTCTGAGCCATAACTCCCTCTTGTGATAAGCGTGAATGGTCCATATGCTATCATGACTCAGACTGAACACCAAGAATTGTGTACTTTTGCATCAGTCTGGGCACCATAACACATAGAAGTACATAAAAACCATAGCTGTTCTACAGCCAACAGTGGGCACCTCACTAGATATCTCCAGGCTTACAGAGATAGGCACATAGCATCTCAAGCTTAGCATGAGCTGGGATCAGTAGGAGAAAGCTACAAGGTCCCAGTTGTTCAGAAGCCCTGTAAATTTGGTCACGAAGTGGTGAAAACTAACTGTATGACTGCGTGCTTCAATGGTTGCTGAAGTTTATCAAAGTATATTTTTTGTTGAAAAGCAAGTTCAGTAAAACATCTTTAGAAACAAAATCAGTGCATAAAAACGCAAACACACCGATACTACAATTATTTCTGTTGCGAATCCCCACTAGTTAAAATATATCTGAGCTGCCACCACTTGCTGCTGTTCATTGCCCTCACTCTTGGACCCTTGCAGGTCCTCCTCTGTGCCAAGGCAAATGCCTTTGGACTTACACTGCAAACTATCTATGGAGAATGATATGGGTTGAAAAACAAACAACAAAAAGACTGGTTTTGGTGCACATGCATCAAACCATGAACTGATGCTATGGTTCAAGTCAGGATGGGAGAAGGGAGTGACTGTGAACTGTGTAGTAGTGACAGGAATAAGTGATGGCCTGAATAAAGAGGGAGGAGGTATGATTCTTAAGCCAGCTTTGCTACTGAGAAAAGTGCATGTGAGCTGCATTCGTATGTCTCTGGCACTGGCATTTCTTTGGTGTTGCCATTTACTAAAATGTACTGAATTTATCTCACCAAAACAACTTTTGTTGGCAAGTCTTATACAGCCATCCAAAATTAAGTAACACAGAAATCAAAGAAGATTAGAAGAATCATTTATCTTTGAAGATCAAGCTTAAAACACCATAACTGCATGCACAACCTCCCAGAATTACCTCTCAGCAGTAGCATACCACCTCAGAAAAACCCACACACAGCAAACCAACCCTAACATTAAGGACTGGAAGAGCACTGATGTTATAGGACTGAAATGGGAAAATGTACAGCCAATGACCAGCTTCAGAGTGAAGTGATACTGTTCCCAGAGAATGACTACTAATAAAACTATACAACCTGGTTTTGACTTCCATCTCAGAAAGCCAGAGCATGGCAATAATTTCCCAGGAGAGATCTGAGAGGGACATGCTGAAAACAAAAATTCTGAACAACAAAACGTGTGGGAGACTAAAGAAGGATACAAGGACAGTTATCCTCAAGTAACTTGCTTTGTCAGGGATTGTCAGATAAAAATGAGCACTTCTAAAGGATGCTGTTACTGAAGCAAATACAGCTGAAGTCAAAAGGTCAAAATATGATGTAGTCAACATAAATAATAAAAAATGTATTTTAAAAAAACTTTTGGCTAATGAAAGGGAGCCAAAATGACAAAACATTTCAATAACACTGATAAGCTTCTGCTGTTGTCAGCCAGAAATGAAGCAAAATACTGTTTACTAGAAAAGTTGACCAAAATAAAAAATTATGGTAGCTTTCATTGCTAGTGTAAAGAATGCAGGAAACACCTAAAACCCTCCATCAAATGTTACCTCAATACTACTATAAAGACTTTTGTTTAAAGTGTGATTCAAGAGTGCAAGCACACAAAATTTTCTGGGGTATATACTCCGCCTTCATTCACATCCAACACATAATCAACTGGGAAACACAGTAGCCAAGCACAAATCTGACATACCTGATATGTAGAGACAGGGGAAGCAGCAATGAATGGTGTGATTGATGTCTGTGGAATCATGCGGTTTGTTGGAATACTGTACGGTGAGGAATAAAATCTGCAAAGAACAAAAGCGAGATTTTTTTGAACCTTTCAACTGCTAAAGCTCTGACTAACTAATTCACTGCCTCCTGGGCAAAGACAGAAAGAGTCTACACAGGTAATAATGTCCATCTATTTCCAAAACCACAATAAAGATGTGATGGCTCCACTGAACAGATCTTGAAAATGGAAAGGAGGAGGAATATTTACACAAAGCTTGTTTTTTCACTTCAACTTGCACAAATACAGACCTTCACAATACCAGAAATAAATAACTGAAATGCAAAGACAGCTGATTTTCTACAGTGCTAGCTAGTGAAAGGAAATTTGTTACACAATATTGAAGACAGTATTACTGATTTCATTTTCACATGCAGTACTGTTTTCTTTTCAGATCTGAATGCTTCAGTGCTGAGAATAGCACATTTCATATATATGCCTGAACTATTTTACTAAGGGATGGCTACAAAAACTGACTAAAATTTTCATATATTGTCATATTTTCATAGGCAGAGTGCAAAAGAAACCATGCTCTGGTGAAATGTATCAGGAATTATGAGCCTAAATGCCCCAGGCAGCATTGAAAAAGCTCAGACTTAGTTGTTTTTAATTCCACTGTTGCATGCCATGAACAAAAGTTGCACTGTCTCTTGGTTGGTAGTAATAAATGCTATTTTCCTTCACCTTCCCTGTGGGTTAATGATTATTGATAAAATTATCACTTGGAAAATATTGCTACTGGTGGATTGTCTAAGTACTTAATATGTGTGTGCTCATAAAGATTTTTGCATTTGCCCCTTTTCAGTTTTAACTGTAAACCACGAAAATAAAATTGCTTTAAAAAAGAATGTTGGTCATCTTAACAGCTGTCACAATGCTGATATTTTGGATTTAGAGAGAAACACTCCTGCACAGTGTTCTCTTGTCCAATTTAAACCTCAGGCAGATCCTTCTCATATAGTGTGCACCAATATTATGAGCAGCAGAAGATTTTCCACATAATGCTCTCTGTGTAACAGTGAAATGAATTACACTCCTTGTCTTTTTACATTTTTATCTCCCCATGCTGAAGCAATCAACAGTAGCTTTCCATGAGAGTCATGCAACAAAAAAACCATTACTGGTGTTTAAACAAGTGCTCTATTTCCTGATCGCCCTGGCATCCTGGATTTAGTACTAATCAGTCTAGTTCAGACTGGATGCATTAATTTCGGATGCAGGCTCAAATAACCACTGACTTCATCCAACCAACAGCCTCAGAAAAACAGGCTGCCGTCTTTGAAGGTTGGGTGGAAACATTCAAAGTTAAGAGGGGAGAGGGAGACAGAGAAGCAATCATTTGTTCTCTCTATTCCAAACAAGATTTTAAAATGCCAAAAGCAGCAGGTGGTGTCTGAGTGATTTTTTTGTTTAATAGAAATATATTGCTATTTTAGGAACATTTATCTGCCTACACAATGCTTGCAGAGAGACTATTTTAAAACTGTGCCTTTGCCCAATTTTATATATATCCTATTATGAGAACTTGGAGGCATTTTTGTCCCACTGCTTGTATGAAACATTAAGTTCATACAACACTGCAGAGGAAAGGATTTTTACAGCAGTAGCCAGGTTCATCTATGGTATTAGCATGATGTATACATCAGCTTAGTCCTGTTACAGGGATCGTCTCCCAAATAAAGCTTAACCAGAAATTACTTTGGCTATGCTGTTGCTATGTGGATGAATTAAGAAATGCTGTATGTGGCAAATGAAAACAGTCAATGGCAGACTGGCAGAAATTACAGGTAAAATGTATAATGTATAGAAATACATATAAACCTCTAAAAATGAAGGACAGTATAAAAACTCTTCTGAGAAAAAAATCCCACATTTTTGTTCATTCTGTTCTCATTCTGTCCATCAGCCTGGCACTGATGCTGTGCTCATTCTCCTACTGCATATGAACTGCTTGGACAAAGACAAGTGTAGGGGAGAAACAGCTTTCCATTTGGAAGCAATGCTGACTCTTCGGAATATATTCTCAAATAAATCCCAGTCAATACTACCAAATTTACAGAAGTCACGTGCTAAGCCAAGAACCTGACAGACAGCTAACCATTTCAGTTTCAGCTTAGAGATGCAGTTATGTGCATAGTACAAAAGGCTGTAGAATATACACTCTGGTAATGAGAAAAATGCAACCCTTCCAACACCCTTCCAATAACATTTATCTGTCACTGTTTGGAATGCTCCCAAATAAGCATCAAATAAAACATACTATCAGGATAGTTAGCTATATTGTGAAAAGTCATGCCCCAGAGCATCAAAGAAGAGCAAAGAAGGAAATCTGATACGGCAAATAACAATGTGAGAAAATTAAGTTCATACACTTAAATTTTAATAATAAATCAATTTTTAATAATCTGAGTCTGTGAGAGGTTGTAGGTCAAATATTTTGCAATCAGGAATCTCTTACACCAGGAGACAAAAGCTTATTTTCCTGCCACAGTGTCACTTATACCCAAAGTTATCTAAGGAAAGGATGCTGAGTACAGAGTTGCTCTTGCTGGGACAGGCTCAAGCAGAGCCCTCCCTGGGCATCGGATGCTCTGCCTACAGTGCTGGAGCCTTGAACTGCCCTGGCAGGGCCTGCTCACAAAGAGGGCTCAACACGCTCTCACCTGTGGGTCATGGAAGCATCTCCCCAGATTCCCTTTACATACAAATAGGCTAATGTCCTAATAAGTGACTGACATAAGTGACATGCTGGAGACCTAATGAAAGACAGAAGGAGCAAAAGTGCAAGAGTAGTCTGTTCCAGTATAAACTGTACAACAAGATCTGTAGCTGCTGACCTTGCCATATTAGATCTTAGGTTTTCCTTTTTTCTTTTCCTTTAGGGAGAGGTGCAATAAGATGGAAGATGCATGTTGTAAGTAAGTCCAAGGGAATACAGGATTCTCAGTAATCAGAGCATGTACATCAGAGTGGGAAGAGATATGAATTATACTGGCTTTGACTTATTTTAGATATATTCAATTATGCCTCCAAGTTTCCTGGCATTAAAATGTACTCTATCTGGTATTGTACTTTGAGAGCTGTAGGCTTTGTTGTAGTTGACCTGTGGGCTCTTAGGAGAACTCTCCAAAAGGCTCAGTTGCCTTTCCTGAAAATGCCGTTTGCACCCTTATATAGGCTTGTGCACTTTTTACAGACACAAACCAGTGTCCCTGCCCCTCAGCTGCAACAACAACGCTAGAAGCAAAAGCAGAGAAAGGCAGGCGGCTGGGGCAAGGCAAAAAAGACACTGCCCTTGTGTTAAAAATAGACCTTTCAAGCATGTCCAAATTCCATAAGCACAAAGAACACTCATCACTATTGTCCTAGTATTACAGCATCAGTGGTGACATAGTTACCATCAAGGGGGAGAAGGGAGATCAAATCAATTGAGGAGACCCCCAACCTGAGGCCCCTCCCCAAATTCCAGCCCCCTCCTCACCCTTGATGGTAACTATGTCACCACTGATGTAGCAGGAGGACTTCAGCAGCAGCCGGGACTCAGGAGGCTCAATCCTAGAACTCAGGAACTCTTGAAATGAGATGGAAGGCAGAAAAAGTAGAGTCCTATAGGAAGAGAGCTCGGCTGCTGATCTTCACAAGGCTCAGGGTGCTCAGTCTTCCAGGATTGAAGGCAGAACAGAGAGAATCCTGAGGAGTTGAGCTAGGCTTCTGATATTCACAGGACTCGGGTGCTCAACCAACCTTCTAGGCAGATAGTGAGCCCGCCCTCTCCTTATGTTAGTTAGCTGCTAATTAGCTTAATTAAGCACCGGTTTGCTTGGGTCTTAGGCCTCATGCAAGAGACCCCAAGACCCATAGAATCATAGAACAGTTACAGCTGGAAGAGATCTTGAAGATCATCGAGTCCAGCCTTTGTCCTAGTCCTGCCAACCTGCTAAATGATGCCCCTCGATGCAACATCCACCCGTCTCTTAAACACCTCCAGGGATGGTGACTCAACCACCTCCCTGGGCAGCCTGTTCCAATGGCTGACAACCCTTTCAGTAAAGAAATTCCTCCTAATATCTAACCTGAACCTCCTCTGGTGCAATTTACATCCATTTACCCTCGTCCTACCACTCTCCGCTAGGGAGAACAGACCAATCCCTGCCTCTCTACAACCTCCCTTCAGGTAGTTATAGAGAGCCTCATGGACTGAATATGATGTATATGGCATGGAATACCTTATTTTGACTCAAACTAGGACAACTATGAGTCAAAAAGATGTTTCTGGATGCTCTTGAAGAGAAGTTTATAAAGCGCTCAAAAGAAAATATTTTTGAGAGATGTTAAAAGGAAACTCATTCCCAGTACATCATCAGGCACACACAAGCAATGCTTTAAGAACTGTTTCTGTTGCTTAACAGACAAAGCACATACTCCTCTCCTACATCACCCCTCCCTCTGCATTAGGGGACTGTATTATCTGTAGCGTCTGGTCACCATTTTGCTGCCAAAAAATAGAAAAAAAATCCATATGGTTCCCATCCTATGGGGAAATGTGCAAGCTTCCACACAGAATGTGCACAAGAGCAAGATGCTATTTGCACTGCAATAAACACCATTTGCTCCTGCCTTGTGCCTGCAGGCAGTACTGAAAAAAGTTAGATTCATAAATAGTATCCTGGGGCTCACATAATGTAAGAGTATTACCAAGCATTATCAAGGCAGCAATTTTCTGTTGCAATAAGCCGCACAGTCAGATGTTTGAGATGAAAAAGACCTATCTGAATATTGAGCCCATTGGCCAGCAAATGCACAGTATAGTCCCCCAGATATCAGATATTAAACTGATACACTACATCACAATCTTATTCAAATGGCTAGGAGGACACAGGCCTCGGGAACATTTTAAATGAGCATTCTTACAGTGCAAGTACAAAAGCTTTATTTTGTTCTTTGTATGACTGCATTAAACCACTAAAACAATATTAATATCACAAATTGAAAAATCAATAGCATATTACAATAAGCACACTACTTCCTAAAATAAAACCTGAGTACCTTTGTAAATGCAATTCTGAAAAGGTTGATTATAAAACAAAAAAGGCACAGAGAGACCGGCAGGGGAAAAGAACTTATTTACTGAAGTGTGTGGTTACCACATCTTCAGTAATTCATGCTGCAATGCTATGGTACACTATGGGCCAGATTCTCCACTCCATTATACCGGTTTTATGCTGATGTAACTCCACTAGATGCTTAAATAGAGTTACATGGGCATAAAAACAATATAATGAAATGGAGAATCAAGCTTTACAATGTAATAGACTCAGAAGAAAATTTTCTATTCCTTTGTGGGGAAAAAAATCTTAGCTATTTTTAGTGAAAGCCTCTTACTTTTTTTTATTCCTGCTATAGATTTTCAAGGCAAATACGCAGTTACGCAGTAATAAAAGTGATAGTAGTACATCATGAGCAATGAGAATGCACCTTTTCATCTGGACAATATACAAGAATCCCGATTCTTCCCTAAGTTTTGGTTATGCCCCAATCCAAAACCTAATACAAGCCACGCTTCTTCAAGAACTGCGAATTTCAAATACCACCCCGTGATACCTGCAGGGACATGTCTTTAGTAGGCTTCCACCCTCCACATGATTTTGCGTGGATTTAGCAACTTACATGCATCAAAATGCATCTATCAACCCTATAAAGGATTCTAATAGATGTCACCATGTGTAGTCAATCTTTCTTTTTAAGCTTTTTTAGCAATTAATACCTCATCTGAATCTTCACCTTCACATTTCTCATCTCCAGTGTCAGTTCACTAAGCTCCACACTGGTGGGCAACCAAAGGACTGAGAGACTCGTGCTTATCACAGCACACCAACAAGTTCAACACCCACTTAAGCTAACTGCTGCATTGAACAGGCCTGCTATGAGCAAGTGGACTTTGTTTTACAGACCTTGGCTAACATTGCTCTGTGTAAACCTTAATGGCTTGGTCCACCTTGCTGCCAAAGTATTATCAAGCATTTATCCATTATTATCCAGCAATAATTACAGGGTGGTTATTGGCACACCATCAACACACCACCAACATCAACTCCAAGCAGCTTTCTGCTCACTCCTAGACTGTCCTCACTGTGAGTAAGAGCAATGTATCTGCAAACTGCCCCTTCACTGACAATTAAGTTAACCTGTTTTACTTTGTAGCCCTTAAGAGCCTTTCGCTCTGTTTAACCACAGCCACACACCTGCTATGATACCTATGTCTTGTGTCAGTGAGCAATAGATTGCATTTGCACATTTTACAAGCAAAGCATCGAGGTGCTCCCAGACTGATCCCATGAGCTGTTTTTTTATTGTACTTGCAAGTAAAGAGGCTTATGGAAAACAGTAAAAAATTATAACTGCAGCATATGTACAGACTATTAAGTGAATGCCTGGGGAGGTAAAAAGAAACTGTGTAACCAAAGGCTCAGACAGCATTTTAAAGATGTAGCCAAGGAAGAAAGAAGAGTTGTGTAATTTTTGGTAGAGAAATAGATTTTTTTCCCATAGTAAAAGCTCCTTCTTATGATATTGCATACAATCAAGATCTCACTATAAGAGCATTTTGAATGAGATGGTTTTGTTCTGATGAAATTGAAAATATTTTGACACTTTAGAAAGAAGAGCTATGTCAAAGCAGTAATTAATTGTCACTCTTAGAGAGATATCCAGTACTGTAGTTTATTTCATTCCTTACAAATAAAAGGACATTTAAAAAACTGCAGAGCTGCAATTCTCCATTAGGCACTATTTCTTTTCCTGATAATCAGTGACAGGATGTACAAACAATTGAGTGACCAGACCATCTGAGCAGCCTGAACATCCGAGAAAGATGGGTTCTCTTTGATACAAATAATGTCTGATTCTGAGATAACTTTCAGAATTTTTGTAAAAAAATAAATTATTCTTGAAGTAAAATTAGAGTTTCCAAAACATTTCTAGAACTGACATGCAGAAATTCATATAAAAGTCAGTTGTCTGACTCATCTTCACCTATATCAATATGTTCTCCTCTTCAGCTGGAAGAACGCAGATGGAAGTATGCATGGAATTTGATAATCAAACCAAACATCTCTCTCATCAAAGAGTGATTGTCAAAGAGTTCAGGGCCAAACCTCCTGCTTCTCTTCAAATTGTTGTTACCCTATCTGAAAGGACAGCTAGATTTCAAGGCTGTTTTTCTATCTCCTGAAATAACTGGAAATCTAATCATGTAGGTAAATAATACAGTGATGTAAGTTCTCTGCTAAATTTGAAAAAAGGTTGCAGTTCTTTGTCAGCAAATGGTCATTGGAAATGAAGATGAGTGTTGCTCAGAATTTTACCCCTAAATCCCATCTGCTTACACACTAATTTAAGGCTTTTTCCCTATTTGGCATTTCTATTCAGACAATGCCATGGAAACCAGCCAGCCTGTAGAGACAACCCCAGATGAAGTAATAGCTCTATTATCCAAAATATGCTGGAATCTTCAATGATTATTTTAACAAAAGCAAATTGAGTAAAGGGAAATTTTACTGGTTTCCACTTCATGACAGACAGAGATTAAAAAAAAAATCCACTAGCACTTGCCAGATAGAGATGGAAACTATTAGGAAAAATTACTTCCCATTCAAATGGATATTACAAACAAGAGGGCATAAAAACAAAAGGGAAACTAAAAGAAGAACTTGACAATATAGCATTACATGCTACAGACAAAATATGGCTGAGTGAATTTGTTTCTGAATAAGTTTCACCACAGAAAGAGAAAACAGAAGATGGCATTCAAAATAATTTTTAAAAAGCATAGGAAAACATGCATTCCTTACCCATTCTGGATAGCAGCTGTTGGATCATAAGTCAAAGCCATGCCAGCCTGCACATAGTAAGGGAAGAAAAACAGATTTTTACTACTACTGAAAAAAAAAGACATTAAACATATTCTTAGCCAATATGAATAAAAATGGAATGTTACTTAGATGGAAATCTTAAAGCTTGCATGGCTCAAGGCAGCACAGAAAGATTGGCTACCTCTCCTCCTTGAGAGATCTCTGAGAAACAGATCTGTTTGGTATGTTGGCTGTTATCTGTCCATAACATTTAGAGCATTTTGTGCAACATTTTGTTGTACCAGTATCAGTTAATAACCCTGCTGAGATCAATGCTTTTACATCCAAAGGCTCACTATAACAAGACAGGGCCACATTCTGCTGTTGCTTGTGAGACAGGTAGTTGGTAGATATTTTAAGGACAACTTTAAGAGAGCTTCTCAGGAAGGAGTCTCATCTTTCCTACAAAGACCACACCCTGTATGACCCCAGCTATCTACCATTTCTGTGGGCTGTCACTCATACTTACAGTTAATTTGTTACCGTGAGACAAGAAACAAAAAGTGAGCTGTGAAGCAGAAGAAACCAACCAAAATTAACAAACCAAAATAAACAAATAAACAAAAAAAGTGCTGGCATTTTTAAACAAGGCTTTAAAAATACTTCAGAGATCTGGAGAGTAAAAATAATTTGTTAATGGGCTACACAGAGCCTTTCAACTGTCATTCACCACCGAGCAGATGGTGACTTGTGTGAAAGGATTTGGCAGTGTCAAAACATCGTCCAGTTAACAACCATCACCACTGCCTCCATTAGCAGACATATTCACAGGTACCACAGGAAGGCCAGGGAGAGATCAGGGCTGATGACTGAATTTCCCGCTCCACCTTATGCTCCAAAATAGCAGTCTTGTCTTCCTTATTTTTTTCCCCGCTCCTCTTGTGAAATACTTGCCAACGTAAGACAGGACATGGGAAGATATCTCTCTTTGTGTGGAGCTAGAAGCAGACAGGAGAAGACCCCCATACTCAAGGTGCTCCTCTTCCTTTGGGAGCAGCTGAAAAATGGCCATGATACCATCCCACCTCAAGATACTGTATTTCTCTCTGCTAATCATGTAGACCATATGCTTGTTGCCTGAGATAGGAGACAGCAGCATTTGCTTCAAGGACAGGTGCTTTACCAAGCACTCTCCTGATGGGAGCTTTTAATGCCCCTGGATCCATCCACCAAGGTAGTTTTGAATAATGGCATCTGCCCCCTTCCAGATGGCTGCTCAGACAGGTCAGAAAAGCATTTGGGCTTGGCTGGCTCCCATGCAAGCAGGTGAGCAGCCAGGGTAAATGCTCTGCTGTTAAGCAGGCAGAGTGCAGGCTGCACTCCTGGAAAAACCAGGTTAGCCTGGCAGCTGCACATTGGTCTAAGAGGAGACAGTCCAAGTTTTCAGAGACTAAAAATAATTTCTGATTTGAAAGGGTAGGCTTCACACTACCTTATATAGCAAAAAAAAAAATAAATATGTTCATGTCATTATTAAATTCATATATTTGTCTCATTATTCTTTTAAGGAGATGCTAGGGCAAATGCTTTGCTTATTGAAGATGTAATTTTTTTTAAAAAATACGAACTATCTCACATGCAAAAGATAATTCAGGAGAATAAGGCAAAGAAGATAGGACAATTTCTTAAAATGCATTTATTTAATGAAAAAAATTACTATTTCTGCAAGTTTAAAAAGTCAAACAATCAAATTTAGGGTGACCTCAATCACCACTAATTTTAACCTGGTTTTATATTCTTCTGTCTTGTACATTCTCAGCATATTATATTGTTTGGTAAGGTTGCATTAATTACTAATGGAAATGTATACTGTCCATCCCAAAAGAGTCAATAAAACTTTAATGTCATAAATATTTTTTGTTCACAATATATTTTAGAAAAAAAAATCCTCTCTTCTTTTCCTTTCTCTTTTCAACACTTGTAAAATTTGTTATTGCTCTCCTTTAATATTCCTGCACTGGTAAAGACAACTTAAATAGTATGTACAAGCCCTAAAGGAACAGAAAAATTAGTACTAACAATTTAAAAAAAAAAAACAACATAAGAATAAGTTATGATATTCTTTATAAATCAAAGTGTTGACATTTTAACATCTCACCTCACATCTGCTCAAGACTAGGAAAAATCCTCTTATAATTTCTTGGGAAAGGAGAGATCCAAGCTTTGTAAATAAGGGAGTTTCTAGATCTAACAGTCCTTAGAGTTGCCTGGATCAGAGCTCACTATATCCTACAGTTTGCCTTAGAGTGACCTGGGGACAAAATGGCAACAAGGGAGGGCTGGGAGGAAGTGGGAAATTGCTCTTATTTTAGTTTCTTTGACATAAAGACAACGAGAGTGCAGAAAGGCTAAATTACAGCAGCTCTTTCACTGGAGCCCTAACAACACTGTGTCCACCTGCAAACACATGCTTACACTGCCTTCAGCTGCTTGACTCATCGACATACGAGCATGGGGTCGAGCACAGATCCTCAGCTTGCCCTCCAACCTCATCATGCCCCATACCTGTGTGTGGGTACTCCCTTCTCTATATATTAGCATCACATCCATGACATTTTATTGGTATGAGGAATAAGGGACCCTGTTGTGGGCCTGGTGAGTACAAAATATGAAAGGCTTAGAGACTCATCTCCTTGTCTATGCTCCATATCCATACTGCACACTGACAGGTTACCAGAATCTGTTCAAGCACTTCAGCAGTGACCACTATAAATATCACATTTGCCAGTAAATGAAAGTTCAGCATTAGACAAATACAACACAGTGTGCGGCAATCCGTGCATATGGTACACCATCTACACTATGCCCACTAATATTGCAAATATCTCCCATTGCCAAATAGCTTTAAACAGCTGCTATTTCAAATAGCTGTTAACAGAGGACTGTTTACTTCTTTCTCATGAAGTTGTGTAATTCCTCACTACAAAATTATGCTGGATGGAAGCCCAGGAGAGGCAACAGTTAGCCTGGACCAGTGAAAAACTTATGGTCTGAAGCATCCTCTTTCATCAGGAATAAAAACTGATGAGCAATAATAACTTACTGGAAAATTGTCTTCACTTTCCTCCATAACACACAAACAGGAATTCCAAAAATACCAAAAACAGACTATTAGAACTGGCCTCAGACCTCCACCTAATAGAGGTTCAGCTTATTCTGTCAAAACCAGAACGGAATATAGCTGTCACTGTCTTTAATATGGTATTAACTATACCAAGGCACTAGCTGATGCCTTTATAGCAGTCCCCTGTTGTGCCAAAGAGTATTTTCTTCAAGGTTTTTTCATCCACTGTTTTGCTCATGTTTCAGTGGAAGGAAATTGTCTTATTCCTTCTTCTGATAGTGACACGTCCTGATGAAATGCCACCTGAGAGAGTGGAATTGATGATGGAATGCCACTTCAGGAAAATATTTGTCAGATAAATCTTCTATGAAGGAACCACAGAATTTTTACACTGCTCAGCCAGATAATGGACATGTACTCAGCTACTGAATGAAGATCCTGCACCTCAACATTTCAACATTCAATCCCTTAAAGTAACCAAAAAAGGACATGTCTGATATCAGTCCCACACATAATAATAAATTAAGACCACTCTCAATTATTGACTGGTCTGTTCAGAATGTGATGTGATACAGAAATAAAACCAACTCATTTAAAATACTGAGTTTTAAAAAGACTATTTAAACCATATGTGTTTACTTATCACTTATTTTTACTAAAGTTTCTGAATTTAAGACAGGGGAATGAAGATTTTTGTTATTCTGTTGCTGCCATTTTCTAATTATTGACATCAGTAAACAAAGAGATTGTAAGCTCCTTCCTTCAATAAAGTCCAAGAAATATCAGAAAGCCTCTGGAAGGCAAAGGCCTTGGTTTAACACTTCACTGTGAAACATATTCCACGGGCAAAGACAAGGTGTTCTATTTCTGTTTTTTTCTCCTCTCTGTTATGATTTGAACATAAATGAGCACATTTGCCTCATTATAAACACTCTTAGACTGTTACACTTGCATTGCTTATGTAAATTTGATTCGTAAATCTCTCAAAGAAATAATTAAGTTGTGGGGTGATTATTAACAAAATGATCATATCTTCAATATTATGTAAAATAAGGTGGGGTTATTATTTCTCTTCCAAACTTCTGTGAACTTTATCAGCCCAGTATCTGTGTTTCAGCAAACACAAACACCTTACAAATGACCAAATTTTAGACTACATGATATATTCTGTGTAGCTGAGAAGCAGCTTTCATGAACTTCACCAACATATTACTACCTGCTCTCAGTGTACATATTTCTCTCCCACTGCGTGTAAAAATTCAGCATAATACCAATCTACTATAGAGATGTCCTATGCCTCCTCCTCAGAGGTGAATCTTCCACATTACCTCCTTGAACCTGCTGTGGCCAGGCTATGTCTAGTGCTGGAGCACCTGTGCAAAGCAAGGCTGCTGTTACTGCAGAAGTTCTTACTGTGCAGGAGGCTACAGTCTCATTGAAAAAAATTGGAGAGGCCTAGAAATTAAAACAAGGGGTTAAATCCACTGACGTGATCTGATCACCTAGCAGGCAGCTCTCTGGCTTTCTCCTCCTTAAGGTGAGAGTTGGAAAAATAAGGCTGTACCCTAGGACTCAAGGGATTTCTGTGGTGAACTGATGTGGGAGTTAAACTAGAAGATAAGTCTCTCTTCCCCATCTCCTCTGAGTCATCCCCTCATCCTTTCACGCTGGAAGACTGCCATCCCAGGGGAATGGGTGTGCTCTTGGTTTCTACAGTGGAATCAACTGAAATTTCAACACTGAAATGCCTGTACTTGTTTTGTTAACACCACTAATATCTGCCAGGCACCACAGTAGAAGAATCTCTTGTACCCTGACAGCACATACTCCGACTGAAACATTCTGAAAAATGAAGAGAGAGGCGAAGGAAGAAACCAACAACCCAAATGAGATTTGTTTGAAATACTGATTTAACAAAATAAGCTCAGTCACAAGTACAGTTAACTTGGCAGAGGTCCTTCCTTTGATTATTTAAACAGTTCTCTCAGAAATATTCCACATTATTAGAAATATTTTTGAATGTAATTTGAAATAAAAATCTCTCTTTTATAGGGAAGGAGAAATCTAGAATGTAAATGTGACACCTCTTAAATATACAGATGCATATGACAGAAATGGAGCATTTCCCAGTAATGTGTGCTACTTAAGCAGCTGCAAGTTCTGAGGACTGTAGAGAGAGAAAATAAATAATATTGAGGTTAAACTTGGGAAGTGATTCATGGACCTCAGAAAGTCAGAGGTTGAGCTGATAAACACAATGACAAGTTCAGATACCCAAATGAATGCAAGAAATACTTTCTGTCCAGTTAAAGCTATAGCTTTGTAAAGTTCCTGTTCTTGGGTTCAAGTCACTTTGTTCCCACTTCAATTTATCTGATGAGTTAAAAGATAAGTGCTGAAGTTTACAAAAAATAAAAAGAAGAGAAAGAGGATAATAAACCTCCTCACTGAAACATATATAATACAATTTATATAATATAATTTATATAATACATTCTATTTCTACAGTCAACTCATATATTTAATCTTGCCATCTTCAGGTCTACGAACCATCTGCCATCATTCTGTTCCAGTGTTAAATCAGCTGTGGATTACAGTCACATCTACACACCTGATGTGTATGCTACAGTGAGTTAGGAAGACTTCAAGGGATGGCTTGGAGCACTACTGAAAGTAACAGCCTACCAAGTATCTGTTGAGGATATAGCAGAGTGCAGAAAAAGCTATGTCCTTTTCCTTTTTCTCCAACATCTGTTTATTCTGCATAAGAAAACACTGTCATAGCAGCAGAGTTTGGAGAAAAATCCAACTGCAAGAAAACCTTTGGGACAAATGGCATGACATTTTTCATTGCAGAAGGAAATCTCAAGCCAAAATCAAAACTAAGAAAACTAATCTTCGAGAGAAGGTACAGTTCTGATTCTACTTTAACCAAACCATGGCCCTTATTGTGAGTAAAACCAGTCCCTTTTAAAATTCTGATAAAAGGGACAGCAATTTCATACAGGTCATTATTTGAGAGTATTTCTATGTGCTTTATAGGCTCGAAATCTAACCCTTTAAACCAGTCCTTTGAATTTGTGCCACTTAGGCATCCTTTCAAAGTGCAGCTCACAATGACAGCATCTTGTGTTATGACTTTTTAACTTATGGCTCTGTATCTTTTCACTTAATTGCCATTTACTCTTTGCCTTTCTACTTTCTCCCTTACTCCAGGCATTCTTCCCTGGTTACAATTAGTCAGGTAACCAAGCACCAAAAAAAACCGCCAAAACAAACCCAAACTGAAAAGCCCTGGAGAAATTCAGTGTATTCCTAAAGACTTGACTTTAATGGTAAGCCAATTTAACAGCTAACTGAAGTATTTCTATATGGTTATGAAGCAATCTACGAAAATGCATGATAGGAATAAGATTTTCTATTACATTCTACAGCATGGCCTGAAAACTTTACCCTCCCCCCAAAAAGTAATCCTCTCTTATAATATTTCTCAGAAGCTCTACATAAAAGTGAGCAAAACCTGAGAACAGCTTGGCCAGACAGGTAACACTGCAGCAAACCTTCTCCTGCCTGCTCAATTGCCTACAATTTCTCCACTACGGTAGAGTACAGCACACAGCTGTCTGTATCTACTTTGCATGCTCCAATTTGAGGCCAATGGCAGAACTGTTAGTGTCATTTCTCTGAGGCCTGCCCATCTGAGCAATAATCCTCATGCATGCTCAGTTTAATGCTGGTTAAACCTCATTTTAGAAATGCCCTTCAAGTAAGTATTCAAGAATGCAAAGGCTTATCTTAACAATAACCAAATACATCTTGGTCTAGATACCTGAGAATTTGTCCAGAGTGGAAATGCTGAGAGAGTAATCTCTTGAACACTATTTTAATGTTTTTCTTTGGGGAAGAAATCAAGAAAAAGCACAGATGCAAGGAACATATCCAGATACCATTTGTAATCAGAACTACGACATTTGTCATATATCAGTTATTTCTCACTACTCACTACCTGCTCTTTTTTAAAGAAATTAAAGTTGACAGGAGTAATTGTAGGAAGGTTACCCACGTGCTGCTACACAGAGAATGACTCAGAATAAAATCATAAAAGGACAGAGAGCTAAAAAAAACCCCACCCTATTGTATATAAAATACAAGAGTGACTACACAGAAGGATTTTACACTGGAAAGAAGAGAATAAACAACAGTGAGGAAAAAATCCAATAAATGAGCGACCCAAAAAGAGAACACAGATTCTTGTCTTTGATGCTTTAAGTAGTAAATACCCAGTGTGAGCAAAGTATTAACCAGATGTTAGTAAACAGAGAAAATCTCAGAAAACAGAGCAAACCCCTAGTCTGAAATATTTCTCAGTTTGTATCTTTAGAATCTTTCCACTTTTGTAGATTACACCATGACAACAGCTTGGTAGCTGACTGCGAACAACAATAAGGAATGATATCTCTCAGCATGTAAAACCAGTTTTTAAATGTTGATACTGTAAGCACATCAACACACCCTAACTCTAGGTCACAGGGATATCACTGTGCTTAATATGAGCCACTCCACTAACAGTAAATGAACTATGTACGATGTAATAAGCTGATGTCCTGAGGCCACAGGCATAATGGTGGCTTGTTGGCTTTAAGTTTATATTCTCTTGTTTATTGATTTGAACTGAAGGAAGTATAGAATGGTGGAGATAATAGCTATGAAGGCATTTACTACTTAAACAGAGATTTAGAAGTTTTTAAAACACAGATTATTGACCTTATTGAGTGTTTCTGGTCTTCTATATAGAGACCTTCATTTTTCAAGCTCTGTATACAATGACCTGAGTCTATCACTTGAAGTACTTCTTGGGCACTTGTTCCTTGGTACATCCTAACGTGACACACCATGATGGCTCCTAAGAGAGTGTCTCCATTTTTTTTGAGACATAGGACATGACATACTGCAATGAACCTTTGGAGACTTCTGCAATGTCTTGTAGCAAATGTGGCTCCCACACCGGTACTTTCACCCCACACCAAGCTAAAAGTATTATGGAACACTGCCATAGCAACAGTGTACAATAACCTCCTTACTGGAGGGAGAAATTCCTATGCTTTCAGAAGGTCTTTTTGTTTGTTTTAGATGATCATCAATTGTGCTAGAATATATGTCATAAGCTAATGGTCTGAAAAGTATCAGCTAGCAAAATCAAGTAGTTACAAAAAAGCAGAAACCCTGTAAAAGCATGTACCTTAGAAACACCAAATAGTTTTCTTGTTTATTCGCTTTGTAAAATCAAAGTTAATATAGCCAAACCCACCAAAGAATCAAAACAATCTAACCAAACAAAAAACCCCAAAAGAATAAAAACCCCATCAACTTGTATTCTAGTGGATCACATTTGAGCAATATATTTTTTTCCTTGAAGTCTAGAAGAGGTGTTTAGGATAGAAAGACAAGTCCTTCAGCCTTTGTAGCTATAATCATCCATAAGATGGTACTATGACCAAATCTACCTCATTTATTCAAATATCTTTATCCCATAAAACATTTAAGAGGAGTAAACATGCTCCTGAAGAGACAAATTCCATTTGTATTTCACCCATATTTGGAGTAATGTCAATTTGCAGCAGAGTCAAAGGTGACTTTTCTTTTGGCTTTGTACCCATGATGGAGCTGAGGCTACCGTAAAGTGTTTTGTCTTGAACAGAATGAAGAGCTCATCTCAGATAAGCTTTTGGAAATCTTTCACATGGACCATATATTTTGATGTGCAAGTGCATCTCTCCCTTTTGTAACAATCCACCTATTCTCAAATGATGTTTTAACAACAGGAATTATATGGAGGAGATAACTTTGTGGAGTTGTTTAAGTGTAAATTGAATTGGGGTTTATAAAGGATCCACCACAAGTGCTGATGGCACACCAGTGAGAGACTACTGGGCTCAAGTCTGGCTGCAGAGTACTCATGGTGAGACAAAGATGCACAGTGTTCCACACCAAGCTCTGAAATTCTCCTTTTCTGTAACTTTAGACCCTGCACACTATAGTATATATGCAGGGGGCAGAAGGAGGCTTACTTTTTTGTGTGTGAGACTAATGTATCTTGTGTGCAATCTGATTTCTTTGCAGCCCTGAAAGGCAGACCTCCAGGTCTGCAGCTGACTTCTGCCAAACCCCAGCAAAGTAATTGTCACGTGGCACTTACCTCTCCTTCTCTGGGCCACGGCCTTCCATTCTGTGTGTATTTGCTTTGATTCTGGCGCTTCTTTTGCCCTCCATCAGCAAATTTGCACAGCAAAGGTTCAGTGGGGGCTGTGAAGACAAGAAACCCAGTCTATATTAGCATCCCCCCCCAAAGAAAGTGATTATACCAGCAACAGTAGTGCTTTGTCATACTGATCTTTTGAAGTAAAATCTTGCCTTCTGCAGATATTTTCTGTGTCTTTTAGCCTTGAGTCCACTGGCAGCTGTTCTTATTAACTAAGCTTCAAAATTATATACTGGCAGCCCTTAAAAGAATTTAGCAAATATTGTTGAAAAAATAATCAGCCTACGCAGAATGTTAAGTTGCTGTAGTGGAATACTAGAGTCAGGCATTAGTTCCAGCTAAGTTAGACACGTATTCATGACCAGCATTAGTGCAAGGATAAACACTGCTTTACTAAAGCAGCTTTCTGTTTTTATTATAAGAACTTTGTAAGGATCTGTTTAAGGAATAAGTGTTCTCACTATTTCTGTGTTTCTCAGCATCCAGTCTTTTAAAAATCTGAATAAACAGAATAAAATAAAGACTTTTGCCAAACACAGTCCAATTAGCTTTCTTTTCTGTGTAACTCCTCTTCTAAACAAGTTGGCAGCTGAGAAAACCCCTTTCCACTCCAACTGACATCTGGGGTATGGGAATACAGTAGGCAGGGGCCAGAGTCCCAGGAAGAAGGGATACTCACAGTGCTGCACACCCCAAAAGCAGCTCACCATAGGGCCTCCTAGTGAAGAAATTATCACACCTCAAATAGGTGTAACAACAAGGAACTTTTGTGCTTTGGGATATTTTCACATCTATCCAGCTTTTAACATCTTTCTAAAATATCTTTTAACCCTAAACCTTGACACAATGTATGACTAGTAGAGACTCAAATTAATTAACCAGTGAGTTTGATAGGAAAAAAAAACCCCAAACCAACAAGAAAACTGTTTTTTTTCCACCTCATTTCCTGTTTCTAGAAGGGTAAAAATGCTGAAAGAATGGAAGTGCAGAGACAGGAAGGAAATGTTGGAGTAGAAAGGGTTAGTCAAGTTACTGATTTACTTATTTATAATAAAAATTATGATTTGGAGAAAGGATGAGATAAGGTAACATAATACTAAAATAAGCTCACCTCCTCCAACCTCTTAATTATAACCACCTCAAAATGAGTCAACGTGACCACTTGAATACTGCAACCAAGGAACAATGCTTATACAGAATTTCACATCAAAACCACAGTTTCTGATTGGGACAGCATCACTTTGGTGACTTCTGAAGCTTTAACAGCTTTGGTTTCTCATTACCATTTTACTACGCTTGTAATTTCCAAGGTCACTAGAAACTGGACAACAGGGAACGATCCACTATTGGCAGAAAGCTTGACTGTATGACCCTAGAGCTCCTTCCCCACCTCAGACTTTGTTTATTGTATGAGATTTTGATAGAAGCAATGCTTATGTAAATATTTAAAATTTTAAATAATGAAGGTTTAAAAGCATCAAGGTGGCTCTGGAGATTCTTTCTGCACAGTGAGAGATTTTACATGGCTGATTGTGCTGCACTTTCACCAGTTTTACTCCACAGTGTGATGCTGCATGATTTCAGAGTGATTACTTACAATTCACTTTGATGTGACTGTGAGGGAGGAGCAGGTGCTAAGCCAGCATTAGAGAAAGACCTATTAAATCTCACATCTGAAGCTTCAAAAGCTTTTTGTTTTAAGTAGGGAACAACCATCAAGCAACTTAAAATAGCATTAGGAGGAGTATGTAAAAACAATCTGCACAATGGATATTTACACATGCCATGATCATCTGCTAATGTGCACATGTGATATTAGACCATACACTATGATGTGGCTGAGCAAGCTAGGAAATCATATGGTTTACTATGTATCCTCTCTATATTAGCCAACCACAAAAAGAGAGCTGTTTCCATTTCTGGCATTTCCACTATATAGCATTACCATCTGACAACCTCTTATTTGTTAACTTGGGGTTTCCTGAAGTTGACTGAGACTGCACAGAACTGCCAAACAACTTTACCCCCACCACCTAGAAAAAACATGGAAAACATTGTATAGATTTTTCAGGAGGTAAGGAAGAAGATGGGAAAGCAAGGAAGAAGATGCAAAAGAACAATGGTACTATCCCCTTCACAGGCAAGTTTCTGCATGGGAGGTTATATTCCTCTACAGCAAACTGAGGGGAATTCTAGGGAAAAACTTGATCTGTGTCAGCCAAAAGAGCAAAAGAAAATGTCCTGACAGGAAGACAGAGACCAGATAAAATGCTGTTAAGCTGTTTGTTTTTTTTTAAAAAAAAAACACAGGCATGTGGCATATTACATCCAGCAAGACAAAAAATTATCTTTCTAGCTCTGTGTGTATGTCTTAGTGGTTTACACATGGAAACTACAATGGTAACCTACCTCAAAATATAAAGGAATTTATTTAGTAATATCTGCTCTAAGTACACAGAAGAACTCAAATCTCTGGTTTACTTCCTTTTGAAATCCCTTGTTAGAAAGGTTCTCTAGGCTTTGCAAGATCAGATGCACATGAATATTTGACATTAGTATCATCATTCTTACTAAACAAATATATAACATTAGGAAAGAACATATTCTATTCCAATACATCTCTAAGTGGAAATTTTTGTTAATAGTTTCATGAAATGTCAGAAGTGCTTTAAAAATCATAAATTTATGTCAGACAAGGAAAAAAAAATCACAATTAGGTAATATGGTTATCAATTCTAAATGAAAATATTTAAGAACTATTCAAACAATACCAACATTACAAGAGAAATATCAAAGGATTGCAACAGAAATGGGATATTTAACCCCCAAATACTTCAGAAGGGGTGGAAGGAAAAAGGGAACTTTTTCTGCTTTTGCTGTCTTCCATTCCAGACAGACATTCTTCAATTTATGGACTGAATTTTCACTTCTCTGCTTTTCTTCTGTATGAACACACTCACTGAAAATAAATCCCCATGTCCCTGTCTCTTCTCTCACCTTTTGCACTGCTGATGACTTAACAGAAAATGTAATATGGATATCTGTAGATGTTCATCTTTTGCACTGATAAGCACATTGTTTGGTACAGTTCCTGACATCCTCAAAGTTTTGAACACGTGTGGTACTTTGAGGCATATCTGGAAAATCTACTGTTGGTATTTTCCTGTCAGAAAAGTGAGAATCGATTCACTTGAGACAAATTTCAGGCTATTCCATCCTAATAAACTCTTCAAGATAGAAGGCACTGCTCTTTCTTTGACTTCTGCCTGACAGTAACAAATAAAAATATCAAGAATAAATAACAGCTTTAACCTGAACAAGGTTCATTAAGCCATAACCCATTTTTCAAGGAGAAGATTTAAATGCTTTCTGTAGTTGCCATCCAAAGGCTGCTCTAGTTAATAAGAAGACATAGATAGCTCTGAACTTGGCTTTCAGTCGTGAGAAGGAAGCCAGATCAAATTGCTAGTGCCTCTAAATAGCATTTGCCAAGATATTCAGGGCAGCTTTAGGAGAGGGCAATAGTTGATAGTATTCAAATTCTGTTCCCATGGATGTCAATGGCTAAAGCCTGATCTCTCTTCAGTCAGGCCCTGAATTTACTCTAAGAGCTCAGTGGAGGTGAAAGAGACTGGTTACATGCCAGTCAAGCCTGCCAATATTGTTGGAGCTCCCTTAGGAGATCAGCTTCTCATGCTTTACTACTTTAGATGGACAGACCAGGTAGATAGACAGCACTGAAGTGCCATCTGCTGCTAATATAAATAGGACAAAACCTTCAGATGGAAGAAGATGGGGATATCAGTGCCCCCTTCTTGAATCTGATTGCCTTTTAGAAATGTTCCATCTCAAGAAAGCAACTGAAGTTCTGAATACATAAGTTCCTTATTCTTTCATCCATTGGAAGGCAGATACACTTGAACTTCTACATCTGCAAAAAATGTATATATTCATGAGCATGTGCTTCATAAAGATGAAAGCTGTCATTTGCATTCAGTGAATCTTGTTTTATTTCAGGTGTTATGAAACTTTTTCTATCTTAAGAGTTACTGAGGAAAGTTTGTCCTTCACAACCTCCAACTCAGTCATATTGCATCATTTATCCAGCAATGGCAAGAACTACATAAAAAAAAAGTAATAATAGGAATGTACTTCTGTATTTTAATTGCTTTTATTATGAATATTTTTGAAGACAGAATATTTTTATGTATGTCAGAAAAAGTTCAATCTCTTCTTCTCATCTTGTGCAAAAATGAAACATTTTCAGTAGACAGCCTAGCAACAAGTGCATTGTGAACACTCGTGGTCTTTAAACACCTTCATTTTGTTAATGTAAAGAAAAATGATGATAAAGTCTTTGGTATATTAATAAACAGTCAGTGTATAGTCAATGATCTTTTTCAAAGTATGCTTTTATGAGAAAGTTGGATTAATCTATTTTTCAGCCTTGGGAAATTCTCCTCCACAATACAAAATGGAGCAGAGCAATAATTAAGTTCACAATTACACCAAGCATCCAAACGGATCAAGCTTTGATAACTACTTTTCTTAACTCCCTTCCATATTTTAAGTATTTGGATAACATTTGCATGTAAAAATGACACAGAACATCTGATTGAAACATCCATACAATGACCAACCCCTTTGTCTGTCAAAGATCAATCCGTTTAAGTCTTTAAAAAAAACTTTCCTCCAATGGTAACATTAAATTCACTCTGTCAGCAGGCCTGTTTCCTCATATCGTATTTCAGAGGGAGACATGAGACACACAAGCTCTACAAGCAAGGCAGGATAGAGCAAGTTAAAGTCCTGGTTCTATACTTGGGCTGAGGTGGAGCTACTCAGCAGGAGTATTGTCTTTATGGAAGCCACAGAGTTTATTTACAAAACGAATTTTGCAGTTGGAAGCTTTAGACTTGTAGTAGTTTCAAGACCTCATCAACAAAGCAATTTTAATGGCTCACAGTAGAGTGATTCTAGTTCACTAGACACTCTAGTGAGTCCACTGGCTTCCAGGAAAGTTCTGTCATACAGTACGTATTCATACCAAAGCCATAAATAAACAAAACTCAAACTTCAAGGAAGATTAGAAAACACAGCCATAGTTATTATTCTCTTCGAAAATGAGGATGAAGAGTTAGAAAAAGATGGTATGTGACATGAAAGAACAAAAGGACATGCAAGGACAAAGCATTAGCTGAGTAAAGAACCTGTAAATAATGAAGGAAATAAACACATCATCTTATTCCACATGCAGTGATTGCTTGTTGAAGGAGAGAGATTCTATTTCAGAAGCCCACAATACTGGATGTGATGTCACACGATAGCTCCTAGCATATATGCATAAAAGTGTAAGAAGAGTGCTCTATTACATGTTCAAATGATTCCTTGCTGCTCAGTGTTTTTGTAACAGCCAGTGCTTATACATAGGTCAAGCAATATACAGTGTATTCATCCAGTAGGTTTACAGTTAAATTTAATTACATGATATTCAGTGGACTTGTAGAGTTGATTATGAAAGTAAAATGAGTTAATATTGCATTTCAGTTTCTACAACATATCGCTTTCACAACATAATTATAGAAACTGAGGAAACAGATTTACATAACAGAAAAGTACCCTAAAGCAACAATTAAAAAAACAAACATCTGTTTGGCTAGCAAGAAAAGAAAAAAGTAATTTACTTTTGATAAACTGTATTATAGCTTAATTATCTCTAGTTCACCTCTTTGTCTTAAGAAATGGGAAGCGATCCTTTCATCTTTTTGTGAAATAATTATTTCTAAAGAACAAGAATATATTAGAAAAGAAAATAAATCCCAGATGAGAAATAGCGTGTCTGGTAAAAAGTGTTTCTATTCTTGGAGCAGGTAGAAGAGATAACCATATATGCATATGCTGGAGAAACAGCACATCAGCTATGAGGTGTGGTCCAGATCTTGTTGCAATGGATGCAAACACTCTAGCTACTACATAGGAAAGTTTTATCAAATTATATTGTTGCAGAAGTTTCCCTAAAGATTTGTTAGAGCAGATCAGAAACTAGAGTGTCCTTTCTATGAGAAAGTGAACATTCATCCAATACTTTGGTTTTGTTTAAAAGACTATTTTTGTTTTTAAATGTTCAACAGAAGAGCAGATTGAGAGTGCCTGATTTAGGCTTATTAAAATGCTCCATTCCAATGTTGCTGATAAGGAGAAAATGTTATAACTGCTAAAACATGATTTTATTGAAATAATATGTAGAAACAGATGCCTCAATATGGTACTGAAACTTAAATAAAATCAATCAAAATAGCAAAGCTGAAAAGCAGTATTAAAACTGTGCTGAAATGTTGTAATATGATGATATGTTTTTATTTTAACAAATTCCATTTTTCAACCAACTCTAGCACTGGTCTCTGTTGGAGAGCACAAATGGATGAGGAGTAAGTCCAGAACAGAATTAAGGAGTTCATTAATTAACTTTATTAAATGATAACTAATTAAATAATACACTGAACTGTAAGCTGGCTTCTGTCTTCATTATAAGCGAAAGCCTGAATCAGAGCTCACAGATGTTAGAGAGAGATTCACAGTGAATCCAAAGCCACTCTGTTGAAGCCAAATTTAAATTTGAGGTAACTGCGAGCAAGAGCAGAATCAGGCCTGTGAGTTTTGCCAGACAAAGCAGTTTCCTCAAATTTGATGATGAAGCAAAGTTCTGCCCTACTGGGGGTCCCCAGAGTTAACACTGAAAAATATCAGCTGTAATTCATCCTCTGTGCCCAGTGCTATGACAGCTCTTCCCAATCTTTAACTACTGGGTGAAAAGGGAGTGGGATCCTTGAGGAGTGATTTGGTTTGCAGTTTCTAAATTCCACCAAGAGCCTTCACAAGCAAACGAGGAGGTCTTTTTATCTAATGACTGCACAACCAAACCAACTAAGTATGTGCATCATTTTGCATAAATCATTTCACACACCTATGTCTACACCTGTGTTTTCCATGACTTTTGGACAGCTTCCGTAACAAACCAAAATTTGGGGCACACTGTTTTAATGTGCCAATACTAATTACAAAGCATAGAATTTGGCTGATTTAATATCTCCTCCAAAACCCACTATTCTAGAATCCCTTGGATCCCTGCCTCACTGGAAAAGCCATGAACCAAAAAACTGAGATAGTATCATATTTTGAAGAGGATAAAGGCACTTCACATACTATCTGTGAGGTAGATGAATAATTTTGAAACAAGCAGATATAAAATGGCACTTTTTTGTTGTTAAATGGGCAAAGTGTCACACTTTCTTAGTCAATACTGTTTAAAAGTGAATGCCAAGAAACAAGCCCACCTTTCCATGTCTGAAGAATTGTTGTGTGGAACTGACATGCCACTGTTTCCCTGGATTTCTTTCATGCTGAAGTAACTAAGCAAGACACTGTAGAAACAAGAACCAGCATAGGTCTTCTGGAAACCATGCAANAAGTGATTTTCAGACTGTGCCTGACCATGCAAATGATTAGCAGAATAAAGATATGGTAATGCAATGGTCCCCTACCAAGAGTTTCTCCCTGTTAACAACAGCTGAGAAATATGAACTGTTTTTAAAGAACAACAACAACAAAATTTTCATGGTTGTGCATAGATTTTGCAAATGCTTGATGCTGTCTGGGTTTCTGACTTCCATGATTAAAAAAAAAAAAAAGAAAAATTTTAAAAAGGCTTGCTTTTACCATTTTTATGGTATTGGTTTACCACATCAGAAGCTCATTAGTCTACACCTGTTCGGGCAGGAGTTGGTTCATTCAAGTGAAATGAAAAAAATGAGAAACTTAAAAAATATTCCTGAAAGCACCTTAGAACATTTTACTGTTTTTCACTGTGAATACCTAGACCATGACTTGCCACACAGATACATGCTTCTGCCATGTGTGGTAAAGAACTAGGAGGGACCAGATGAATAATACCCAATCCAAGATCCCAAGATCTTGTGAAGGTGATGAGAACACTTTTAATGCCTTTAATGGGTTGTGGCACAGTCTCCTCCATATTAGAAACAACATGTAAAGAAAGGACAACCACTAGTCTGTCATCAGAAACTTGTTTTCAGCAAAAAAATACTCAGTGAAGTTCTGCTGTATTATTGTGCTGCCTCTCATCCCAGATAAGCATTAAAGTTGAAAGCTCCTATGCTGCAGCAGTGTGAACTACAGGAGAGGTCTGAGCTGTATCATGTTTTTAAACAAACAGCACCCTCACTTTAGTCCATTTACTTCATGCTGGTGTAACACTTGAATGCTCCTGTATCAATGTACGCCAGCTGAGTGTGTGGTCCCAGGACTCCAATCTGCAATAAAAGATAACTGAAAAAACCTTGCTTTCTAAATGTGAACCCAAAACCACACTTTAAATCCTCTTCTGAGATTGCCCTATGAGCTTTCAGGAAGATTGTAATTCATATACCTTCTTGGCCTCTCCCATAATCTCAGAAGTTATTTTGTTTGGATGAAGATGGAGATCTTGTATTTCTTACTGTTCAATTATTAAGGAACAGCAACAGAGGCAGCTTCATCCAAAAGGCTCAGCAATTTTTAAATGATCTCATGTACCATAATTTATAATGGAAAATCAGGTTCAAATAGTGTGAGATGCATTCTAGTTCCCCTCTAATGGAAATAAAATGAATCCCTGGTAATGGGTGACCCTACTTGCTTCTGTGGTCACTCATTTTACTTTTTAGTGTTCTCTTTAGTAGTCTCAGGAGAAAAGAGCAAATGCAAAGCTTTTATCCGAAGCTGCTTCTTAAAACTGTAGCTCCGTGCTTCTGCTATAAAATCTATTTTTTACTATTCTCATAAATAAATATTATTGATCGTAGAGACTTTGCTATTATCCCACTAAGAAAAACTTACTTGCACAGAGAGTCCAGAGAAAAAATTGTTGGAAATTATGCAGTACAAAAATTAATTCTGGCTCTGCTAATACAAGGTTATTTCATGTAGCTCTTTAAGTATTACTTTATTATTTAGTACGGAGTTTATTTATTTTAAATTTAATTTTATTATATTATTTATTACTTTTTGTTTTGTATTTACTTAGATAAACCAGAACATCACCATCACATCATTCCTTGTCTGTGTGACACTGTTAAGAGTTAACATCAGAGAAAATTCTTTTCAAACATATGTTTTCAATACAAACATGGAAGCCTGGCCAAATGTTTTATGTCAATATAATGATTTCTTTTCACCAGCAAAATGATAATTGCTGTGTACAGACATTTATTTTTGCGTATCCAAGGTTGAGTCTTGGCATTCACTGCTCACACTCCAACATATATATACCATTAAAGTCCAAAAAAGCTTATGCAACCTAGTGTTAAACTGCATGAGGAAAAAAATATTTCGGTTATGACTTACTTAAATCATATGTACATGTTTAAATACTACATTTTGTTTGTTTGTGGAGAAAGACACATCTGTTGTGTCTTTATGAATGGTCACTGCAATAAAAAGGTGGTTTTATATATATATATTATGCTAACGTTATTTGCAGCTCTACTCATAGCCTGTTAAAGAGTAGCAGTAGAAAATTCCTGCAATAGCAAAAACTGGCTTGGTTTGGGTAAAGATGCCCTGTGCATGGTCAAAGACCTTCTGGATATCAGAGCTGAAACGGCATATTCCTAAAAGCAATGATTATTGTGAATACATGAAATATTCCTTTGTAAATGAAAAAAAAACAAACAAACCTGATTTTTAACTAACATTCAATCTCTTCAACAGTTTAAGAATATTAACAAATATTTAGATCTTTTGTTTCCTAATGAAAATCCTTTTCTTTAAACTCGTTCTGGTTAACACACATTCCAACAATGACTACTGGGTGCAGCAGTAAAAAAATCCAATCACTTACAATCTAAAACATAGCTGAGTAACATTGTGAGAAAGAAGGAAAAGCTGAAGGGAAAATTCTTTTTATTGTTATTGCACTTCTTTCATTTTATCCTTCTGCATTCACTGAAAAACATAATGTGGATGCCCTAAAGTGAGCGAGTTTGCTAGAAGCTAACACACAGCACCATCAGCTTCTGCACTTAAATGCAGGAACACCTTTAAAAAGTAGATTTGACTGTGACTGTGTCAGAACCGTGGCCAGGTACAGGTTACACAGCAGAAAGCATTTTGAAGATGGTGAGTGAGTGATTCTTAAAGGCAGGAGTTCATTTCACTGTGGTAAACAACATCCAAATCATGCTAAACACCTTGGACAGGATAATTACTATCTACCACAAAAGCTCACTGCATGCCAGTCACTTCCCACTGACTGGAAAAGGGGAAACATAACCCCTATTTTCAAAAATGGAAAAAAGAAGACCCAGGGAACTACAGGCCAGTCAGTCTCACCTCTATACCTGGTAAGATCATGGAGCAGATCCTCCTGAACACTCTGCTAAGGCAAGCAGATAATAAAGGGGTGATTGGTGACAGCCAACACGGCTTCACCAAGGGCAAGTCCTGCTGATCAATTTGGTGGCCTTTTACGATGGTGTCACAGCCTCGGTGGACAAAGGCAGAGCAACAGACATCATCTACCTGGACCTGAGCAAAGCACTTGACACGAGAGCAAATGCAACTCATGTCCTTTTCCATTTCTAGATGACAACAGGGGCCTTCACAACCACAAAGACTGCAGCAACAAAGCACTGTAACTGAAAATGCAAATGTATCTGTCTATCACAAACAGAGTGACAGGAATTTTAAAAATTGTGGTCTTCTCTGAAAACCCTGTTCCATTGTATTGTGAGGAAACCAGTAAGATTGTAGATGGTCTCAGAGTAATTGTGTTGTACCAAAACGTGAAAGAAACTGAATGTAGAGGCTTCTCTACACAAAAATACCAAGACTCTGTTATCAAAGTCCGTTTAAAAGCTTATCTCAAAATGCTATAGATGATGTAACACATGCCATGGGAGATAAAATTAAAGATGATTACATGAAAAAGCATGGACCTCTTTCCCATTATGAGAAACAGTAATAGGCTCTGACACTGAAATTCAACCATTCTTTAAGGTTTTGTCCCCATTTGTGTATATCCTTCCTTGGTTTACAGGGACACAGCCATGCTGGCATGGTAAGTCTGTATCCAAGTCTATTCAAAGCATGATTACAATCAAATAGCAGCATCAGGATCTGGCCTGACAAAAGCTGTCTCCAGCTGATGAGAAGTAGCAATTTTCTTCAGAGCAAACGATTTCATGAATCAGCCAGCAGGGAGTGACAACATTCTGCTGCCGGTGACTAAGTGCATGACCTCTGGGTTGCAATTTCTAAAAGCTAAGAAGGGTCCATTGCAAACATGATCAAATTTTTCATTCTGCTGTTATCAGAGATGCTAATCTAGCTCTGTTTCCTGTCTTTTTTTTTTGTTTGTTTTGCCAGCTGTATTGCTTACAAAGTAGTATTTCCCTGGAGACAAGAGAACAAAGTCTACTCCATGTTGCTAATAAAACTTGAAGACAGCAGAGTAGAGTAAGAATTAAAAGGTAACAACTTTTCTACTTTGAAGAATGTGGCAGGCCAAACAAAGAGCTATGGCTTTCTCCTGCCATGAGAAGACCAGCTCAGTACTGACTTTTGCAACATGCTGAGAGACAGACTCAAGTGAGAGGGAGAAAACCTTTTCTAGAATATCTTCCAGTACAGGTCCAGAGATGGAAGAAAAATCCCACACTCCTGAGGATGGTCAGAAGAAGAACAACATTAATGAACAGCATTAATGGTACAGGATTGACACAATAGTACTGTACTGCCTTAATGACACTTGACTGTAACTCTAAAACATGGTAGAAAGTGATTTATATCTTTAATAGCAGTGTCGAAGAGAGGAATAATGGAAATACAGATTTTAATCAGCATCAGAATTCTAGTTGATCAGACCACAACAAATGGTTAAAAATGTTGTCATTAATCCACATTTGTTATTCCTATGCAGCATAGTTCCACTTCTTGGGCTGTTACCACCAGGGAGGACAGAGCCTCAGGCTCTAAAACTCAGCTCCAAATTAAGAAGTATGAACTTCTAATACTGGAGTTAAGATAACCACTGATACTAAGACTGGATGCCAAGGGTGGAGGAAGCCTTATTGAATAGGCCTGCATGGACTTGCTGGTGGAGCATGAGATGAAAAATGTAAGATTTCTTTGTCTCTACCTCTGCCTGAGATGCCCAGAGAATTGGACTGTTTGGACACATGCCATATAATTGATGTGCATCTATCAAATCATGCATTCAGCGGGATGGTCATATGAGTTTTCCTGGAAACTTACTAGTCAACTACACAGTATGTGCAAGGAGTTTTTAACTAACCTGGACAGGAAAAATTCCTGGACAAAAACACAAGCACATGTGACACCAGATGCAATCATGGTGACCCAGGGCTTAGGCCAGCCTCTTCACATCAGATGGCTTTTACCCCTAGATAAGTACAGATGAAAGTGCATTTGGGCAAAATCTCTTGCTTTTAGGGTGCCTTTGTGCCAAGCCAGAACAGTATTTCACATTTGCTTGAGGAAATTTGCTTTAAAACACTTGAAGAAAAATACAGTTATTTGAATTGGTCATCTTGGACCAAACTAGCTTGCTTTTACTAACAGTTTTTACTGTGCTTATATAGCATATATATATATCTATATAGTATATATAGTAAATAAAATAAACACAAGTGTTATTGCAGGTTTAACCCCATATCTCTTAGTCCTGGTTTATAATTCTGTTGTAGGAGAGTCTTATATTGACTATTCATGTTTATATTATGCAACATGTACTAGTATTGCACGATGAGGGTACCAGCTTATTTATGTAGTTCTCAAGCTATGTCAGGCCATATTCCTTCAAGGTAGCTTCTGCTGCCACTTTTTGTACACTTAGTAAAGTGGGGGATTTTATGATGCTTATTAGAGACTTTGTTTGCAAACACCTCACAAGCACTAATGAATTCATTCTCCCGGTAGGTAGTGAAGTATTTTCTTTGTTTCACAAAAAGATGAGCTGCAGCACAGGGATAATGCAAGTTGCCCAATGTCACACCCCCACCGAATACAGATCTCCTGAGTTCTTGTGCAGTATTTATTCACGAGATAACCCTCCTCAAAGAGCTCTGCCTAGTGCCCTATTTGCTCAGCTCATTTCTCACTTCACTCTATTTCAGGAAGGATTTCTTTCGCTGATCCAAGTTTGTAATGCCACCATCAACTCACTAAAATGCTTCATCAGAAGATTGCTCAATCTACAGTGCTCACAAAAACTGAGCTTGTAATGGTAAGGACTGGATGCCATTATAGATGTACATATATACACATTCCTCTGTGTGTGTTCGTGTCTCTGCACATAACATATACACATACATGTGCGTGTTCTCAGGTATCTGTGGAAAGTTATCAAATATAGAACATCAAAACACTCAAAGTACAGTAATCCAAAGCTTCAAACCTGTATTATTTACTGTAATATTTAGCTATTTCGAGCTCACACTCCTATATCCTTAGAGGGCAATGTCACCTAATAGGATGTCCTCATGTCCCTGTCATCTTCATATAAGGCCAAAAATGATGTTATTGTGCAGACAGAAATGACTCACAGAATCAGTTTAACTAATATACACTTGTCCCTGTTAATATATACTTGCCCCTGTTCACTTTCAAGAAGTTTTGCAGCCTGATTTCAGGAACAGCAAAGTACAGTTGATTATCCAAAATCTACCTACTTTCCCAAACCTCTGGGATTTTCCTACCACGTCGCTGTGTCAAACAGTCTTAGGCACAAGTGAAGTGACAATTCAAGACACTAAGGCTTTAGAGAATTGCTCACACAAATCTGAGCGCCTCTGTAAGAGAAACCTGAAGGGAAAACAGAGGGTTATTTTCTTCCCTGCATTTATTGCCTTGCTGCTTTGCAATCAATATTCATTTTTGTAAGGTCTGTTTCTTGGGTGCAAGGCCCATGTCCATGCCCAGGTCTCACTTCACATTTACTCTCAACATGATTCAGCTTGCATACTATGGCTCTGCCAGCTCTGCTGAATGCCATTCCAATGTTCTCTCTTCTGTGTTTGAAGTGAAACCCCTCACTTCAACAACAATGTGCTACTTCTGAACAAAAAACAATGCTTGGGGAGGGCGGTTTTCCAGCAAAGCTGCTGACAGTGCAATGGAAGCTGTGACTGTTCAACATCTTTTAAAATCAGAATAATCTTAATAATGCCATGTAATTGCTTTATTGATGAATTTAGCAGCCTGGATTTAGCCACTGAAATATTAAAATGTAAGCTTCTGCTGTTTGTTTCCTTTTTGTTTTAAATGATTGATAATTATTTCACAAGTATCTTCTCCTGGCATTTGATTTGCTAGATAATACATAAACATAGAGTTTCTAATGGTTTTTCCGGCCTTTTAACCTAATTTCTTTTCTCATTACTTTTCATTTCATTTCCAATTCCGATATCCAATCTATTTTCTAGAAAGTTTTTGCAGGATCTGATGCTCCCTCACTTTAATAATTTACAGAATGATATTTTATAACAACAACAAAGCAAAGATCAGTGGTAGCACAGAAGCAAAATCAACCCATATATTTAAATTTTCTCTTTCCTGTTGAACTGCTTCACAGACAGTCTCTCCAAGATGGTTCCAAAATTATGCTGGAAAATAGTAATTATTTTGTGTATGTGAATCTTTAAAAAAATCTGCCACATGAAAATTGTTGAGTGAGGACAAAACAAGACAGTTCAGCAAAAGAATATATGTAGTTTTTCTGTCAAATACTGGCTGGCATTGCTACTCTATTGCAAGGACTTATTAGCTAATTAACAGATCATGGAGATAATCATTAAGAAAAGAAAATTACATCCTTTATATTTTTATAACACAGAGAGAGGAAATAATAGCTAGAACTTGAGGAACATATATGAATGTGCATAAAACAATGAAAAAAAATCCCTCAATGTTAAGGGAAGAGAAGTAGTGAGTAAGTATTCCAGTACACTCACTAATTTCAGTGGCAGTGACTAATTAAGTAACTTGTTTTATATAACAGCATTTGCACACTATGGTATAAAGTAGGTTGCAGCAGTTATTATTCTGAATATTATCTTTGGGATTGTATTAACTTATTCAAATTTCCTCTGTATGAAGAATTAAATTGGTTTTAAGGGTTTGTTTGTGGTTTGGTTGTTTTTTTCTTTCTCAGCCACTATAAATCTGTTCAAGTCAGTGAGACTATATGATTATTGGTTTTATGGCACTCCATGTCCATCCACCACTCCATTCATAAATGCACAAAAAAGGTCAGCTTTCTAAGGAAAACTACTTAGAAGTTTAAAGGATCATCGGCCCTTTTTTTAATTTGACAGAATCCTGCGTGACTAGGAGTGAAATATATATTTGTCTTCCAGTGAAGATTCTAAATATGCCATCTGTGTAGCATCATTCTTTACACAAAGGTCCACTGAGATTTCCTAGCTCTACTACTAAACAAATTAAGCATGTTTTTGTACTTCTACATTATTCAAAGCATTACTTCCATGCTCTAAGATGCAGAATAGAAGAAGTCTTCTGAAAGAGAAGTCTAAAGAGAAAACATCCAATCTGCTATTCACCTATTTTTTCCATTCCAAAGTCAGTTTTTTTTTCCGAAGGTGTAGTTGTGGGTACAGGATAATGCAGTAATTATCTTCAAGTAACAATTCTCCTATTGTAAAATCACCATTTATTCAGATGTCCTTTCCAGTGTAGCCTAAAGAAATAACTTGACATGTTAACAGGCAGGTTTCTATTTAAACAAAAAAGTAATAAAGAGAAGTTCTTAAGAAATAGCCTCTAAACCCCATGTTTTTGACTTTCCTTTTAGAATTCCCCTGACATAAGTAATGAGTGAGGTGACAGGAAACCTGATATTAATTCTGCAAGTTATAACTAGATGTGCAAGAGATCTAAGCCCATGGAATAGAGATGGAATGCAGAGCAAATAGGCAATTATTCTGAGCAGAAGAATTCTGTGCCTGGTGATGACTTGCCTGTCTCCATTCCCTGCTGTCAGTTGTACAGACCACAATCTTCTATGTTGATGCCTATATTCAATCTTAATGCCTGATATTGAGTGATGGGAAGCTGTAGGAATTCTTGAAGGATTTATTGTTAATGTGTTTAACTCAATTGGCATATCTGCACAGTGTATTTCATAAATACATAACCTAAGCTATGTGACTGGAATGATTACTTAGGACCATGCAGAGCATCTATTTCAAAATGGCATTTTTTTGTTCTAAAATTTTGCCACCTTCTGCTTTACCTTTAGCCACTATCTCTGAAAAGCAATAAATGCTGGTGAAAGGATACAAAATGATTTTCCCC
The DNA here is from genome assembly GCA_013396975.1 of Bucco capensis. Taxonomy (NCBI): domain Eukaryota; kingdom Metazoa; phylum Chordata; class Aves; order Piciformes; family Bucconidae; genus Bucco; species Bucco capensis. Next base: position 435,776 of record VWZO01013351.1, on the reverse strand, counting down.
CTTCTGCACTCATTCACACACACTCACAAAGTTCCTGCCCTTGTGATCTGAGGTTCTGAAGAAATCCAGCTCTCAGAAAGCAATTTTTTGCCACATGCTGGGATGACTACAGCTCTCCCACTCTACAATGATACAAGTTATACTCAGAAGAAACTTCCATTAGAAAGAAAACTTAAGATTTTGCATGAAAAATATTTGAGAAAGGAAAAAAAAAAACCATGGTGCAAATGTGCTTTTCAAGTAGCTTGAAAACTCATCCAGATTTTTCTTTCATTATTAATCTTCCACCTCTTGGTCCTCTCTTTTCCAAATCCAACATCTGCTACCTTTGTTAGCATATGATGTGCTGGAGATTTATTTGTCCATAAGGCGCCTCCATAAAAAATGCAATTGCTATGGTTTCTGTCCTATCTGAACACAATTATTTGCAGTGGACTGCATTCATTTATATGAATGAACTTTCTTGACAAGGATCTCAGTGACCCACAGGTAGAAACATTTTCAGTATTTGCCCTCTCTTGTGTTATTGTAATAAACAAAGAGGAAAATGACCTAGTGACCACCCCAGGGGAGGGTGTTTTACTGTGCCAGGCATCTGGCAGATGATTCATGGTAATACTATACATGTCATCCAGAAGGACCTGGACAAGCTGGAGAGGTGGGCCCTGGTAAACCTCATGAGCTTCAACAAGACCAAGTACAGTGTCCTACACCTGGGTCGGAACAATCCCCACTATCAATACAGGCTAGGGNTGGAAGCATTCAAGGTGAGGCTTGCCAGGGCTCTGTGCAACCTGATCTAGTTAGGGATGTCCCTGCCCACTGCAGGGGGGTTGGACTAGATGACCTCCAGAGTTCCCTTCCAACCCTAACCATTCTATGATTCTATGATTCTTCTAGGCCTCTGGCTTTCTGCAACCTTCCCAGTCAATTCAAAATTAAGGAGGTATACTGAATAAAATATATGTTCAGATGTACAGAACTGCCATATGATGCAAAGTGTTCCTACTCAGCCTATATGACAGAGTCCCATGGTTTTATTCAGTTTGCCAATATTTGATCATAATGCAGGAACTTTTTGTGATTTTCATTCAGAAGAAAAATACTATGAAACCACATCACTTTGGCCATAAAAATAAATACTTGGGAATAAAATACTGCATTTTTGTCTGGTTCCAAGTTTTCTGTTTGTTTCCAAGTTTTCTGTCTTTGTTCTCTGGTTTCTTTGTTATTTCAACTTAAAAGTTTCCTTCTCAATTTCAAATGGAAAAAAATCAGCACTTTTTTAGAGCTTGCCAACTCTTCCTGAGTTCTGTAATGCCTGCCCTTGTCTAGAGATACCTAACTTTGACTCCAGCTTCTGCTTTGAGTGACAAAATGAAAATTAGATCAAAGAAGCTAAAGATCAGCATTGTTGTTGTTGATACTCTCTTTGTGAGTCCTTTTTCTCACCATTTTCACTTAAGATATTTCTTTTAGTTATTCTCAGTGTTTTCATTTAAACATTTATTGTTAACATATCTGACACATTGTACTTCAGAGATTCTCAGATATGAAAACACTGAAATTGTGTTTTAAACCACCTTATGACAAAATTCTCTAGTTATGACACATTTCACAGAATGGTATTTCTTTGAACATTAAACTGTCTGCCATTCCCTGTGTTTCTCTGGAAATAACAAAATAAAAGTATCACACATGCATTCAAGGACTTAAATCCCACATCCTAAAAAACAAAATTCAGAATGACTCAACAGTCAAATACTAATTTTTCACATCTTTAGAGTAAGAAACACAAAAATAAGATGGTTATTATAGATGGTTATTCAATTATTACTAGAAGTAGAAGTGGTGGTAGCAGTGTGCCTTGGAAAATACTAAGTTAGTGTCTATGCCACAAAGAGTACACAACCTAAATTAGGGAGACAATATAATGAGAAATGCATACTGCCTTTCAATAGCACATTTTCAAATAAATGAATTGAAAATAACAGATAGTCCATATAAACATCTTCTGCTCCTTTTTTTTCTTTGTTAACTCCTCTAAATTGACATATCTTACCACACTGCAGCAGGATTGCGAAATTTGCAAAGATATTAATACTAAGAAATTTTGCCTAGGGGTTCATTTCTGCTTGTAGCATACATTTGGGAACTGAGAGAATGATGAGGCTGGGCTAGATCCAGATTTCTCTGAAGCCCCTAGATGTCATATTTTGTTTTATCTGTAAGGAGTTCAAAAATCATTTTCTTTAGAAATGAGGCTGATAGCTACCTGCTTGCTTGTCTTGCATTTTAATTCACGTTGCTAAATACTTTTTTTGTTTTCTACTTAAATAAAAGAAAATCTGCCTATGTAATAATAACCCTGGATATTCCTTTCTGTTTACTCCACCTTCTCTAAGTCTGCTAACCCAGTATCTATTGATTTGACACTGTTAACAGGCACTATCTACAGTATGACATCTGGTGAATCAATCATTATTAGCAGAGTACTACATAACAACTAAGTCCAAGTTTTTTGTGTTCACTGCAAAAAGTAAATAATGTTTATTGCTGCAAAATCACCAACCTCAAGCCAAGCATGCTGTGTTATTACATATTTTATTATAACTTGTGATACTAGACTATGCTTAGCATGCTCATCTGCACATTGGCATTCTGAGGGAGGAGATGGGGAATCTCACCTCTTTGCCAAAATGGACTGTAAGAGACAGACATTAACTCCATAATAAAATACTGAGCCATGCCATCATCAGTTCAAGTAATTTCTCATATTCTACTGTATTCACAGTATTTAGTCTTAACATTGAAGAAGTTACTTTTCTCCCTCACTGACAGGTTAACATCTTTTCGAGCCAATTTTTAAGAGACCTGGCAAAAGCAATGCTGCTGTTCACCTTGCTCTGTGCAATCAGAACCAAACTCTTGTTGAAGACAAACACACTTAAACCACCACCCCAATACTTAGTGTAGGTACAACCAAAGAGTTTGCTTTCTATGAAGCAGAGTGCATGGGGGAGGCTTCTCAAGATGATTTCTCTAAGCAACACCTAATGCTACAGAGATGATGGCTACAGCTATCTGCTTCTGCTGGAGTCTGCCCAAATAAAACAAACCAGGTAGGTTTCACTAGGGACAACTGTTACATTTTGCAACTAGTAATGTTATGTTTCCTATAAAGTTTATATACACATGTGCTGGGCGAAAGTCATGCTTAGGGTAGATGTCCTGTTTACAGAGGCAAGGAAAATGCAGCAGAAGGAATGAAACAACATGGAACAAATAGTGGGACCACCCCAAGAATGTCTTCAAGATTCCCTTTGACACCAATTCTATGGTAATTAAGCAAGATACCCTCATGGTTCTGAACTTCTACTTTTGTGCAGGATTTGTTTCACCTTAAACCAGATACAGGCATTATAGACTTCTACATGTGAGCTGGTCTTCCAAAGTTTCCTCTATAAGCAATTAAGAGAAAAAAGAGCAGACTTATGACATATAACCAACTTTAGAACAAGATGAAGCATGCATTGAAAATGGCTGTTAACTGTAAGAGGAGACCAGGTTTGTGAACCAACAGCTATCTTCTACGGAGGACAAGTGGGTTTTTTTCCTATTTCCACAAAATTTGAACCAAGAGAGACAGAAGTGCCCAATGGGGCTCTTCTGTCATTATGGGGAGATGTGGTATCCAGCTGTCAAAAGAGGCAAGGGGAAAGTGTAATTGTGCAAGTGGAAGGAGATGCTTAAGCACTACAACCACTGGTGACAATCCCATATGCAGAACACTCAACCAAGGGGTCCTCCTTGGGGAGACAGGTAAGCTGGCTTTTTTGAAGTCTGACTTGGGACACCGCTTTACAATGACACGAGTAGTCCACCTTCGCTGTCAACAAGGGAGCATCAAGTCTGCTTATCCTGGGTTTCATCATCTTTTGCAGCTGTCTTTCACAACACTGGCCATTGATCTCATGGTACTTCACAAATTTGTGCATAACAGTCAGCAAAGTGTTAACAGAAAAAAGTGGCAGGTTTCAAAGTGGTCTGGTTTTGTTTCTGCAATCTTTCTGGCTGGCTTTCACTCTCTTTACTAATCAGACTGGCTAGCAAGTGATTTCTTGGTAGCTGAAAAATACCTGCCTTCCAGACTTTACTAGTAGTACCAACTAACACAGCAGGAAATAGAAATATTTCTACCATGCAAGTGATCATTGCAAGGCAACCACACTCTCTTGATCAGGGTGAATAATGACCCCAATACCTGTGCAAGTTTCTCCAGCACTGGAAAGAAGAAGAGGACGAATGTATTTTTAACCTTTTTCAAGAAAGAACAGTTAATTCTTAATGAAAAAAAAAAATAATCCCCAAACTGTATTTGTCAGAATGTGAAAATGCATGTGAGATGTAATGTCTATTAGCCTCTATTTAGCATCGCCTTCACACCAGGGAACTTTATAATAAGAAGCAGCTGAGAAGAAATCAGTGTTGGCCTCCATGGTTATTCTGTATTCATAGGGATGGCTCCTCTGATTGATTTGTTGGCAGCATGAGATAAAAACAATTTAAATTTAAAAAAGAGCCTAATGACAGCTAAAGTTCATATGAGAAAAGAGTGGGAGACTAACAACAAAACAAGGAGAGATCCCTAACAGCTCCTCTGACCTTACTCCATTAATGTTTTGTGTACATGGACAAGGACAGTGGAAGGAGAACAGCTTCTCCCCTAAATTTGACACCCCCAAGGTACAATAGTCAGCTGAAAACACTTTAGGCACTGCAGCATATGAGAGAAACTATTTGGCTGAAAAAATACCAGAGCACTATTTATTCTTCTTTAGATTACAAACCAGACAGTCCTATTCTTGTTTCTTCATGCTTATAACAATATCTCCCTACTTCCACTGCTGCAAAGCCAATCCTCCAAGCTTCCATGCAGCACTGTTGGCACGATGCAGGAGTACATGGTATCCGCAGGTCAATCCAACACCTTACACTACCTTCAGAATACAGTCCCCTCCCTCGAAAGAAGTACTTCTTATAACTATTAAAACACACAGACAATGCCCCTTTCCTCTTCCACATAGAATTCTATACACTGCATAGAATGATGATGAAGTGGCAACAGCCACCAATACTTATCTCAGCAATTGTTAAACAGTAAGCCTACACCTGAAGGCAGCAGAGGGGGACCTGGAGCATTCACAGAGGCATAGATGAAGAGAGCTTGAAAACAGTATGAAACATAAATTCCACTATACATACATTCAGCTCTGCGCCATTCTCCACGTAAAAAGCTAGCTACATGCTCTTGGTGGGCAATTTTCTGATGCGTATTTTCTTTCCAATCAGTGTGCTGCATCTCTTATCTGCACCACAGGTCTCTGTTGTATATCCTGATGGTGCCTAGTGCACAGGAATCTTGTTGAGATCAATGAAATTTCTATGCATAGAAGGGGCAAGGAATGAGCAATAGAGATCCCTGAGGTAGATAAGTCTTAAAAATCAAGTTCAAGGAAGGTTAGTATGCCCTGTGTGACTGATAAAAGACTTCTTTCGGGCTTTATGCAATTCACAGAAAGTCAAAGATAGATCTGGGGTTTTACTTGCTGCCATTGCTTTTTAAAGAAACATTGAATTAATGTTATTTAGAGGCAGATCATGCAGCTCTCTACACTGTCCAACAAAAAGCAGCAACTACTATCATCCAGCACAGATATAGAATCAGCATGTAGATGCACCAAGGTGTAAAAAGTCCAAGTCGAGTGGGAGTCTTAAGCCTAATGTATAGCTGTACACTTAGTCTGAAGCACTTTTGGCAGAAAAGAATCAAGACATAACACTTAGGCTTAACAGCAGAGTACTTACTCTTGTCTTTTGTCTCTGGTGGTGGTGAAGTGGCAGAACAGAGCTAGTTATAAAGCAAAGTGCTTTCATCCAGGCAGGATTACAGCCCTCTTCTCTTCCTCATGATTTCCATTTGTATGCTTTCCAGGATCAATTATATTTTCTCAATACATGACAGAATTATCAGGGAAATTGAGCTCTTGTAAAGGTTTCTCGTAAAGGTTCATACCTTATCATCACTGATCCCATCCTAGTATTTCATGCAGACTTTCCTGGATCACAGCTGCTATAAACCACAGCAAACTCTGAAGGACACCAAGATTAGGCCATCAGATGACAACAACATCAGACCATAGAGTAGAAGGTTTGCTTTAAAGATTACACGTTTATGTTATTTACTTTGTCTCAAAGCTTTGCAGTTAAGTAAATACTTTTTTCTTCATCTGAGTTAGAACACTCCAGTGTAACATCACAGACTCTGCAGCTCATCGCCTGTAACTCACCACTATAATCAAAATGTTAACATGAATGACCCAGAAAGCATGCAATCACTCAGCATTGACACAAAACTACTTCTGTCAGGCCACATGGGCTTACAAGGCACAAATGAGCTTTTTGCTGTGAAGGACAGATATTCCAGCAAATATACACTACTAAACAACCACACAGAAAAGTTAAAGCTCTTCATCACACAGCTCTGATCATACAAGTATTCCAAACTGAAAAATAATATGCCCTTGTCTTTTATGCTCTGTGGCATGCTTCCACATACTGTTAGTCCATTCGACTGGACCATACATCCACTCAGCTCTATTTTTTTCTGTATTTTACAGTTTAGTACACCTATTAGATTTTAAAGTTCGGTTTTTGTTTTGTTTGTTGTTTTTTTTTAAGTAATATTCTCCCTCCAGACTGAGGAATCCCTGCTTGTTTTGTTGAAGTATGCCAGCTGCCACCCACTACAGGGCCTTCTCTCTTGCCAGTTCAGTTTCACCACAGGGCATCAGTTTGCAACCCTGTCAGTAGTCCACTACATCGTAAGAGTAATCGCATGTTACTGCCAAACTGCTGAACCACAGAAAACTTACCAACCAAACAATGCAAGGAGATGCTTTCAGGAACAAGTTTAGCTGAGCATAAGGTTCGTGCTATAATTCTATCCCATTCAGGTTACCAGTGCAGCAAGTGGCACTTTATCATTTGAGCATATAATGCTTGAAACATGGGAATCTGGAATCCACAGCAGATGATGGCAGGGGCCACTTCCTCATATCACAGCCTGGTGTATTAGGAAATATTTCAGTAAAAATTTCAAGCTTTGAATCCTTTGTCCATCATTTACATAGCAAAACGCATCATCATACACACAGCAGACAGTTTTCGTCACTCATGGATGCCCACTTTGGCTGATGTATGTCCATGAGCTGATATGGAGGATACAAGAGGTGGTTGTAACTCCCATATGTGTGAACATCCCATCCTGCACAGAGACTATGGAGTCATTAGTCTTAATGATTCAGTCAACCCACATGAGGATACACCTGGTCTTGACTGCTAGGAAAACCCTGGGAGTTCAATTCTCAACTTTGGCAGTGCAATTTATTCACATATAGATGATGAAAAATCAGCTCGAAAATGTAACACAAAACAATAATTCATATATCCAGGTATACCTGTATGCCATGAATAAAAACACTCCAATAAAAATCAGTGAAATACATTTTAAACAGAATAAAATCAGTTCTCACTAATCCAAACCACTTACCCTAAAATCAGTTCTCACTAATCCCGAGATTCATTCTCTATTTTGAGGTCTAGTCAGTAGAGATTAGGAGGATTATAAACATTTGTCCTGGTCTCAAAATTGAAGCTCAGGTTTAGAAACCTGAAGATCTGGGTTCTGTTTCGGCTTCAGGGAGTTGCCTACACAGCAACTGCCTCTGCAATTCAGTGGGCAAAATTCAGGAGCTCCAGTTCCCAGTGCATTTCACAGAGAGCTAGGGACATTTGAGAGCCAATTCAACTCATCTGAGCAGGATGCTTAGTACAACACGTGTGAAGCATTCCTACCCATCATCTCACACTATCTATGCCTTAATCTTAATAGGGGAAACTCGCGTGTTTTCCTCATATACATGAATTGAAGGAACTAAAGTAACTGGTATTTGAAAAACATTATCTTGAATTCTGCTGACAGAAAACAGGTTTCTTAATCTGTTGAGATGATCTGACAGAGAAAAGATGACAGTATTCCTGTGCTGGTCCTAAATATGAACAACTTTGTGTCCTCAGGCACAAGTAAACAAGGGGGCAGTTGTAGTTGTTTGCCACTTTCTCAAGTCCTGTCTTCAGTAATGGTCAGGTTTTCATATAGTTCTTCCTCACAAATTACCTAGATTATTAGATTTTTAAAAGTGCTCTGTCCCTTCTACACCCACACTGAAATTTAAGACTGTACAATTTAAGAATTTCAAATGTTGGATATTTGTGTTTGTGCTCAGATGAAACATGAACAAAACATGCCTCAAATCTTTAGTGAGCATCGCAGCAGCTCAAGCCATTAAAATTCATTTGTAATTGATCACCTAGAAGAAGGGGAATTCCTTCAAAGTCATGCAAAATTTTCATTTTATATCTCTGTCTTCTTCTGCATCAACTTTGTAGGTATCTAAAAGATAATTTCTTTACATAGTATGAACAAGATCTTCAGGGATTCAGTGAGAGAGGCATGTGTGCATTTTATTTTACTCTCTCTGCCAACCTTCCCCTCTAAACACAAAACCAGGTCTAAAGGATAGCTAAATAGGTAATGGAATCAGGCATAATGTGACATCTTACTGAAAGACAAGAGGACAAATACAAGTATTTAAACTAGCTCGTGATAGATAAAGCAAGCACCGTTGTGTAGAATAGACTTCATGTTACTTTAAATATCTTGTGCCTCTCCCATAAAGCTTTTGTGTAAAATTCTTCCCTGCATATATAGAAATGAATCATAACACATTATAGCTGTCTATGCATTCTTCCCTGAGCACACTATGTTTAAATTGCAAAATCCATTTTTATTTTCTTTTCATTTTGTCACCTCACCACTGGAAGGAAGGTTTCCTGGAGCGTATTCCATTGCATGTCTGACAATATCAAGCCTGCCTTGGCTACATTAGTATAAAAAATTGAAGATAAATGATTACATTTACTTGAGGTCAATGAACAAGTACAGGAGATAGAATGCCTACACGATACATTTTATCTTCTGCTACAAATCTCTGAGACTTCTTGATGAGAACACAGCTATAATACATAAGCAGTTAGCAGGGAAATACCTCATTTTTCAGTACTCTGATGAATTTTAGATAATTTTATGAATATTTAGACAAATAAACCTGATATGAATATGTCTTTGCTATCTGCCATCTCACAATATAGTAACACGCTGCACAGTGTTATCCTCTCTCCTTTTCCTTATGGCAACTCAGCTACTTGGAGAAGAGGTGCTGATGGATGTTATCTCTGAGGCACTCTCCTCTTTAATCCTGAATTACTATATCATCCCAGTCAAGGTACATTCAAACATGCTAATGTAACAAAGCTTTAAAACTGGCAAAAGCATAGTATGATGTTTTATGTCGTGTATGTATGCTTGAAAAAAAGAGGAAAAAAGAAAATACTTGCAAAACATGTATGAAGCAGAAAGGTTTAGCATCTTGTGTGGGGCTAAAATACTCTTCAGGATACTAAGGGAGAACCATAAATATTTAACATTGCAACAAGCAGAGGGATTAAGAGTAGAGCTCTTTGATCAATACTCGCAGCATCATGTATTATTTCCAACGGGTATGAACAGCAAAATGCTATATTTATTGACTAAAGAATGCTAAACATCATTGAAGCTTAATACATGGGGACATGAAATTCTCTCTTGATCAAGAGTAAGCCACTGACCTGACCGTAGCCTAATCAACCATTTCTTGCACTGCAGTAGCACTTGATGGTTCCCAGTCTCATTTTTCTGGTAGCTTTCCAAACCATAGACAAATCCAGTCTCTGACATCAAGAGATTAAAGTATTAGATAATTTAAGGTGAAATTAAATAAAGGTGGTGCAACAGAGTAAAAGGAAGTATGAGCAGTGAGAGGGTAAAAAGCACAAAACTACTTGGGTTCATAGCTTATTTAGATGTTCAATTAGTAGTTCTGAGTAAGAACATTTTTGTTTTATTTTTCTTGCTTATAAAAATAGTAAGAAAGGGGTTTGGTAGCTTTTTACCCGGTTTCATTTTATGCAGTGCCACGCAAGGAACAGCAAAAGGGAACACAGCAGCCAAACAGAAGATAGTGCTTGTCACAGCAAACTAGAAACCACTTGATTGGAATGACACCCAGTCTGCCCTAGATCATGCTCTTCATCCAATACATAAAAAGGAAGTGCAAGAAAGCAAACTATAGACATCTGTGAAATAAATGCCCTGTAAGAAAACATTACTTGCTTTGTCATTTTGAGTCTTAAATTATATCGCAGGATTCTCATTCATTAATCTCAGGGGAATATATCTGAAATTACCTGGCACTATTTGGGTAAAATCAACGTGTGAACCTAATTCTACTCTTTCAAATTTCACATGCTTCCAGTAGCTGAAATACCTTGAAACAAATGGTGTGGTTCTCAACCTTCATGCAAAACCCTGCTGCACATTTGAATGCAAAGGAAATGCACAAGCAAGGAATTTCACATCAGTCATCCCTACTGCTAAAATATTTTGAAGATAAATTATTGCAGTCCACTGTCCTCAAAGTCTGCTCCCAATCTCCACCTTTTCTCTTGTTGCAGCAAGAAATGTTCATTGTATTAAAACAAAGATTGGACTAGATAATACAGCAATTAAAACCTATAGTAAAGTCAGTGCATTACTATAAACCCCACCAACATACACCTGTACAGGGGCATATAGACAACAGATTTTGAGACCGTGCAAATCTCTTTTTCTATCAATGTTGAACACAAATTAATTAATCCCACAAGAGTCTGCACCTGAAAATTGTGCTTGCCTGCTACTGAAGACACCAAAGTCTCACTGATGTGTGAGGGGAGGACTTCCAGTGCACGTGAGCTCAGCTGCCTCCAGACCCACAAGCTCCCAAGGCTGAGCTGGTTTCCCATAGTTTGCAACTTAAATTCAACAGCGCTGCATGCTGGTAAGTCCAAACCTATACTGCTTATTAGGAACTAGGTAATCTGAATAAAATGAAATAACTTTTGTTCAGAAGGGAACTCTCAATTTTCCCTTCACAATTGCATCTTCTGTTACTCTATTCCGAAGTGACTGAACACTCCTGACCTGATCTTCTTAAAGGGTTCATATATGGCTTTCAATCACTTTGCTGACTAATGTTGTGTCATATCCAAAAAGCAAAGAGAAGCTTTGCTAACTCTGAATAAAATTTTCCAGAAAGTGTATTTCAACTCCTATTTCTCAGAAGGAAAAAGGTTATTCAAGTAGACAATCACAATGTATTTCAATTTCATTTATCATATACCTCTTTTGAGGTTTCTAAGTCATACACATCAAAAGCTCAATGTATCCAAACAAACAAAGCAAACACAACCATATACCACCTTACATAAAGAGTCATTTATTCTTCAAGAATGATTCTTAGTAATTCCCTGAGTTATCATTTTATATTTTTCTTTTCAAATATGGATCTTCTTTTCCTCTCAAAGCATTCTGAGTTTTCTTCTGCAGTTACTAGCTTTTGTTATGATTCCTCAAGAGTTGTAACATTTCATGATTGCTTTTAAAAATCACATATAATCCTGAACATCTATTGAAGGATTTCAGAGAATGTATTTCAGCAGTCACTAAACTAAGAAGTCACTGATCTAAAAAAGTTGTCACCTCAAGCCACCAGACTGACTTACTTTCTACAGCTGGTTTAAGAAATTCAAACAACTCCACAATACTAATATAAAGGAAACCAACTCAAACACTGCAATAATTGAATGTACCAACAGAGGAAAAGAAACCACAAACTGAATAAAGTTTGAAAATAAATTTTTTTCCAGCTGTGCAGCCAGCCCACAAGAACTCTTTAAGGCATCTGACTAAATGATGGATATTCTCTTGGCTGATAACACGATTGATGCACAGAACACATTGTCTATACAAATTATGTGAAGTGATGAAAAGAGGATGAAGAGAAGAGGATGTATGCACTTCAAAAGGAACAAAGACATCAAGAGTAAGAGGAAATATCCTGGAGGAAATTTCTAATGGCACCAAAGAGATGACTCATACTCAGACCCCTAGAGACAGATGACAGTGTATGCTGAGGTAGGTGGTTAAAAGCAGACCACAGGCATACATTCAATACACAAAACACTAATGAAAAAATGAGTAACAGTCCTGTTAGCGAATCTCCTTACCATAAACCATTTTCCACCTCTTCTCCTTTTTCATACAAACTGTATGTAAGGAATTTTAATGAGATGTACACTTTAAGTGTATCAAAATGAATTATGCAGGAAAGCAGCAGGAGAGTAACAGATGTACAGATTCAAGGGTGACATGCTTAGTTTCACTTGATGAATGTTTGTTTTGTTGTTTTGAAAAATTAATGTAATGAAATATTTAAAGTGAACAAGAAACTTTAAAATTGACTTAGGGATGGATTACTTCCTTACAAGGACAGGGGTTTACAAAAGAAAAAATGCTGCTGGCATCTGAATCAGCACTCTATAAATCATAGAATCATAAAATCACAGAATGGTTTGGGCTGGAAGGGACCACAAAAATCTTGTAGTTCCAACTCCTCGTGCCATGGGCAGAGACACTCTCCACTAGAACAGGTTGCTCAAAGCCCCATCCAACCTGGCCTTGGACACTTCCAGGGATGAAGCATCCATCCATGACTTCTCTGGACAACCTGTTCAGTGTCTCACTACCCTTACTGTAAAAAAAAAAAAAAAAATCCTAATATCTAATCTAAATCTACCTTCTTCCAGTTTAAAACCATTACCCCTCATTCTATCACTACACTCCCTGATAAGAAGTCTCTCCTCATCTTTCCTGTAAGCCCCCTTTAAGTACTGGAAGGTTTCTATAAGGTCTTCTCAGAGCTTTCTCTTCTCCAGGATGAACAACCCCAACTCTTTCAGCCTGTCCTCATAAGGGAGGTGCTCCAAGCGTCTGACCATCTTCATGGTCCTCTTCTGGACCCACTTGAGTAGGTCCATGTCTTTCATACACTGGGGGGTCCCAGAGTTGAATGCCACATTTCTTTAGGCATCTATACCAAAAGGACGTCTGAAAACTAAACAAGAGCCTAGGGTTTTCAGCTTTCACTGGCAAGTGCTATGAGGGAGCCACATTTGTATGCTTGATTCCCCACTGCAGACTGTCCAGTATATAGAGAGAAATTATGTACTAAGCCTCTGATTCCCCAGCCTGAGGTGAAATCCCAGAAGTGTAAATACGAGTGAAGTTGTAATGGCCAACGGAAAGTGATTGTGAACAAAGCAACAAACAGGAATTATTAACCTTGCCCGCAGCATCTCAGGGAATCAGAAAATTTTTATCATTTTCAAAGAGTAAGAATGTTCTTGAGAATATCCAGCCTCTCCTCCAGGAGAAAATTGTTCATGAAGCAAGTAAAGATGAATAGAGGTTATGATGACATAACTTGCACACCAAGCCTTTGAAATGTTAGTCTTGTGAGAAAGAACATGAATCAGAAAGATTCTTTGATTTTTCCTTTTTTTTAAAGAAAAAACAAAGCAAAACATTACACAAAACAAAAAGGCCTCAGTGTCCAGTACTATGCTCTTTACCATTTAGGATGGCTGGTAGTGAAGAAATGCAAACTAAACATACATGAATGACACAGCTGCAAGGTTGCTTCACAAAAACAAAAGAAATTTTTGTGGCCTCATAATGTTCCCTGACTCTAAACCATCTATGAACAGATCACTACAATAACAGCAGCAGCAATGAAAAACCTTCTGCATAAAAGCATTTATATCACATAGTAGATGGAAGTGTTATTATTTTTATAACAATTTAACTTTATCTGTGTATCAAACAGACACCCCCTCTCACCAATGTCTTGATCCCCTATATACAACATCCACAAGCAGAATACGTTTCCATGGTGGACTTTACCAAAGTATATTTTAGTTCCATGAAAATTCAATTAAACAACAGAGCAATTATCTGTTTACTGGCAAAGAGACACTCCACATTAGTTCAGCTCTGCTTTGCCGAACTGTGTTCAACTGCTCAAAGCATTCAAATGTTCCATTACAAAATTGCATCAGACACCCCTGGCTCCAGCACCCTGGCACAGAAAATGGGATGCACTGCTCTCCTCATTTTGGCTGCTACATTTTGAAAGCTGCTCTTGGTCTGTATAGAAACCATTTACAAGTATATTAAAGGTTAGGATAACTTCATGTATATATGGTTTGCATTATCCACATATTATCTTGGCTGCTCCTTCCCTCCTTTTTTTAGCATGGAAAATAAAAATTAACTGTACTGGCTTTGCTTTCACCTTATTTCAGTCATAATGCCTAAAAAAAATCAACAGCAATAGTATTTTATACTATATTAACCAAATGCAGCCTTACATCCTGGTGTTAACTTTCCACCAGCACACACGAAGCCACCCTGTCCCTGCACAGCTGAGCTGGCATCCACATGCTGATGGCACAAGACACATCTGATTGAATAGCCATTTAAACCTGAAACTCCTGATGGAGCCAGAAAAAGCCTTGATCCTGGGATATGTTTCAAGTGAGCTGTCCCCTTTCCTGAAGCAGACAGATCTCAGATCTGAAATGTCATGCACAATTACCCTAGAGTCCTTGACTCTGAATCTCCAAATAACTCCCAGCATCAAGAAGGCTCTCCTTTTCCCTTAACAACCTTCAGGACTTGATCTTACTGAAGTACAAGATTTGTCCTTCGTAAGTACTGACTAAAATGACAGCCTTGACTTAACATGGAAAAAAAACCCACAACGTTCATTCTTACCAATTAAACAGCAGGATGCTAACTATTAGGCAACAAATAGTAAGAATGCCTCACTATGCTGGCCACCTAAAGATTTCCAGGCTGCTTTGTATTCAGTACTTGTTTGGGACTTCTCTAATTAGGAAAAAGCCTCCCCCTTTGTGATGGTGGAGTGTATAGACACTGGTATTTGGAATGAGGGTCTTACTGTCATTCGGTATTCTAATCATGTATTACAATTGCTGTATCACGCTTGCGTTGTGATTTCCACATACTGCTAGATCACTCCTCTAAATCAAAATCCCATATACAATCAAATATCTTCAAATACCTAGATCTGGAATTAAAACATTAAACCATCCTGCTGCGTCAGACCTGTTGGACAGACCACAGCCTCTAGGTTAGGACTGGCAGCCACTAAGTCTCCTTGGCTCCACAGGGACAAGGAGGTTAGTGAGTCCAGCACTGTGTGGCCTATGTTTCTACAAGACCCAGGAAGTGAGGGAGTGAGGTGGCTCATAATATCAAGAGGGCCTCTTTGATGGCTACATGCATGGGCTACCATCACAACAGCCATCAGAGTAGTTGTCTGATGCTCCATGTCTCCAAAGAGACCTGGAACAAGCAGGATTCAGAAAAGCAGAGGCTGCTGGTTTTGGGTGGCATGCTGAAGAAGCACTTCACTGAGCCATGGACCATATCATTCTGCTTGTCAAGGAAAGGCAATGGTATATAACAAGAGGGACATCTGGGATGACATTTTTGTACATGAGTCATCACCAGTGCAATCTTCATTGTGTAAATGATGATGGGGTGCACAAAGTAACACAGTTGAATCCATGGAGTTGTGCCCACCAACATTCCCTATAGGCATATGTTCTTACTCTCACTGTTCCCAGGCAAGAGGTCTGGTCATTCATGTGATGAATGTATTAAACTCACCTGGCAACACCAGTGATCACTAGTTCTGGTCTGAGATGAGGGTAGAAAATCACCCACATAACACCTCTGCCTTCCTGGAAGAAGGCTCAGCCTGACTTCAAGTCACGTATTCCTTTCCAGAGACTGGGAAATGAAGGGTGAAGCTTGTAGACACTGGCCTCTAGGAATCACATTTCTATTGTGATTCCACTGTATAACAATTGCTATATCACACGTGTTTTATTTTCAGCATATTTCCATATTGCTCTTCTAAACCACAATCCCACATCATGTCAAATATCTTCAAATAGTAACTCTCGTATTAAAACATCGAAGTCTTCTTGTGTGAAATATCTGAAGGAATCTGGTCAGAGAGTATTGGACTCTGACAATCAGAAAGAGTCTCAGGAAGAAAATTTTTTTTCAGTTGCAGGCTGTTAAAATGATACTACTGACAATCTAGCACTCAGAAACTACAAACTTGCCCCTTTTTTATTTTTATGTTATGAAAAATCCAATAATCATAACAGAATATAAAGAGAGTAGATTAGAATCTTATCTCTCAACCAAGAAGTAACAGCCACGGGAAATCAGTGATGATGCCATTAAGTGCTTTTCCCCCAGCATCCTCTTCCTGTGAGCTCACAAGCCCAAAGACATTCCCAGAACTGAGTAATCAATTTATAGGCAAATAAGGGGGGGGGAGAGGGGAAGTCATTGGGGGGGAGACAGAGAGAAAAAAGAAGCCTTTTAACCAGGAAATTAAAACCAGGATCTAACAAAAGCCTTAAGCATGTTTCTAATTTTGGCAAAGGAGGAGACTCAGCATCTTTAAGACTGTCTTTTTGTCCTTTTTATCTGGAATAGAGCTTTAAGATTTTCAAACAGGCAACAAGCAGTGAAAAAACTTAAAACACAGAAAAAAGAATGGACTTGAAGACAAAACAGCAAAAGAAAAATTTATCAGATTTTCAAATGCAAGGAACTATGCTGAGAAGAGGCTGCTTTTATGACTGGCTCAACTTTTAAAAGCTAGCACGGAAGAGGAGGAACTGTTTTAAGTTGATCGATGCTTTCTCTTAACAAGAGAAAACAGGAAATACCTAAGGAACTGTTATTTTGGCTTTGGTTGATATTAAGGACAGACCTTTAAAGTGCCACAAGAGCAAAAGGATATCCTCCCTGAAAGGAACATGAGTCCTTTTCTAAGAGCTAAGCTCAGTTGCAGGAGCCCATAAAAACAAACTGATGCTTGTGAATGTTAACATTCATGGCTCAATTCCCAATCCAGCTCAGCTGAGATCTAATTCCAAGAGACAGGTATTTCAGCACAAAAGCACATGCCAACAAATTAAAAGCGGTATTCAGATGGAAGATGCAGGCACCGATGGTCTCAAAAATCAGTATACAATTGTAAAAAAAGGACACAAATCCTTAAAAAGGATTACCTAGACAACAGGTTTATAATCTCTAAAACCAAAATAAACCCCATCAAAGCCATTAAAACAAGCACAATCTGACTTTAAGAGGAGTTAACGATCTTGAACTAAGATGTAGGATTAAAAACCAGATTTCTTTGAGATCCACTAATGAAAAAGTATATGGAAAAGCTATTCATCAATTATTTTTATTATTCTTAGCACTCCAAACGTCCTACATGGTATCAAGCAAATCTTCCCTCCTTTGGTCTCACCTTCCCTGTCATATTGAATGGCAAAGATTACTCAGCATTAATTCATTTGTGAGATGCTCAAGTATTAGGGACATGGAATGGAATGGAAAAAGACTCCGTACTGAAAAAACAAAAGTATCCAAAGCATTCAAAGTATAAAAAGAACAAAATTGGGTTTCAATGTAACTGGACATCAATATGGCTCTATAAATTTGGTAATCACAGGAATTCTTGGCTTGTTCAAACAATTCAAAGAAATTGATTTTGATCTATCTGAAATGATAAACCTTCATTTGTCTTTAAGAAAAAGAGTCAAAATCATCCTTCAAAACCTCAGCAGATGTTAGAAAATGAACTTTGCTGTCTTACCCAGCTGCTCTATTACTCTTCAAATAGAAGGTTCTGACTTCAGAGACCACTGCTGTTCAGGACAAAAGTCAAGCATGTTCTTAAAATTTGAGTAAGGTTTATTTAAGTATATGTTAAGAAACTTTTCTCAATCAAGATCATCAATGACATTTCAGGAGAAAAAACTCTAAACATACAGTTATACACCCAGACAATCCTATTAGGATCAGTTTTAATGACATGACAGGTGGGACCACAACTCAGATTTTCCCATACTGTTAGGCTGTATCTTAATCTAGAAAAATCAACAACACAAGGTATATTTGAGTCAACATCTTTCACATGTATCAAAGTTCAGAAAGCCCATGCAAAACACACAAAGCAAGAAGAGTAGCTGTCATACAGATTTAGTTCCAATAATACAAACTTGCTATCAAAAGAAGTTATCAAACAGCAGAAGGTTTCTCCTGTCTAATCTGTCACACCATAAAACATTAAGCAATTTTGACTCTGCGTTGAGAAAAGGACAGCAACAGATAGGCTCTAGGTCCAAGCCATTGGCACCCAGTCTGCTTACCAAGAGTGAAGGGATCTGAGCTGTGTCATCAGCTGGCAAAAACCCTTCCTTCAGGAGCAAATAAGTGACAGGATGCAGACAGTGTATGATCTAGTGCTGCAGGCACAGGACATGTAGATGCAGGACTGTATTTACAATAAATTCAGTGCAGCTGAGGCTGCTCAAAACCCATGGAGGAGATTTTTGAAATGGAGGCATGAAAGAGATGGTGACAGCAAGGTAATGCTAGCTGCAGGGAAGACACACTGCACTAAGCCTGCTGGGAGCAAGAGTGATGGACAACCATTAATCAAGATTACTCTCCCTCTAAGGTGCTCAGCACCAAGGAAAGTGAGATGCAAACAGCCTGCTACTTTCTTGGTAAGAACAAGCTTAACCTGCACAAACAACTATTTGAAGAAGAGCTAAGAACCTCTACAAAAAATAACAAAATGATTAAAACAAAGAGAAAACCTACAATATTTCTAGCAGCTGCAGCTCTCACAGAAAGCATGCACTGTGGAGTTTCCACTGTGGTACCTAACAAAGATCTCTCTGCTCACAGGTTTGCAGGAGGACTGACATCCTAGCTAACCTGTTGTCATCTCTTCCTCTGACTGATCTCTCTCTGCCACATCCCCCTTAGACGGTATAGGTAAACCATTGATAGATTCATAGCTAGAATCTGTCAGCTGTGTTAGATAACTGAGTTATTCTGATTTCTTAAGTAGTGTTTGTAAGTTCTCACATTTAATTTTACTAAATGCAGCTGTACTAGGCAAAGCCTTTCACGATGCCTCCTCAGAGCTCTTTTACAGGTTTCACATCAAGATTCGACTGCTTGGGATTAACTGTGTTCCTGGAAAAAGGGCTAATTACAATGGTAAATTTGCACAGCAGTTATTGTTAGTCTCTACCTGTATTGTCCTTTCGCTGTAGAAGGTTAGAAACATGACAATAAATAGAATTAAGTTTCTATTTGTTCTTAGAAGATGTGCAGCATTCAGGCAGGAAGGTTTTCATGTTCACTGCTAGGTACAGGATCTGATGCATGAGAAATGGCAATGAGATAACAAATTAGCCATTGATTCAGACCTGCCAGTGGTGACTGCAAACCATTATGTGGTGACTGCTCTTTTTTGGGGTTCTGTTTGAAGTATGTTGGTGGTCCTCATGTATTTCCTAGGAGAAAAACATCTGCTGAACAAAAAACACTATCGAAACCAATATGATTAGCATCTTTTTGAAACTCTCAGCTTAAAGGAAGGGTGGATCTTTTTCCTGATCTTGGGCTGGTCTTTCTTGTGTGACAAATAGATGCTTTCAGCTTTCAAGTTGTTTTTGTTTGATAAAGAAACAGTTATATTTCCCAGGTCTGACACTCTGGCTCCATGTATTAAATTTCATACACTTGGTTATATTAATGTTGAATAATGGTTGATAATTACAATTAAGCCTAAAAGACTTCAATATCTACGTATCCATGCAGTTTAATGGGACTGATGTACCTCTCAAAATACTTTAAAAAAATGCCAGTGATGTTAAATTAGGAACACATACCAGAGGAGTAGTATGGAGCCAACTTAGAAAATCAGCCTCATGTATGTCACTACTCTGACATCCAGAAAAACAGTCTTATATGAAATAAGGTTTGTAACATTTGGTCTTTCAAAAGCATTTTCGCATATCACATCTGTGCAATAAAATAGTTAAATTACCCCTTTCCCCTTCCTCTTTTATTTTTTTATTTATTTTTCTTTGCTCAACAACAGCAATTCTGGAATACTGTATATTCAAGAATAATATACAGGCTGGTGATAGAAAACTCCTGTCTAAAATGCTCGTTTAGTGAGCTTTAACAAAAAGGATAAATGCAGAATCAGACATCCAGTACCTTTCCCCTCCCTCTTGATGTCTCTTACATTGTAGAAGATAAATTTCAGAAACATCATAGACACTAAGGCAGTCCTAGTAAAATGTAGGCTGTTTTGCCCCTCTTCCAAGTACCAGTAATTGAACCTGGGAAAGACCTTTCTATGATCTTGTGATCAAATGCTGCCATTCAAACGAGAAAGAGTAACAGAAATGGCCAAGAAATGGGGGTTTTACAGCTGCTAAGGACTGCTGACAAGCATAATGATGTTGTTGTGACAAAAAAATAATAAAAACCAGATAAAATGCTAGCCTCCTGTATCTTTGTATTAATGACCAAGGGACAGATTCCTCACACCCCTCATGTCACTTCACCCATTCTTGGAATGGGGCGGGGATGGGACATCAAATTTCTATTAGCATGTGAAGATGATGTCCCTGCATAGGACATAAGTCCTCAATGTTCCTCTGGTGGCAGGGAAAGGTTTAGTTCTGGAGGGAGGGAAAGTGCCAGAAGGGCAAGAACAGGAAGAGAGGACAGGCCCTGTATAGGCCTTTTTCGTTATACATGCCTCCCCTCTCTCTTTACACACTCTTTCTTGCTACAAAGCCCTTCCTTAAGGCATCACCACCGTATTTCTCCCCAAATGCTTAAGGACATACCAAGCACCTGCAGGCTGACTTACGCATGGAAAGGAACTCAAAAGTTCATATACATATCCTCTCTCTCAAGCCACTTAATTCTTTGCAAGCCCTGCCAGTAAAAATGCATTAGAGAAAACCCTCTGCACCAG
This sequence comes from Bucco capensis, assembly GCA_013396975.1. NCBI lineage: Eukaryota > Metazoa > Chordata > Aves > Piciformes > Bucconidae > Bucco > Bucco capensis. The sequence goes on along the minus strand of VWZO01013351.1, from coordinate 414,759 downwards.
CCCTGATGGAGCAAACCCACCTGAGTGCCTCCATCAGGCTGTATGCTGCCCAAGCGTGTTCAACGGCAGCAGCCGCTGTGTCCCCATGAGGCCCTGCAGGCAGCACAGCCTCGGCACACAGCACCTAGACTCTTAGGGATTTACAGCAGCGTTCCAGAATGTGTGAAAAATCAATGCTCCAATTTTATTGGTATGTCTGAAAAGTCCAATCCCAGAGGCTTCCACTTCTGGTTGAAATATGGATGCTCAAAAGAGCATGCCAAAAAAATATATATATTGGTACTTTGTTAAGCCTCAATAAAAGGTTTTGTTCAGGTTTTCTGGAATTTGCAGGGCAAAGGTTAAGACTGAAACTTCTGACTCAAACTCTGCACTTCAAATTTTAAAATGCTTAATGTGAAAGCAAGTGGAAAAATGTGAGGGAGGAAGTAAGGAGGAGGAAAGAAAATTTTTTTATGAAAGGGCTGAAAGGTTTAAAGAAAAAAAATAATGTAAACCACTTGCTGGATATTACTGAGCATAACACACTATGAGCTCAAGCGGTTAGTCTGTGCTCAGCTAGATTGATACTCTTGCTCAAGTTAGCTTTTTAAATGAGTTTTAAAATAGCTGGCTCAGGTGTGACAACATTATACTGCAGCAGTAGGGCCTGCAAAGCAGATGTACTCCATCATTTAAAGTGTCCTGAAGGGACTAATAAAGTAATGCAGGAGAGGAAGAAACAGGAGGAGCTGTGCCACTGCTGGTCACAGTTGATGCAAAAGCAGAATTCCTCCCTGAAATCTGAATCACGTACAAATGACTTTACAACGTTCCACATTGTTTCATGCTCTGGTTTGCATGTTTTTATTTGTTTGTTTTGCTTTGTTTTAAATTGCCAGCCCTTTAGACCTGAACAATCTGAAATTCAAGCTGTGATTCTTTCTGGCTCATAAATTTTGCCTGCCATAACACCTGCGCAATTCGTCTGTCTTGTCTTGGATTGTACAAGTGCATCCAAGGAACAGCACTGTCCCTGGATCAGAAACTTGTCACCACTTTGGCTGATGTATGATGCACGACAGAATTCAGTGCACACACTCTCAGCTGTGCTGGTTATAAAGCAGTAACATATAGAAGAGATTTTTTGTTCATAAGCAAATATATCTGCCATTGCATATAAAGGCAATGGATTCGCTGAATTAGAAAATTTACATCCTCGCTCTTCACAGCAAAAATGCACTTTGAGTTAAAAGAAAAAAATTGTTTCTTAAAATTAGCATAGATAAATTGTGACACAGTTCATTACCACTAGATATCACGAAAGAGAAAGGAATGCAATTCTCCATTTATGCTGCAGACTTCTGGAAATCTTAGGAAAGATATGACAGGTGATATTGTGACAGAAAAAAATAAGGAATAATCTTTTCTCATTTATATGTCATATTGTTCTCTAACTTTAATCTTATAAACCAAGTGAAAAATCTTAATCCAAACTGCAGTAATGCTGATTGTTACATCATGACCTGAATTACTGCAATACTACAAACAAACTGATCTTATGCATTTTTCATTACTAGTTACAAAGTAATAAAAATAACCTGTGAAAGAATGTTGCATTAACTATACAGCCAGATTGCAAAAATTGGTATTTTATATATAGTTATTTCAAATACGAAAAGATATGGTTATTTTCCCAGGAACTTACAGCCCAGTAAAAGCTCAAATAAAACAAAACATAAATGTGTATGGCCATCAGGTCTTTGAGACTGTCCCCATAACCAACATCTTTATAGATTTCTGGAAAAGCAGGCCTTAGACAATGCCAGAATTCTGTCTTCCCTAACCCAAATTCTCTGATAAGCCCATACGATGTGATTTAGCACTGATACACACCTCCTAATATCTGAAATATAAATTAATTCATCTCAGGTTCCTCCAAGAAGTGAGAGCATATCAGCTACTGCAGTTTACGGGGCAAACATCTAAATCTGTATTGTCCTAGCTAAAGTCCTTGTTCGAGCCAAATGGAAATGAGATAAAATCTTGAGTAAATAAAAGACTTTGTTGGTTGGGGTTTTTTTGGTGGTTTTTTGTTGTTGTTGTTTTTTTGCATGTTTTGGGTTTTTTGTTTTGTTTTGTTTGTTTGTTTTGGTTGGTTGCTTTTTTTTCCTAAAGAGTATTCCCTGCCTTTAAAGAATACACAATCTTAAAAATCCAAGAAATCTAGGAAATTTGGAGTGTATGTCTGCAGCATGACATGGAAAGGTGTGCTGTGAAATGAGAAGCATCTACACAAATGTAAGCATAGCAAGGACAGCTGAAGGCTACATAAACATATTCTGGAGAAATAAAGAAAGGAGCTAAAGACAGAGAAACCTGTCTTGTTCAGTGATACAAAATGACACACTTCATGTCTGAAATTCTCAAGAATGACATGAAGCAACACAAATATCATCTGGCTTTTAAAGGATGTCTTTGAAAGGAGGGAGATGGTCCATGAAACACTTGATTTCAGTTGAAGTCTCTGAAGAGCTGGTACAGGCTGGATTAACTACAAGCAGTATTTGGCCAAGTGTCAGAAGGAGGGCAAAGCCAGGAGCCTCCACTGGTGCAGTGGGACAGCCATGGCTCTAAAATGGAGAGTAGAACATGCAGCAAGGATGAGGTTGGCCACAAGACAAAGCCACAGAGGCCTAACTAGGGGACTGCTTTCTAAGCAAAAACGTTTGTATTTTCTACTAACTCAGTGCCCATTCTTTAGTTTCTTGGTTATGAAGTCCGTCTTTATGACTGTCCCCTGCAAAGTCTAAGTGAGTTAACCATTATGTGATGCCCAAAAAAAAAACCAACCCCTGCTTCCCTAGAGATACTCTTTTCTGGCAGCTGCGTATACCACTGAGGCATCTCTTAACATCCAACACGACCTAGGCATCAGCTCCACAGAGCCCATTCTGCACTGAGCAGTTTATCAGAGAGATCTGAGCTGGGGGCTGCTGCCTGCACATTGCTGGGGATGTGGGACACACCTGGGGTACAAAGCAGGAGAAGTTACAGTGGCCTCATGGTCATCACCAGGATTCAGGTAGGACAATAACAGAAGGAATTAAAGATTTGACTGTCTGTCAAAGATGAAGACTGAGAACTGGCAGAAGTTAAAAGGATGTTTAGAGGACTTCAGATGTAGAAGAAATTTCTGCTAACAATGAGCTGAGCACGTGCATTCATGGAGCAAAGAAAGCAAAAGATAAGAGTGATTCCATAAAAAATGACAGCCAGGAATTGGAAACAGGATAAGGAAATAGAAAATTTGTCAAAGTTATTTTTAACAAAGGTCTTTACATGGATCATATTTTCTGATACAGCAAGGAAGGATTTATGTACTGCAATCAGCAGATAATAATGAAAATATTTACAAAACTGAATTCTTATAAGGTAGACAATATAAAAGATTCAGATAACATTAACATCATCTATGTTAAAGGAACTGAGGATATAAGTGAGGGAATTTGTGTTTTTTAAACAGAGATAATTTTTGAAGATAACAATATATAAAAGATTAACTCCTTTTATAAACTAGTGCCAAACATAGCAGAATGCCCTGTATTCTGTTTGAGTTCTCTGTAGCACTCAACAAATGTTTTAAGCCAACTACAAACCAATATCTAGCTTCTACCTTTGGCTGCTGTTTTGAATTGTTTAACATGTCAAATACATATGCATACATACACAGGATGGGATAGAAAGATACAGATGCTTATAATAATATATCATTTACCTTGATAAAAGGAGGTCAACTCCTCAAGAATATAATTTCGGAAGAGTTTTTCAGTGCTTTATGCATATAAATTAGGAGATAATTAAATAAAAAAAATAAAGCACAGAATGAAGAGAAAGGGGCTAAGAAGTTACCAAACAAAACATTTTAAAGTTCATTCATTCAGAAAAACTATTTACAGTCTCACTAATGACGAACAAGATATCATTTGTTAATTCACTAGGAGAAAAAGAAAACCAGAAAATGTTGCTACTGTCCATTGCACAGTTAGCCCTCAACTGGAATACTGTTTTCTCATGAACATTTAACCACAATCTCCTAGAAAACATGTTGCTCTAAACACATTATTACATGTTTTATGCCCACTTCTCTGAAGTAAAGATTAAGTATTTGTATTTATTCACTCTGTTGGGAGAATTTTAGAGATGACCTAAGAGAAATATTTAAACTAAGGAAAGAAGCAGAAAATATCCATCCATTCTGGTGAAATGAGTCCATACAAATACAGTGCTTGGGACCTTTTCACATTTCAAGAGAAAAATGCATGGAGAATAATGGTTAAAGTAAGATATGAGGTTATGTGTAAATACATCTCCATTGTTGCAGATAATATCTCTCTGTTTAAGAGTTTCTCCTCTAATAAAAGTCAGTCCCAAAATGATACAGTCACTTGTTACTTGTGGAGTTCTAAACCCACAGAAGAATGGTACTTCCCTTTTCTTTCTTTTTGTCATAGATATTTGTAACCTCCCATGAAAATTAGCAACAAATCCACACAGGGATACTACAAAAGAGGAAGTTTCCTGGCCATGGGTCGTAGCATTCATGTCTCTCACTTTTTTGAAATTTTCCCTGAGATAAGAATTGGCCCAATGTATTCTGACAATCAAAAGTATTTACAAAGTGAACAAAATTTAGGAAGTACTATAGTGACTAGAAAATGCTGTGAGGGAGCATAATGGATGGATCAGCAGAGGATAATTACTGCAACTGAGGCACGTTCCTGTGAAATTCCAGAGAGAAAAGTAAGAACTTGTTAAGGCTGTCCATTTATTCAAAAAGAGAAAATGAAGTTTTCTGAAGACATTCAAGGATACTAGGAGATAAACAAACACTCTATACAAAAAGTGTACCCTAAGCTTGCCCATCCAAAGAGAAATCAATTTGTTACTGACAGAAAAGCTAGGAATTTTTTACTTGAATTCAAGAACTGCAAAATGTAATAGATTAGCAGGATTTTGCATAAAGTCTCCTATTCATCAACAAGAAGAGATGCAGCACTCTGAGAGTGAGCTACCTTCATTAGTAGGGCCCTTCACATTCTGATGGAGATGTACAGTGCTATAGGCTGAAGCATTCATTTGCTTACTTCTCTTTCAGAGTGACAATATGGGGCCTATACAATTAGTTTCACATGGGGCTGCTCTCGCTATAGGAAGAGAATATACTCAGTAGGCCCTGGTCTATTTATCTCAGAAAAGCAGTGCTAATAAAGGGAAAACAAAAACAAACACACACACACACACACAAAAAAAAATCCACTGAAAATAATCACTCAAAGCTACTCAGAATATTTATGAAATTCACATGGAATCTGCCAAGCACTGAGAGTCTGCAGATTTCTGGAGAAAACTGTACTTTCTCAGTCTGGAAGAAATGTAAACATATTAACTGATTTGTTTTATGGGACAACCAATTATTTTGTACTGTATATTTAAGACTGAACATCATGAAATGTTTATTAGTTGAGCAAGCAGAACAGTGGAGCAATTTCCTTTGGAATGGAACAAATCCAATGAGTTGGACAGAGAAGCACCCTTAATGAGAATAATTCATTAACATAGACAAAACTGCTCAATTTACCTAGGCATTACACATTTGACCAGCAAAATGTTTCAAGTGCCAGAAAATAAGCTTTACATTGTCACAGGGTTGAAGTAGAGTGGTCTGGAGCTTCAAGTGCTCAGCTCTACAGTTTTTAAGAGACAACAGACAGCAGTTGAAGTTAGAAAGTCAAACACAGAATGACATATGTTTGCCTTGGGAGCATACAGAATATAGAGCTTCTGGACTGTTCTGTATGTTCTCCCTTCCTCGCAGATGCAACATTACTTTACCCTTTCCTGTCATATTATTGACCTGGGTCAGTTTAATTGTGTGACTCCTGGCTGGGCTCAAACATGTAGGTACGCACAAGTGACTATCCTTGAATTTCTATCTTATTTCCAGCAAAAAACCCTCTCATTCAATTAAATTTATATCTCATTTGCCCAGAAAACACCAGTTGAGGAAAGAGCTCAAAATGAATACTTGAGGTAACTCTTTGGGAAGATATGGTCCATAGTTTATTCACTGTGAAAGTCAGAGCCATGGTGCCCAGTTTTTCTGATAGGCTGTTCAGCACAGTGTGAAAGCTATCTATTCCAGTCCTTCTTCCATCGTGACTTGGTAACCAGACACAGCTGCCCCTATTAACATATGAACATATCATCCTACAGATATTGTATTCCTATGCACATGCATCCCACTGTGTCACCAGGATCACATCGCAGGGAACACAGCTGGGAAAGACAGCATGGATGGAAGCTAGCCAAAATGGTTTGTCCGGTCCATAATCCCACTGCCTCAAGAACCAGGGCAGTACCAAATGGCTAGCAGCCAGGCTGATTACTTTCTCTGTGCGCCTCATCCAACCTTCTAATTAGCTGGCAAGCCTGAACCAGAACATCCGAGCTTGAGTGAGAAGACATGGGGACAAAAATGTAAAACTCTCCCAGTTCACTGCTATGTCCGAAAGAAATCCAGCTGAAAATCCTAAATCAATTTAATTTAACCCTAAAAGGATTGATTAATTTTCATTCCCAGTAAGATCATGTCTTTGAGTAGTAGAGGTTAATAACAGATAGTGTATAATTCCACTAATGTTCTCCAGTTCCTCATTTTTTAACTGAAATCCATAAAGAGGTCACAGCAATAACTAGAGATTATTTTCTTTCTATGCCAATTACTGAGATGCTGGGAGGATAATTTTCAGATTCTAATGGTGATTTTCCAAGTACACTGGAATACTTTATTTTTCCTCCTTCTTCACGCAGAAAGATAAGGAACTGCCAGGAGGGGGATAAAGCAAGATATCTCTATCTTTGCTGACAGGCTTAAATACAGATTCATGAGCAGAAGCTCTAACAGGAATCTACATCAAGAAGAAGAAACAAGGACTGAGTGTTTTTTTCACTGGATCAGAGGTAAATGAATATCAGGGGCCAATACCACTTCAATTGCCCCAGCTGTTCAAGTGATCATGTATGTCCTCTAGCTTCTTAAGAAGAATATGAATACAAAAAATCTTTTAAATATTGATTTGAAGAGTCCCCTTCTCTAATAATGAGGTGCAAATATCCTCTATGTGGATCAAATACCCTACAATAATTTCTAATTATGTGTGGAGCTACAAAATCAGACCTCCAAAAATGAAAGACAAAATGGTATCTTATTGATATCTAGAGTGCATAGTTGAGTGAGTTCAGTTACTGGTTCAGTGGCACTGCCCTAAGGTGAATTGTGCTTTATCTGCATCTGAACAATACTCAGGTAAATGAAAACTCTTAAAATAGTCACTTCCCACCTCATCCTTGCAACTAAATGCCATCTGATCACAACAATCACAAAAGAAATATAGTAGACAATTTTCTTACACCCACACATTCTTCAGGAATTCGAGAGCTGATTTACTGATTGCTGAGAAAGCAGCAACCCTTATAATCATCAAAATCCAATTTCAGTGTATCTCTTGGAACAAAAGAAAACCATTATGCTATCTTACCAAGACTCCTACTTTGATGACCCACATTGTTCATGTTGATTACCTAGTATATTCCTGACTACTTTAAAAATTAAAAAAAAAAAGAAAAAGAAAAGAAAATTATTTTCAACTTCTCTCATTCTTTACGATGTAGCCTTTTTGTTTCAGGTAGGCACTGTAAGATTATTCTGCTGTACTTCTGGCTCAAATGATGTGTCCTCTCCAAGGTAAGTAGGAATGTGACCGTGAGGCACACAGGGTTAAAATGACAAAGCTGCACTTACTGATTCCTTGCTATTCACACTCCTTCCATTGGGTGTTGCTATTATATTAAACAGATGAGTACTGGGACTCAATTTGTGCATATAGAAAGGCATGGCAAAGGTTTAAGGTGTCTGCCTATGTTGCTTTGCCCATTGTTCTAAGCAGCCCGAGTCTGTTGTACTTCACAAAGTTGGTGGTATGCTTCATTAGTTGGTGTTGAGAAAAAAAAAACTGTCAATGACTACCTCTGGAAAAAAAAAATCCATAAAATGGAGCCTTGCAGCTTGTACTAGAAGTTTTATATTCTTTCATGAAGGTGATCTGACTAAAATTTTTATGTAGGTTACAGCATTCAGATACTTTAAAGAGGAGCTGTGCAGATGGCTTAATTAGAGTATTTAGTGCATCTTCTGTATAGAGAACCAAGCAATGAATAAGGAGGAATTTAATGAAAGTAACCACAAAAGGAAATAGTTTATTGGAAGTTAAAAAGAAGAAAGAAAGCGGGAAAAAAAAGACAACTTAGGATGCAATTCTTGCAAGCATTTCCTGCTCACTCAGTGTAGCTCTTCAGACCATTTGAGTGAGAAATCTTTGCAGATTTGTGTTCTCAGGGAGGTCTTGTCACGCACTAAGAATCACCCAACTGATCACTAAACTTTGCAAAGCTAATGGCCACATAGATGACAAAAGAAGATTTCAAAAGCAAGATACTGTCTGGAAGTTGGCTTTTGATGTAACATGGACACACTCTAGGGGTATTGTCAGAAAATGGCAGCATTTCATTAAGTTATGGCAAGTACAAACAGTATAAAATCACTTCATATTTGAAATACCCTCTGTTGGTATTAAAACCTGTTGCTAATACTATTAACAGTAACTAGTAACACTAACTAGTAAAAATAAAGACTACAAAGTTACTGCAACCTGAAGTTCTGGTTATTTTATAAGCTATGAGACAGTTGCTGATCTAGTTATATTTCTTATTTGCTAGAGAATCACCACCATATACTTATGTGGTCTTTAACTGGAAAACAATCACACAGCATATATGCATTTAATAGGAATAAATGCAGTCAGATAATATGACTCTTACTTAAATTTATCTCTGTCAGGCATAAAAGTTTGAATAATACAAACCTGGGTAAGGAAGAAGTTGCTATTGATCATAAAGGATAGGCTTCCAGCGGGGAAGTTGTATGCCCTCTTAGCCAGGCCAGTAATTTAAACCAGTCTCAACATAAATGACAACATTTCTGTATTCTAAACTTTACAGTGAATTTTAAATTTCACAATGATTTCTAGACTTACCTGGTAGACCAGGTGGGGTTTTCAGATATTTGCCATTAAAATGTTGAATTACTACTTCACATTTTTCTGTAGACTCCATTCTGGAAAAGAGAATGGGAGGGGGGTAGAGGCAATGTGTGTTACTAGACTGTTACGGAAGCACTCAATCAGCAAAAAAAAAAAAAAAAAGGAAAAGGAGAAAAAAAAAAAGACAAACATAGATGCTGAGAGAAATTTTGAAAGCTGTTCTTGCCAATTTCTGTAGAGAAACTGTTTGAGCTCATTATGGTATGGTGTGGCTTGTGAGAAGGACCTGCCACCCTCAAAGCCTGCAACTGCACTCGTGGCTGTGTGTGAGCTGCAGCAGTGTCAGTGAGCCCTTCTGGCTCCAGGGGATCACTCCAAACAAGGGCATTCTTTCTGCTCTCACGTTCTGCTTGGAAAGGCAAAGGACATGTTTCCTTGCCCAGCCAAAATAACTTCAAAAAACCAACAGGAGAAGAATCCAGAGGATTAAGAAACAATTACTAATGAATACAATGTTAAAAAAAAGCCTTGCAAAGACAGACTGTATAGCAAAACCAAAGACAATACACATATGCCTTTTACAACATAAAGCCTGATTTTGGGTGAAAACAGTAATTTACAAGTAATACTAGTAGGTGAAATGCCTTATATTACCTCAAGCTAACTTTAAGCATTGAGACATTAAAGCATTAACAGGGGACTGGAGCATATATTACTGAAGGAAATGTCAAGAATACAAAGCTGCTAGTCAAATCCCAAACCATGGTTACACCATATCTGGGAATTCACCATTTTTTCAGGTCTTGTAAATTGACTGCACACCAGTCCAGAGAACAGCTGACTTTGCTACAGAGAGGGTATAGAAACTCTGAAGACGAAAGAGAAATGGAAAGCTATTAAGCAAGATAAAAGAAAAACCATACTGCTTTGTTTTTCTTGGAAAAATTGTGGTTAAAACCCATGTTCAATGCTCCTTCAATACACCAGTGCTTACTCTCTCAGTAAGCACAGTGTAAGTACGTACAGTGGTACTCTCCACAAAGTAACTCCACTGGCAAAAACACTGCTTACTTCTCACTAGTCTAGATGTTTTAGAAATGAATTTATCCACCACCTTTCCTGTCATATGGTTTGAGAAAGAGAGGCTCACATAAATAAGTAGTTTTTCTCAGAGTACAAGTCTGCTGGAGTTCAAAGGACCACCCCACCATCACAAAAAAAATCAATCTTAATTGCCTAATTAATTCTCCAAGCAAGAGAAAGTCTTTTGTCAGTTTGTTTCAGGTGGAATAACTAAAAAGTGTCCATTCCAGGTTGTATCACTGCACATCATGTAGGCTGGGCCATTTCTACAAATACAAAGACAGCAACTTAGATAGTTCACTTTAGCTTCATTCAGATTTAACTAAGCAAATGTCTGCGCTGAGCCTTTAGAGACTCTTGTCTATGAAAGAATAAATACAATAAAAGTCTGTTTTCTGTAGCTGCAGGCGTTTGGTGTCAAATCATGTTATGTTGCACCACACAGCAATGACAATTTCATTTTAATACATGGGGTACATTTTAACAAGCCAAAGCAGTCCCTGCAAAGAATGCAATACATAAGCTGCCAAGTGAAAGAGACTCAGTGCACTTCATGCATTTTATGTGGGAGAAGAATAAGAGTGAAACCCACAGCATACTGGGATAAAAAGGCCGTCATTCGAATAGCACTCTGAAAAAGAATGTGCACATTTTCTTCTCAAGTTTCACAATTAACAGCTTTCAAACGCTATTGCTAGCTATCTGTAATCAGGCACACGCTTCACTTGAAACTGACACTAGCATTATCGACTCAGTTTGAAAAGGCAGCACAATACACAAAGGCATCTCTACATGTTCCCTTTGGATGTGTTGCTGAGTAACAACTGCATCCAACTCTCCTCTCCCCTACCTGAGCCCCCATGTGCTTTCTGCAACATGTGCCTGTGGGGTAGATGCTCCTCCCAGCCACGTCAAGGCTGGCCAGGCAGCCACTAGCTAATCAGAGTGGTGTCCAGTGTAGTATCAGGAGTTGGACTAGATGATCCTCAGGGGTCCCTTCCAACTTGAACTATTCTGTTATATACAAGGAATAACATGATGATTACATAATTATTACATGAGAAATATTCAGTACCATGTAATTACCAGTGGGTAATATGTGGGTTTGGTTTACATATACCCTACAGTCACTTTGCTTAATAGCAATACTGTAAGTGAGGATCAGGACTATATTTTTTTTATATCCAGAGTAAATATTTAAAAATTAAATTGTTACTACCCCATTTATGTTATGTTCATTACATGGATATTGTTCTTCTCTTACATTTTAAGGACAGGAATAATAAATCTTGGGAGGCAATGTTTCTTTACTATTTAAGGCATTTTGCAAAGATGGAAGTAGGTAGGCAGTAGCAATATTATACAGTGGAGGAGTCCAAAGAACTGAGGCCATAGTTGGAATACATCCCCACCAGAGAACTCAACTTCTTTAGCATATCAAAAAGATGACTAGAGGGGCAGTCTGGGAGTAGTGCATAAGTACCTTTGTGGGGAGAATAAACTAGGTAGTATACTGTTCTTTAATCTTGCTGAGCAAGCTGTGACAAGACCCAGATAAATCTGAAAGAGAAATTAGGCAGAAACATCTAACTGTAGGGAGGATGATCCACAGGCACACATTAGATAGAAAAGAGGTGACTTCTTTTTTCCTAGTTAATGTCTTCACTTCTGAAAGTTGTATTTTAGTAAAAGACAAGTACTATCTTACTATTAGGTAACTGGGAGTACTTCACTTGCCTGTGATATAAAAAAGGTCAAGGAAAATGATCTTCAGGTCTTAAACACTCTAAAGCTAAAAGATATATTTGATTAGTACAAGGTTTCTAAGCACCTCCTTATGTTCTACTCTTCATACTTCTATGGCAACATGTTCACTAGTTTACTTCATTTATTTTGCTAATTTAATTCCAGGCATTCTAAGACCTGCAACCTGTGATTTTCTTCTCTCCTGTAAATGATTTAGGTATCTTATATCCCCAAATCTTCAGCTGGTAAGAGACTGCTTCGAGATGTTTCTGCTTTTTGGTTTGTATCCATTTTATGCTGGAAAAACTGCTCCCTTTGTCATTTACAGTCTAGGAAGAGATAATAATTTTGACAAATTCTCGTCATTGCTCACAAATTGTATCTCTTCCCAGCATGTCCTTCCTGTATACTCTTCATGTTGAGTCCTGCTTGCATGAACAACAGGAGGTTGTTTACTATATCAGATGAATATACAAAATCTGCAGAAATCACTCCAATGAGGACAGGATAGGCTCCTCTCCTCCGGGGCCATGGTCTATACGTTGCAGCAAAACCCATTATGCCAAGGTGACCATTTTGAGCTGAGTATCTCTGAACAGAGCTACACTTCTCTCCACAGAGAAACCTCTTTGTTTCTGAAGAAATCCACAGCTTCCTTTGAGGAAAAGAACATATAAACTAAAGGCTCGGCTCTCTCATTTTGCTTCAGTGGAAACTGGAGCACATCCATTTCTACTCAAATCCATGCAAAACTTCTATAAGCAGAATGGTGGTTCTGTGGAGGCTCAAAATCTTGTTTCCCATTTTCTGTTTCCCCCTTTCAGTTGCTGATTTGAATACTGTTTCCAAAGACTAACTTTAAGACATGTAAAACACAGACAAACAGGAGATAAGTTTAACAAAAACATATGTGAGCAGAGGAAAGCATCCCATCAGGAGCTCTTCCAGAAGAACAAGATAGGGAAAAGACAAGGATGAAGCCCAACTCCCAGCAACGAAGTTGATAAAACACCTCACTACAGACCCTCCAGCTCTGTCACAAAGGGATGAAAGCATCTCCTTGATATTTCCTTTTGCTCTACGATGATGGAGACAGCTAGTTGAGAATCTCTTGATTTTGGTCATTTGCTGGGAACAGCATCATAACATGCTTTTACAACAGCTGGACAAATTTTATCATGCTACTGGAAAAGACTAGTATGAACATAGTAATTTCCTTCTAGACCCCAGGCTGATTCATGCTACTGTCTTCACAGTCTCAGGTTGAGTATTATATTGGTGCCCATCAGCAGTGCAATACTTGACTGTCAGCATTTCCATCACAAATTGCTGTTTTCAGAGGCTTATGACTTTGTTGTGAAACAGCACTTGGAGGGGGTGAATCTTGCAAGGTTATTTTAAGTTACAAGGCAGCAAACAAAAAAGTTAGTGGTTTCCACCTCTTTGCACTTTATTATTTAAGAGGACCTATAAAATGCTTGCTCTACTGTTCAGCTGAGTGTGGCCAGAAAGAAGAGATCAGCTCCTGCCCCTTGTGAGGAAGCTGTAGACCACAATGAGGTCTCCCCTCAGTCTCCTCCAGGCTAAACAAAACCAAGTAATTTCAGCCGTTTCTCATATGATTCCCCTCTAGACCCTTCACTATCTTCATGGCCCTCCTTTGTAGTCTTTCTAGTAGCTTTATATTCTTTTTATGTTGTAGTTCCCCAAAATGCACACAATTCTTGTGGTGAGGCCACACCAGTGTAGAGTAAAGTGGGACTATTGCCTTCCTTGACCAGCTAGCAATGCAGTGCCTGATGCACTCCAGGACATGGTTGGCTCTTTTGGCTGCCAGGNACATGTTTGGCTCTTTTGGCTGCCAGGGCACGCTGCTGACTCATGTTCAACTTGCTGTCAACCAGAACCACCAGTTCCCTTTTTGTGGGGCTGCTCTCAAGCCTCTCATTCCCCAGTCTGTATATACATCCATGGTTTCCCAGTCACAGGTGCAAAATCTGGCATTTGCTCTTGTTAAACTCCATATGGTTGGTCATTGCCCAGCCTTCTAATCTGTCAAGGCCTCTCTGCCTCCCAACTTAGTGCCATTAGCAAACTTACTCAGTATACCTTCCAGTCCTGTGTCCAAGTCATCTACGACGATATTGAAGAGCACTGGCCCTAAAATGGATCCCTATGGAACCCCATTTACTATAACCCTCAGAGCCCAACTTATTAGCCAGTTGTTCACCCATTTCATGATGTATTTGTCTAGCTGTATGCTGGATATTTTGTCCGCAAAAGGATACTGTGGAAGACAGTATTGAAAACTTTACTGAAATCCAAAAAGATTATTTACTCACTACCTCTGACTTGCTTTTTACTCACATCACCACCAATATCACTAGTGTCCTGTTTGCAAAACTTGAATCATAAGAGATTAGCTTTAAAGCTGTATCTCAAAGAAAGTCTTCAAATTCAGTTTCTGTGGCTTTTTCCCTTTGCTTTTTTTTTTTTNTGCTGGAAAAACTGCTCCCTTTGTCATTTACAGTCTAGGAAGAGATAATAATTTTGACAAATTCTCGTCATTGCTCACAAATTGTATCTCTTCCCAGCATGTCCTTCCTGTATACTCTTCATGTTGAGTCCTGCTTGCATGAACAACAGGAGGTTGTTTACTATATCAGATGAATATACAAAATCTGCAGAAATCACTCCAATGAGGACAGGATAGGCTCCTCTCCTCCGGGGCCATGGTCTATACGTTGCAGCAAAACCCATTATGCCAAGGTGACCATTTTGAGCTGAGTATCTCTGAACAGAGCTACACTTCTCTCCACAGAGAAACCTCTTTGTTTCTGAAGAAATCCACAGCTTCCTTTGAGGAAAAGAACATATAAACTAAAGGCTCGGCTCTCTCATTTTGCTTCAGTGGAAACTGGAGCACATCCATTTCTACTCAAATCCATGCAAAACTTCTATAAGCAGAATGGTGGTTCTGTGGAGGCTCAAAATCTTGTTTCCCATTTTCTGTTTCCCCCTTTCAGTTGCTGATTTGAATACTGTTTCCAAAGACTAACTTTAAGACATGTAAAACACAGACAAACAGGAGATAAGTTTAACAAAAACATATGTGAGCAGAGGAAAGCATCCCATCAGGAGCTCTTCCAGAAGAACAAGATAGGGAAAAGACAAGGATGAAGCCCAACTCCCAGCAACGAAGTTGATAAAACACCTCACTACAGACCCTCCAGCTCTGTCACAAAGGGATGAAAGCATCTCCTTGATATTTCCTTTTGCTCTACGATGATGGAGACAGCTAGTTGAGAATCTCTTGATTTTGGTCATTTGCTGGGAACAGCATCATAACATGCTTTTACAACAGCTGGACAAATTTTATCATGCTACTGGAAAAGACTAGTATGAACATAGTAATTTCCTTCTAGACCCCAGGCTGATTCATGCTACTGTCTTCACAGTCTCAGGTTGAGTATTATATTGGTGCCCATCAGCAGTGCAATACTTGACTGTCAGCATTTCCATCACAAATTGCTGTTTTCAGAGGCTTATGACTTTGTTGTGAAACAGCACTTGGAGGGGGTGAATCTTGCAAGGTTATTTTAAGTTACAAGGCAGCAAACAAAAAAGTTAGTGGTTTCCACCTCTTTGCACTTTATTATTTAAGAGGACCTATAAAATGCTTGCTCTACTGTTCAGCTGAGTGTGGCCAGAAAGAAGAGATCAGCTCCTGCCCCTTGTGAGGAAGCTGTAGACCACAATGAGGTCTCCCCTCAGTCTCCTCCAGGCTAAACAAAACCAAGTAATTTCAGCCGTTTCTCATATGATTCCCCTCTAGACCCTTCACTATCTTCATGGCCCTCCTTTGTAGTCTTTCTAGTAGCTTTATATTCTTTTTATGTTGTAGTTCCCCAAAATGCACACAATTCTTGTGGTGAGGCCACACCAGTGTAGAGTAAAGTGGGACTATTGCCTTCCTTGACCAGCTAGCAATGCAGTGCCTGATGCACTCCAGGACATGGTTGGCTCTTTTGGCTGCCAGGGCACGCTGCTGACTCATGTTCAACTTGCTGTCAACCAGAACCACCAGTTCCCTTTTTGTGGGGCTGCTCTCAAGCCTCTCATTCCCCAGTCTGTATATACATCCATGGTTTCCCAGTCACAGGTGCAAAATCTGGCATTTGCTCTTGTTAAACTCCATATGGTTGGTCATTGCCCAGCCTTCTAATCTGTCAAGGCCTCTCTGCCTCCCAACTTAGTGCCATTAGCAAACTTACTCAGTATACCTTCCAGTCCTGTGTCCAAGTCATCTACGACGATATTGAAGAGCACTGGCCCTAAAATGGATCCCTATGGAACCCCATTTACTATAACCCTCAGAGCCCAACTTATTAGCCAGTTGTTCACCCATTTCATGATGTATTTGTCTAGCTGTATGCTGGATATTTTGTCCGCAAAAGGATACTGTGGAAGACAGTATTGAAAACTTTACTGAAATCCAAAAAGATTATTTACTCACTACCTCTGACTTGCTTTTTACTCACATCACCACCAATATCACTAGTGTCCTGTTTGCAAAACTTGAATCATAAGAGATTAGCTTTAAAGCTGTATCTCAAAGAAAGTCTTCAAATTCAGTTTCTGTGGCTTTTTCCCTTTGCTTTTTTTTTTTTTTTTGAGGATAAAGGACTATGCTTTTGTTACACTTTTTAAAAAATGAAAGATCAGATGTTGAAGTCATTAGATGACTCCCAACAGCAGATATTTAAGAGAACACCTACAATTCTAAGTCTTGTGATGAAAGTCCTACCCTCCTGTGTGAGGCAACAATGCATCATTATTTCAAAATGCAATCTTACGACAGGCTGAACCCAAAGGTTCTCATCTGCACCACCTCCTCTTTCCAATTCCTAACTCTACTAAGTACTTTTTCCCCCTCCTCCTCCTCTTCCTCCTCTGGATTTCTCTCTCTGCTGCATGATAGGCTGTGTTTAGTCCCAATTTCTGCCTGCTGGTGTCAGCAGAAACCCCAGGCTGCCAAACAACTACAGTAACATGAGGCCTGCAGAATGCCAACTCCCACAGAGAGCCTGGAGCAGGCAGAATAGTTTTAAAGTACAAAGCACAGGCCAGGGGAGAAGCAAAGGTGGGTGTCCAGAGGTTATAGCAATTCCCTTTCAACTGGATGGACTTCTACTGAGCCACAGTCAGAGTCTAAAGCTTCCCTTCTCTGGCCCCATGCTTATAAACTCTCTTCCTCAAAATCTCCCTTGGGGCACACGTAGACGCAGCTGGGTTTGAGCCACAGTGAAATGCTCTGGAAAATTTCGTGAAAATCTGCTCAGTTGTATTTGAGGGACGCAAAAGAGGAAATACTTTCACAGCTTAAAAAAGAGAACTAGCTTTGTACACGCATGCTTTAAAAGGCACTGAAAGTCTAATGTGGCCAGACACTACTCAGACAATTTTGATCCAAAAATATTTGAAGTTACGCGGGTTATAAATGATTAAGTAGCCACCTGCAGTACTATGAAACTGCTAATCATACCCAT
Source organism: Bucco capensis (assembly GCA_013396975.1). Lineage (NCBI taxonomy): Eukaryota > Metazoa > Chordata > Aves > Piciformes > Bucconidae > Bucco > Bucco capensis. The sequence goes on along the minus strand of VWZO01013351.1, from coordinate 397,241 downwards.
TTAGGAGAAAAAACCTGACAATAACTGTCTATTGTAAGTCTTTATTTCTCATTGCTTTTTGAATATACTTATTTTGAGACTGACTATTCACATAATTGGGCAGAATCAAAAAGTAATTTTTAACTACTATGGCACTTAATTAATAACTTTCAAACATCAGATTTCAAAATTGCTGGATGCTGCATCAGTTTTGCATATGCGAAATTAGCTTTTTCTCCTATGCTTCTGTGGCTCTTCTGTAGCTCTTCTTAAGAGCTATGCTAAGCAGCATGGTACATTCCATGAGCAGGCAAGATATGTTGTGATAAAAGGCCCCAGGTCAGAAGGTAATAGCCAGCATCACCACACAGGTTGCTGATCTGAACTGGAATCTTATCTGGACTGATATATAACTGTTATCGCCCACCTGTACTGCATTTTACCCATTCAGTGTGTACTCATACTGTAGGTACACTAGAAGGAAACCTTCAGGATGACAAGCAAAGCTAAGAAAATTAATGTTTAGATTCCACGCAGGAAAAAGATACCAAAAACCACTTAATTACAAAAAGAAGGTCAAGTGGTCATGTAATTAGGTTTTCTATTGATAATTCTGCAAAGACAAGAGTCAGTATTCAACTACAGTTCTAAATTCCTGGATTAACTCTAATCTCATTCAAGTCAATGGAAGATCTGCTGTATACTTTGATGAAGTAAAGGTTTTACCCCTCTGTCATTTGCATGGTGAATTACACAACCTTCATGTTAGTACACTAAAGGTTACATAACTAAACACATGTCCACAAAAAAAGTAAATCCTTCAAAATGCAAGTTTAACTGTGAGTTACACTAACCTGTATTCAGTGAGCTAAAAAAATTCCTGTTGTTTGCAAGAACATGCAAGGAACAGTGTATCATCTTCCAGCATAAATGTTTTGCCTTTTTCCATTTGAATTCAGATAGTATTATCTTAACATCCTTTGCCCATGATGATCTTTCACATCAAGGACAAAGTAACACTACAAAGTCACTTACCTTGCAAGCAACTTGTTTATCACACAGTACCTCATTTCTCTTAACAGAAGTGTCACAATATACCAAGATACTGTGTATTTCAGAGAAATTCACAAGATGACTAAGTCATTTTGCCTCCTTTAAAAAGCACAATGTTATGAATATTCTGTGGAAATAATGATTCAGGATTTGTTTTCCTTTTGTTTTGAAGTAGAAGACTGATTTACAGTACCATTGCAAATGTCTCTTCTTATTTGCTTTTTCAATACCTTTATATATATATAGAGAGAGAGAGCGAGAGAGCTTTCTATTCCTTGGTATTGCAAAAGTAAACTATTTGATTTAAGAATGTTTCAAGTTGAAGAGAATCTATGTAAATATTCTCTGAAAGTAAACATAGGAAGTTGTCTATCTGTACTGACAACGAAGTACATGGTAATAATATGTTGCCCATTTTGTCTAAAATATCTGACTACTCCAACAGGGCTTGTTACATGCAAATATTTCTTCATAAGCTCTTCTCACATGCTTGTAGGGCATGTACTATTATCTAAGCTTGATACTGCATGGATAGCTCACTATTCCTACTGATTTCTATTTACATATATATGCATACAATGAACTATTTTTTACAGCAATGAAATTAACATCCTTCTACATTGGTATTCTTCAGCTCGGTGGAAAGAACAGACACACAATCTGACAAAGGTGCTGCTCTGCATTTTCTGTAGCTGTGAGGCCTCAGTTATGCAATAGAATTTGCAAAGGACCAAAGCCAAAAAAATGTGCATGATCAAAAAAGAGTAAAGGTTTCACCTGGCAAAGCCGACTCCTCTGCTGACTCCATTAGCATCTCTTAATATTCTGGTAGAAATGACATGTCCAAAGGGTTTCAGCATATTCTCCAGTTCCTGCTCATCCATGGAAACAGGTAAATTTGAGATGTATAGATTTGTGGGATCTTGCTCTTGTTGCTATGACAAAATAAGAGAAATATCCTTAGTTAGGCTTAACACAATAGAATAGCTTATGGTTTATACAACAAAGGCTACTCAAAACAGGACCAAGCCAAGAATTTATAGCTGCATTAGAAGCAAAGCTGGGCAATCTGTTCATGACAACATACTTGCCAAATTGCTCCAAACTCTCATGCATTTGCTTAATTCTGTGCGTGACTGCTCTTACTGAACTCAGTGACACTATTTATTTATAGAAAAATTATTCTCATGCATGAGTGTTCTGGGGTTTGTGTCCTAATTTAGAAAACAGATTGTGAAGAAAATATGATTTCCACACACACTCATTGTTAACTTAAATAAATAAATCATAGAATCATAGAATTACAGAATCACAGAATGTTAGGGGTTGGAAGAAAGATCATCTAGTCCAACCCCCCTGCCAGAGCAGGATCACCTAGACGAGCTCACACAGGAATGTGTCCAGGCAGCTCTTGAATGTCTCCAGAGAAGGAGACTCCACAGCCCTCCTGGGCAGCCTGTTCCAGTGCTCTGTCACCCTTACTGTGAAAAAGTTTTTCGTCATATTAATACTAAACCTCCTATGGTCCAATTTGTTCCCATTCCCTCTTGTCCTAACATTGGATGACATTGAGAAGAGCCTGGCTCTCTCCTCCTGACATTCGCCCTAAACATATCTGTAAACATGAATGAGGTCCCCTCTCAGTCTCCTCTTCTCCAGGCTGAAGAGACCCAGCTCTCTCAGCCTGTCCTCATAGGGCAGATGCTCCACTCCTTTAATGATCTTGGTGGCCCTGTGCTGGACTCTCTCCAGCAGCTCCCTATCCTTCTTGAGCTGGGGGGCCCAGAACTGGACACAGTATTCCAGGTGGGGCCTCACCAGGGCAGAGTAGAGGGGGAGAATAACCTCTCTCCATCTGCTGTTCATAAATATACGCTCAGTTATTACCACTCCTTATAGTAATGAGCAGAGGAGAGAAAACCACATATATGAACAGTGAACTTACTGCAAATTGAACTGAAATTACAATCCTCAAATCTAGGAAAACACTCTTTCCCTTTCCAGTAATCTTTCCCTACAGTCATCTTCCTTTCACTCACTTCAATTTACTTTCATACACATTCAAAAGCAAGTTCCTCTAATATAACTGAAAGATATTAGTGAGGGGTCAGAACAGGTACAATACCAACAATGTGAGGAAAATCATGCACAGTCCTGGAGGGAAGGTAGGCAAGAAAAGAGAGGAATATGAGCTTCAGATCATACTTTTCACTTTGGGAAAAACAAATAAACCAAAACTTGAAAAATTTTCTTTCTCCTGCCCCCCCCCTATTTTTCCTCTTTTCTGTTTGCAAACCATTTAAGCTTTATTGCCTGTTGTTTTCTTTTCCCCCCTACACTGGTCACAGAAAAAAAAAAAAAGAAAGATACAGGAGTTAGCAATCATCTTCCTTGTTACTAAATACTTTGAAAATGTGAGCAATAAAGGCTGTTAAAGCAGAGACATTATAGAAGCAACTCAAAGTAGAAAGGTTTGCAATTCCAACAAACACAGTTTTTAAGAAATAATCACATTGTTATGCAAACCTCTACCCATTGCTTTGTTAAGGACTTCGATTACCCAAGCAATCAGTGCTCAGAGACTTGTCAATATTGTCAATATTTAGAAAAAATCTGCTGTGACACCCCCATAGCCAAAGGACAGATTAATATATATTAAAAAAAAAAGTCATTTATGCATCAGTAACTGCACAACCGTCTTTGCTTTCACTGAAGCAATTTAGTCCCACAGAATATTAAAATGAAAACTTTTCTCCTGACTACTTAGTTTTCAAGCTGGGGCAAACAAATAAAATAAATAAGAACGGCTGCCAATGTGTCTCACCTCTGGAGGAACATATAAGCCTTTTAACTGTGTTACGAGATTCAATGCAGTTGCTTTAAACACCCATGGAATGTTTAGCTACGCTCTGAGGATGAATGAAAGACTAGCAGGCCACAGCCACTCTCTCACATGGATTTACCAAGTCTATCTTTTATCAACATTATAAACAAGAGCTGTAAGCGAAGAGAGACAGATGAGGCCACTCATGCTACCTCCACAATGCAGCAGTGTTTTCTAAGAAAGGGAGAAAAATCCATGTTATTTTTCCTTACTATACAAATACAACATTTAGAGAAATACTCCTTCCCTTTACAAAGAAATATTACCCCACAGAAGCCAAATCTCACACCACAAACTGAAACAAGATGAAATGCCTTCCCAGTGATGAAGTCTGGAGCTGAGCAGGCTTTACAGGAGCAATGTGGATCAGCTGCCCTCTATGCAGCCACACACCCACACAAGCCCCTGTTTCTCAGGCTCAGGTCTTGCGCTCAGCCTCTGGCACCAGGGCTCTGAGCTTCTGATCTTTTTCAGAAAGAAAAAGACAACTCTCTTATAGCATGGGTGTGCTGATACATGCTCCTCGTTTTGCCCAAGCCTTTTCATCCCAAAATCTCCAGGTTTCAGTGTGACATACTCACTTCCCCAGAGCAGCTTTTCAGTGTGAAAGGCAGGTGTCCCACTGTTCAAATTGTGTCTCTTTGTTGACAAGATGAACTTAACAAGAACCTTAAGTCTGAGCACCCCGCAACCTACTTGTCTTTCATAATCCTAACTAGTTGACAATCAGGTTTCTGCCTTCAGCAAAGGATCACATCCCAAGATTACAGGATTGGTGGTGACAGTGGTGTCTAGACCCATACAGTGCAGCCCAGGCTCCCTCTGGTTCATTTAACACCTCCTGTTGCTTTTCACTATGTGTTAAAAACTGTACTTCCCACCTTGGGAACAGTCATCAGTGAGAGAGCTGAAGGTCATTTGTGCAATACTCACAGTTACTTCAGAATTGTGTTTTCCTCGTGTCCCCAGTATTATGGACAGAAACGGATGAGGTGGAGTGGCAGAAAGCCACTCGCTCCCCACAAACACCTCCAACAGCACCATGCTTCAGACACCTTGTAGCTGCCGACACCGCAACAGGGCCACCAGTGAAGCAGAGCCACCACCACCTAGGCTTTGCAGTCTCTGTTCTGTTTTCCCCCTGCAGCACCAGAGACCACACCAGGCTTGTCCAGCACTGCAGGGGAATGACAAACCTGTTGACAGAAACTTCCCAAAGCACAGCAGCCTCTCAGGTTTAATCCCTCATGTGAGTAGGCCTTCCCAGGGGGACCAGGGACAGCTGCTGTATGTAGCTGGCTACAGCCCTGGAGGCTCAGAGGAGGCGGAGGCAGAGGCTGCCATGAGCAGTGGAGGGCTTGCTGCAGTACGGCTGCAAGGTTCCTCTGCCTTTCCCAGACCCTGTGTGCCAAACACTGCTAATTAACCAGTACAAGACCAGGCCAAGTCACTGCTTCTTGAAGGAAGCGGGAAGGCAGCTGTGGAGCCTGCTGTGTCTGCCAGCTGCAAAAACATCACGCTCAAGGCATGCAAAATTGCAAGCACAGTCTCAAGGCAAACTCAAAAGCTTGCTCCTGGCTGTCCTGACCGAAGTTCATTTTACCCAGGACTCCCACTCGACAACCCAAGGAGGGTCACATTTTCCAAGTACAGCTTACACTTGCACCACAGCCTCAGAGGAACAGGGGTGAACTCATCCAGTCAGCCTCAACCTTCTGAAATCCTGGCACAACCTCATATACGAGACTGATCACATTCTGGGGTCCTAGTGTGTGCCAGTCTGCATGGGTACATGACATGCTATAGAATGGGCCAACAACAACAAAAAGAAATTAAGTCAACTGACACTCCTCTCCAGATAAGTGCAGGTCTCTTTGCAACTCCCTTTGCTCCAACCCCAGCATGTTTCTACATTGCTGTAGCCCAAATACCTCAGTTGCTCTGGCCTGTGGGCTCCAGAGGCATTAGCTGCATGCATACATTCTAGATACATCATTCTGGCTGGGGGGGTGTACATGATAGACACTCCAAAACTGGTCAAAACCACAGCTAGGAAGGTTTAAGAATGTGAATACTGCAAACTAAAAGTAGGTCAAAATTAAGTTTTTTATTATCTCAGAGCATTTAGCAGCAGACGTCTTGCTGCAAGGCTCTGGAGTTCAGCAGTAAGGAGCAGTTGTACCACGGAAAATGCCAGAAATTTTGTCACTGCCTTTTAGCGAGAACTGGGCTAGTCACTCAGCTCCCAAGGCCTGTGTCAATGAGGCAAAAGAAGTTTGTAATGCAGAGAATGTGAAACGCACTACACCAACAGCATTTGAAATAGATAAAGCCCAGTGGAGGGTGTGCTGCAACTCTGTAATTTGCTTTCCCGGACACTCCCAGACACTTTTGAAATAAAGGATAACACTCAGATGGGATTTCCCCTCCCATTTTGAGATAATCGTTGGAAGTAATGCATGAAAAGCTGAAAGAAAAAGAAGAGACTGAGTCTTTTTACACAGTACATTTAGTAATGCATTCTTTAAAGACATCTGCAGGGAGGAGTTGGCCATTTTTTGGCTACATTATTTTTTCCCAAAAGGAACTCAAATCTCCTGCAATCTCAGTACAGCTGGAAACTGAGTGTGTCTGGTTTATCCATGAACCTTGTGTACCAACTCTTTTTATTCAACCAGGCATACTTCTCTTTAGAGCTGGTTGCTCTGGTTGCTCTACAAAGTTAAGCACTAATTATTAGTTAAAACAATTCCTTTTTCCATCTTCCAAACTTATTCTGGGAGTACAACTTTGTATGAGACTCTGAAGTCCTCTTTTTAAAGATATAATCAATATATTAACAGATCATATGCTTGTTTTGAATAAATGGAAACTTCACTGTATTAACATTGACACACGCCAATAATACAGTTGAACTTCAGAAGCATGATCATGTCTTAACATTTTAGACTCAGGTTCAAATCACTCTCAATTACTATTTTCCTCAAACTAGTTCTTCTCTGCCTAATGGCCACTACCTAGATTTTCGGGCTATGTATGTAACTTCTCTTCCTTAAAGACCTGAATTGAACTTCTGTCTCCCCTCAACATAAAAAGTTATGCTTTTTACGGAAAAAAATCATTTTTGTGGAACCATTTATACAAAACCAGATCATTTATATGGCAAGGTTTATATGCTATTTCACAAATTTTCCAGTGTTTGCTCAGTATTTTGAAAACTGCAGTTGTACAGTAGCATCAGTCTCAGTTTATTAGATTATTTCTAAACTGGATGCGACATAAACCACAGAGTTTAAATGAAATTTAGAAGAAGCATGTAATACTTTCAGTAGATTCACATTCAGTATCTCTTCTTGTTATTTTGTTGTTTAATATTTACTTTTTTAGTACTGCAGATGATGAGAACTTTCCAGGGCATCTTATGCATTTGATTTGATTCTTACACCAAAAATACGAATAACAATATTTCCACCTTAAAATTTCTGTTGTTTTTACATTTATTCCTGCTGCTGGTTCATATTAGTGTGGCATATTTTTGCACATATGTAAAAGATGCCTGGTTTTCAGACAGAGTAAGCTACTGAATTTATAATTCAGATATTTAACTTCAGATTTAGTATTTAATGTCTGCAAGTACATTTGGAGACATTCTTCCTCCATTGACCTATCCAAGCATGGCAGGATGCTACTAACTCAGTTATCACAGTTACATAGGATGAAAATGGGCTGGTGGTTTGAAAGTTAAAAGAAAGTCCCCCCAAACTCCATCACCTCTCAGTATCAGAGAGGCAATGGCAGGAAACCCATTTCCTCCTCCTTAGTGGGGGCAGGAGGGAGGGGTTCTGTGTACTGCTTAGAGACTAGGATCTTGCCTGATTACATCCATGCAGTGCCTTTCAAATCAATGAAGAAACACTGATTTGAATTAAGTGATAGCAGCCCTGCTTTTAAAGATTTTTCACATCACAGTTTCTTTTACAAAAAGAAGGAACAAACAAACAAATCCACATGAAACACTTGCTGTAGCAATGGTCCAGACTATATAGCCTTTCAGAATTGCTAATAACATATTTTGAGCCATCATTGCAGTAACACGAGGTGAACGGAATGAATCAAGTGCAGCTGCCAGGGTTCCCTTTGACTTTTAACTGGCTTATTTGCTTCCCTTTCTATGGATACATTTTTAACAGTGTAGACAGCTAAACCAATGGCCAGTTAACTATTGATCTCTGGCTGGTTTCACTCTCTTGGTGAACAGCACACCAAAAGGCTTACAAGACTGTACAGAAAGCCTAAATTTTATGTGGATTTTATCAATGCACTAAGTACTGATAATCTAACAGACAGAGGGAAACTCTTAAAAGTGATGCTGGCCATCTTGTCAAGAGTCCTTCCAAAGCTCTTTGCAACAGCTGTCTCCTCAACCAAGACTGTGTTAAAACACTGAATGTTTTGCAGGGAAAGCACTGAAAAGTAGAGGACGTTGGAGTATTCAAGGAAGCTTATTTTGTCTTAAATACCTTCAAAAGAATCTGTGTGTTGTTTGATGGCCCAAATACATAAAGATTTAACATCCTGAGATCATCCTCTTTCATCCTGATACATCTTTGTGGTAGTCACTGAGCCTTTTTAGACTGAGTGCTGACTACGTTTCATAAATTATCTTTCTTCCGTACCCAACACTACCCAACTTTTACACTACAATGGTTCAAAATTTAATAGCAACATGGTTTTTCCACAAAGCTGCAGGAGATCTGGCCTCAGCATAATTATGCAACTCTTGTTCAGCAATAATTGAGCTCAATCCATCAAACATTATAAATATAGCCAAAATTAAACCTGCAGCATGCATTATCTGTATAAGCTTGATTGTAAACAAGTCATCTCAAACGCCTGTTAACAATGACAAGGACACTTTCTGAAAAGACACAGGAACACAGAAACACTCATAATGCTATTCTGAAGAAAAGCATTTTGTCAATGATTTTCAAAAGGTTTTGTTGTTGTTACTTGTGTACGTAAATTTAGGCACTCCTGAGCTTCATAATGATCCAAGAAAGCAACTCCTTACATAAGGAATCCTTTGCCTGAGATCCTCTCATCAAAAAAAAAGGGATGTGACTCAAGCATCCAGCCTTACTGCACCGTCACTGAAATACTCTTGGCAGTTATTCCTTTAAAAAGGCACAGGCTGGAATTTGCTCTACGAAATTCTGTCTAAAAATTGCAAACAAGCTATCCCTAAAAATCACAACCAACAAGAGAAAAAGAGCAAAAGTGTTGTAGGAATTTATTTGTCACAAATACCTGTATCAGTTCCACAGTGGAGTATTATTTATAGGTACTCTTTTAATTAAAACCATGAACTTTAAAAAGAGTTCACAGTTTATATATGCCCAGGACTTCCTACACTGTGCAAACTATCACAGTGCTGTGTAAGCTGGACTCAGCTTTCTTTTAATTAAGTTTGTCCATAGACAGCACAGCATTTGCTAAAGTTAATATTGCTGGAACTGAATTGTTATTGGTCTGTCCAGCATAGAGCTGCTGCAGCACTTTACATAGTGCATTTCATCTGCCAATGGTGATTTGATTTGCCCTTCATCTCACATGACAAACACGGACTTGAGCTGCTATACTTGCTGCCTTCAGAGCATAGTACACATGGTATCTCCTTTTATTTCCACAAAATACAATCATAACCAGAACTATCACAGATTGTCATTAAAATCTATTTTTTATACTCCTGCCATTATGAGGTGAGATTTTCAGAACTCCTTAGTTTTCCCAGAAACAAATTTCCACAGTACCCATCTTGCACAGTGCACTGCAGCCAAAAAGGCAGCTCAACCTCTGCAAAAATCATTGTGTCACGCTAGCTCTAAAAACTTTCAGTTGCATCCATATTCTCTTTCCAACTGTTCTAATGACTGCTTTGCTATTTATGCTGCTGTTAAGTAAGATTCAATTAATTACCTCAGATTATCTGAAGGCTACCTGTAACAATTTCAGAAAATGATACGTCATCTCCTAACCATCAACTCTAGAGTAGAAACTCACTGATGACCTCTGGAAGCAAAACACTGACCTGTCAGATGAGCCACAATCCAAGTTGAACATCTTACCTATTTATTTTTAATTTGTCACCGACTGTGTCCTCGTGAACTTAAGTCATAGTGTCCTCTTGCAGCTTAGACAATATTGCACTATGTTTATTTGCTTTATGCTATACTAGGTTAATGACATGCTGACTGATGTATATTTTCCAGGGTTTTCTTAACCAATATTTAGACAGAAGTCAAGCCCTTTTCCCAGGCAGGGAGTCAACATATCTTGCAATTTAACTCCTGCTATTCACAGAATCACAGAATGTTAGGGGTTGGAAGGGACCTAGAAAGATCATCTAGTCCAACCCCCCTGCCAGAGCAGAATCACCTAGACAAGGTCACACAGGAATGTATCCAGGCAGCTCTTGAATGTCTCCAGAGAAGGAGACTCCACAGCCCTCCTGGGCAGCCTGTTCCAGTGCTCTGTCACCCTTACTGTAAAGAAGTATTTCCTCAGGTTAATACTAAACCTCCTGTGGTCCAACTTGCTCCCATTCCCTCTTGTCCTAACATTGGATGACACCGAGAAGAGCCTGGCTCTCAGGAGTCACCATATCTTGCAATTTAACTCCTACTATTCATATTCTCACTGAATTGTGTTTTACATGGCACTGTCCCACAGAAGGGATGCATTTGTATGTCTGCATGTATATACTTAAAGAAACAGAGAAAGAAGATGTCACAGAAGAGAGTATTTGCTTTACAGAGCACAAAGCATGAAATTAAACCACAGTATAAACTTTCCATTATCAATAATGAAGAATACTAATTTGAGCTAAAATGATGTATGTAAAAAAACAAGTAACATTAAATTAACATCTTAACTTAAAGTATCCTTAAAAAAAAATCTTAGAAATACACACAAAAAACATCCCATGCATACCTTTATGATGGATTTTTGTGATTATCTGGCATTTTTAATAACTTGATACACACAAATAGTAAGTATGTAGTAGCATTACTTATTTCAGTTCTTTAAAAAAGATCTGCAGTTTCAGTGACACTAATTAGTTGAAATGTAATCTTTTAATATGTAAAATGTTCAGTGCAAAAATGTCCAATTGTGATAACATCTAAAAAAGAAAATTACAATTATTTTTCCTCTACTTACAATCACAACACTTCCAAACACCTGACAAAAACACAAATAGTTTCAAGAACAAAATCAGACACTAAAATTATTTTAAGAATTCTACAGTTCCCCTTTGCATAAGCTGAAATCTGGAAATTTATAATAACAGAACCTGAAAAGCTGAATTTGTGTACAAGGAATGGAGATTACAGAGTAAATGGCTAAAATCATTACAGAATTTCTAGATGTCATTTTTTCAGTCAACATTCCTCAAGGTATCAATTCTCAAGTCCTGTCTGGTGACTCCTGGAGCTCACTGGGCTGTGCTACTTTCTTCTCTCAAAGTTTCAAGCAGAATGTCTATGATTTCATGGCAGTTAACACTGACCCAAATGAATTATAAAGATAGTGGGAATAAATGTTTTTTTTCCCTAATCTGTTTTAGCATACAATAATACCACTAGCTCAGTGCAGACAGAATCTGGCATTGAAAAGGACAAACGTGGGCTCCTCAAACTGTAGATTTAAAGCTTTCAGATCAACCTATGGATTAACACCTCCTATGTATTTTGTGGAGACTGTGCCAGGTGTTAGAGCACAAGTTGCATGTTACTCCTCAATATCCTAAAAGGAAGTGCAGGGACTTTCTAAAATGACAGGAGTGTGGCAAAGGTGAGGGCTTTCCTGATCTTTTGTCTGATCCTCCAGTGGCCACGAGATGTCATAATGAAGCACCAGAGGCACAAGTTATAGATGTCTTCATGCACGCATAACTCGTACTTGGCCAGGGTGGCTTTAGGACTTTCCATCCACTCTTTCTAGCAGCTGTTGTTCCAAAGGACAGAGTATTTGTTCTGTCATGTCCTGACCCCTCTTTAGCTTAATTCTACAGAAAAATTTTCATTTGTCTCACTTGGCAGTATCAGGATCTGTACTTGGAAAACATTTTCAGAATTATATTCAGATTAATGAAGATGCAAAAGCTGAAGCTCATGCATCTCTACTGATGATTAGAATGCATTTATTGTTTACCTTTAATATTACCTTTCAAAACTGATGGCAAAATGAAGACAACATAGATTTGAAACGCTACATATGCACATGGGGTTAAATTATTATCAATATTGCATCTATCTGTAGATCAATAGGAAGTTATGTGTTTCTCTTCAGAAGCTTCTCTATGTTGGGGATAAGTCAGGAAACTCAGATTTCTTCACAAAAACATCAAAGCCTTTGTATTTAACTGTCCACACTTGCACAGGAAAAAGACTATAGCTACTAACAGTAGTAAATTATCAGCACTGGGAAAGCATCAGACGCTTTAAGAGGACTTTTTGGGACAGTATAATGCTTTTTAATATTTGGCCTGTTGACCCAAAGGCAAATTCAAGCAGCACACAGATCCCATGTGATTTCTCATGAAGAAAAGAGAATGTTTCCTTTAGTCATGTTTTACATTACTTCCTATAAAAAGTAAACAAAGTCAGAATTTTCTTGTTTGGGAATTCCAGTTGGGATAAAGCTTGAGGTCTGCTTAGCCTGAATCCACACAAACTGCTACAGAACAGTTGTTCATCTTGATGCCATGCCAGAAATGGAAACCTATTAGTCATTGAGAATGCATCAGTTTTCAGGGAGCCTGGATTATTTTTACTACTACAGAAACTTAAGAAAAAAATCTACATAGATACTGCTTAAGGCAAACAAAATCCACCATAAAACACAGCCTTGACAGTTTTATTTCAAGAAATCTGTATTTAACACAGACAAAAATACCTTTCCTATTTAAGATCAGGCACAACTCACAGAACATACACTGCAGAAATACCCATGGTTTTCCTAAATGCATCAGATATAAAAAGGCAACCAAGTCATGTTTCAAACATGACAAGGGATGGTTATCACTCAGAAGCATGACAGACACAGCAACAAGTTGGCACAGACACAGCTGAGTCAACAAGTTCCAGTGGTGTGTTAGTAGTAAAAAGGCCTTGAAATACTGAATTTCCACCCTCACAGATGAAAATGAGGAAATACTATTAGCAAGATAAGAAAATGAAACTTTATTTAAAATTATATTTAAATAGAACAAAAAGGCAGGGTCAAATTGCTGTGATTACCACTGCTTGAATCCCCTTGCACAGAAGCAGCTGAGCTGTATGTGCTCTTCTTAGTGTCCATGAGAGCAACTCTTGTTCTATGTGATGAGATTGCCCTGATAAATGAAACTGAGATTCAAGACCAATGCCAGGAAAGCAATGAGAAAGGGCTAATGATGGGGCTAAACTCCTCCCTCTTTGCCAGATCAGGTAGACACAATCCCATGCTGTCTAGGCTGCGGTCTCAGCAATGCTGGCACTGTCTCACCATGTTTTTGCTGCCAGAGAAGTCCACTGTCCCACAGCTGCAGTCAATGTCAAAAAGCAGATAGCCTGAAGTGGGGACCAGAAGGTGTGGGACCAGTTCCCTCCCTGCTCTGGCCTCAGATAACCTGAGGCTGTGACCAGCTCCAGGGGAGCAGCAGAGGCTACAACTAATGAACAAGAAATACACAGCAATGACATGAGAAAATCAGTAATCCATGGTGGCAAGTGGACAAGCAGCAGAAGAGGAAACAATGGATCAGTTTCCAGATGGAGAACATAGGGAAGATGTGGCAGTCATCTGTCATTCCTCATAGCCTGCTTGGAAGAAGAGTATGAGCAAAGTGTCAAAGTTTCCTTTCCCTGGCAAAAAAAACCCGGCACCACTGGGGAAGAATTGTCTAAGGGTATATCATGCTTTCTGTAGGCAGAAAATAGGGATCTGAGTGGCACAATGTACCAGCTAGAGGTTTGGGGAAAGCCAGGGGAGAGTTGTAGACACTCCTACAAATCTATAATATCGGGAGGAAAATCAAGTTCTTCTCTTGCCAGTTGATGAAAGCAGAGTAGAGTGGATTCTATTGTGCTTTTCCATCTGCAAAGAACACAGTCTGTGCAAGATGTGGGGCAGTGAACCACAAAGGAGTCTATGAACTCTCTTACTTCACAAAACCAAGGAAATTGTGAGTTCTTCATGAGAGTTTTCTTATAAACCTTTCATTAATTCCTTCGGTCTTTCAAATCAGCTAGAAGAGTACAGTTTTCTGAGCAGTGAATGCTGACTCAAGTTTTCCAAGTCAATGAATGTTTCCAGTTGCATATTCACATAGAAAAGATAAAGTCAACAATTTTCTACAGAAGGAAGCAGAAAACGATTCTGAAATTAGAATAGGTATAGCAAGGTGGACAATGTGGCCAGTTCTATCCACCTACTAAGGACCAAGACAGAGGTCACGAGGAGCCATAACCTAGTCCTTCTGTGGAGAGAAAGAAGAATTATCTCTGTTCAAGAAATTGATGTGAAAGGGCACTTGCGCTGTTCTCATGGAAGAAATTAAGAGCTTTGAGAAGGTTGTTGAGCAAAGATGTTTGGCATTTAAAATGAAATAACAGATGCAGTTAGCCGCATCTGTTAGCTAACTCATCAGCTAACTCATCAGCTAAGCAGATCAGTTAGCTGGTGAGACATAGCAGGATTGGAATGGCTAGACAGGAGCTCTGCAGCACAGGCCTACTCACAGGGCAGCAAGGACAAGGTCAAGAAGCGCTGCTGCATGAAGGGTGCTTACCTGCAAATGCTCATGCAGTTTAGTTCATTTGTAACTAAGAGACCAGGAGGAAAACTGTACATGAATGGCACAAGATGGATGATATAAGAGAACAGTATAGAGACTAAAAGATAATACAAGTTGAAATTTAAGACAGAGCACAATGCATGAGCTCGAGTGTGTCATCAGTCCCTGTGAGGAGGAGGTAAGGAAGAAGGAAATGTCCAAGCCTTATAACTCTTGTCTTTTCTTCTGATTCCAGAAATCTGGACTTGGTTGCCCTGCCTTGAACACAACAGGCTGTGACTGCTTGTGTGTTGATGATTTGCTGTGTTATACTAAGCTAGCCTGTGAGAAAAACCACTAGCATACCAACATTAAGCTCTCTGTGGCTTGTGCTTATCTGTTCTTATGTCTATACAGTATTTCAGCTGTGGCTAATGTTTATATGTATATGTGTGTGCTCCTATGCATGTATATGCATGAGAATTATGTGTTTAAGTACAAAAGCATAGCTCTATATATACATATGTAACAGAAAAATATACACATAAAAGTGCACTCCAGTTTAAGTATGCTTTCAATTTTGAAGTTCTGGGTAAACAGATGTCTATGTGTAAAGGCATACAGGACTACACCCAGGCTTCCAAAAAAAGGAGGCACATTTGCAATTATGCATACATATGTGTGAGTGACTGTGTATACAAAGGAGGTATCCCCATACACAGCCACTTGATGTGCTTAGCTGGTGGTATGTTTGTGTGTGATTAAATATATCCTCATGTAATCATATTTTACATTTAGTTATATATGTGCATAAACTGTTCATATAAAAGGTGATGGCTGCATCAATCCAACATTTGAAGGATGTTGCTACCCTCTTTCTCACTTATAAAAATCATAAGCAACTCTGAGAACATACTGTAGTAATAAAACTGTGAGACAAGATACACAGGCATTCCTTGAGTCCCAACCTGGAAAGAAATTACAAAAAAGGCATTTTGGATCTAGTGTATGGCTGGGAATTAAAGACAAGAAAGGCAGAGTTCGCAGCAGGGTGTAGAGGGAGTGGTGTGGGTCTCCTCCTAGGATGCCAAAAAGCGGATCTGGCTCTTGTGGTGGTTCTTAAATGATCTGAGTAACTTTTCTTCAGCTTTGAAATCTTTTTTATAACTGAAAAGACAGCATTAAAGAAAGGAATTGAACTACTGAACACTTTAGGCTTCTGGATTAGCTCTCCCAGGTGCTGTATTTGTGACTTGTTTTCAAACAAGTTTTAGTGTAAAGAAAAGCTGAAGGCTTACAAGCTAAACATTTAAAAGTCTCAGCTATCTAAAATGGCACCATTAGGGCAAAGAATTAGAATGAGAAAGATACTTTATTATGTAAATTAGAAGTGTTTGATACATCAGAGGTACACTCCTTATGTCCGTGCTTATCCTTGCTGATACCAATATCAGCAGTTGATGATATAAGCAGAAAACCACTCAATACTTAAGAGAAAGAATTTCAATCACTTTTTGAGGAGGTAAAATGCAATTGTTCCTAAAGGAGGTAGGACTGAAAAGTACATATACAATGACTTTAAGTGGATGCCTACAAAATTCCAGAGTTTGCTTGGTAAGTTCCCATCATGACTGCAGTAATTCCTGGTGACTCGTGGTACAATGCATACACTGGTGGGCATGGGTGCGTTTTTTACAAGCTGTGTACACACTTTAAACCTAAGAGCCCAAACTTGATAGCATGCAGTCCTGAGAAATTTGTGCTCAGCTCAGCTTTGTCAACAGATCAAGCTAACGTTATGTGTAGTCTGTGGGCCATAAAAACCCAAAACAAACCAACCATACACAAGAAAACAAAAACAAGCAAGCAAACAAACAAAACCTCCCCAAAGACACCAAAAAAACCCCTCTAAAGACACTCCTATGCTCTAAATATGGAACGTGGTCATATCGACACAAAATCCCTTAAAAACTCTCAGGGAGCCCAAAAGAAAAAATATTCATTGGATCCCACTAAAGAATGTCTCAGCCTGGTGTTTACTCAGTTGTTGATCTGCAGATCAGTGACTATCACAGGCAGCTGCACATCCAGCAGGTCTCTGGATGGGATTTGACATCCAGAGGCTTCCCAGCCTTACCCCTCCAGGAAGGGGATAAGGGTGAGAAAAGCATCAACTGTCTTTGCAGCTTGTTTATTTTTAAGGGAAATAGTTTCGTGTTACATGACCCTATTTTTATAGATCAATCAACTTAACCTGCTAGGCTGTCTTTCACAGGTTTCTGAGATACTACACTGTTTCGAAAGATCAAACAATTCTCAGAGAAAGTGAAAAGTTAAGGAGTATATCCATTTGCATTTATTCTGCTACTGACTCTTTAAGACCTGAAGTAGTAATATTTGAGGAGCTGAAAATAGTGAAGCGTGGGGAAAATATTCTGAGGGAAACAACCAAAACAGAAGGTCATGTAGTGAAATGGGAAGTAAAAACAAAATATAAAGCCAGTTTCTGTCACTTGAGACACATGTTGAAAATTGTGTTGCACTGTTACAGTGTTGCCAATCCCCATGTAAGTAAAAAACTTCCTCACTTCTGCTAAACCTGTCACCCATTCTCTAAGCTCCAAATTTACACTAAGAAAAAGAAATACTACCCAGAGGCAAAGCACACTTGAAACTACGGCCCTGACTACTTTGGGACAATCAAAGTGTAGCATGGGTATATTAATCACAGTCTTGTGGCCCAGTTCCAAGTTGGGCAATTACAATCTGCTTACCTCAAATTCTCCCCAGAGTCTCAAATGCAAGAGTTATTTGCGATTTCCTTCCTATAAAAAGTGTTGTTTAGTGCAGCCAGTAAAGACTGGTTTTACTCAAGTGATGGGTGAATGACCCACATTTACTATAGAAAATGTGTAAAAGCACTTTGGGATCCTTCAGGAAGAAGGACACTTACTACATGGTCATTTTACAGTGCTTTTGTTATTCTAAGAGGAAGTACTCCAATCTAGATGTTTCTTCACATGCCTCTTAGTAACCAAGTAGTTGAGAGTTTGCACTTGTTTTTCTAAAAATTATACTAGGTTAGGCTATTTTTTCTTTAAATTTAAGATGATAGATTTGAAATGAAAGCACTGTATCACAAAGACAGTTTAGGAAAACATACACAACTTTCTACTTTGAAAATTATTCAGACTATTTTTTGAGCCAAAAAAGATTAATGATTTATTATGGGGCTCATTAATCAAAAACAGTGTGTGTATGTTTTTTAAAGGACCAATTCCACTGTTCAAGTCAACTAGGTCCTCTAAAGCTATTACATCAGGAAAGAGCCGCAATATTACCAAGACTTCCTGCAATATTATTGAGACTTCCCCAAGTGTATTTAGAGTAGAAAATAAATGCTATTATTCAGGAGATACTGAATTGCTAAGCTTCTTAAATTTGTACAATTGGGAACTTGAAGTACATTAAAATGCTGAAACTCATTAAGAGCCCTTTTCACAGCTGCAAAATCGTTGGCATTCACAGCACCGTGCAGAACAATAAAACACTCCCCACACCTTTGAACAGGGTGGCTTCCGTTCCTCCAGCTCTGCTTTAATGAATCACTGAGGCAGAACTAGTATCTAACCTCTCCGTCAACCTCCTCCATTGAAAGGGAGAAACAAAAAGCCACAACAACACTAATATTCTGAACAGAAAAGCAAAATGCATGAGCATACTGTACTAAACCTCCGCCAACACAGAAACCTCAGCTATCACTGCTACTTTGTTAGAATATAATTCAATTTTCCCCATCAACAGCAAACAAAACATCTTCAGAGGCAGAGAACAAGCCATGATTTTCTCTCAAGTCACCCACCAAACTATGTCCAAGTAGACTTTGTTTCCTTAGATGTCATTTTTCCGGACCCAAAGCACAAGACTCATCATTGATCATGGTATAGACAAATGTACTCTTCACTGGGTTAAAAACTGGCTGGCTGGATTCTCCCAGAGAGTTGT